>JAOXNG010000042.1:37455694-37466401 GCA_028566535.1 Scolopax minor | reverse complement strand
TGTCTGAAAAGTACATTAGTCAGCAATGTCACAGGACACAATCTCAGACATTAACCCAGGCTGAGCACCTAATTTGGGGTGAATTTCTGCAACAGTTTTGGGAATGAATTTACTGTACTTACTGGATTAGTACACTAGTTAGTCCTTTTTTTTTTCTTTTTTTTTTTACGATCTAGTTCATTATTAGCAATTTGCCACTAGACCTTGGGTATTCTGTTACACGGCTGAAATATCCGTTGTATGAATAAGTATATAGAAAGTACCTCAAGTGAAACAGTATACAAAAATATACCTCATCTTGTGGTGACATTCTGGAACATTGATGCTAGAGGAAAGACTTCAAGTAAATGCAAGTCTAATCTCATAAAATTCCTTACAGGGTTTCTGTAAGTTAATAGCTTTGATTGTTTAAAGGCAGACTGATTTTAAAAAATAAAAATGACAAATTAATTAAAAGCTTGCACCTATTTTTTACATTGCTGAAAAATCAACAGTAGAAAAAGATTTTACAGAACCTTCATGAACTTTATAATGGAAAAAGGTGATATAAAAGGTATCATAACATCAAAACTAATTTCATCATTATGCATTTGCCTTCATTCTTAAAACATGTTTTTCTCAAATTAAAAAAAGAAAAAAAAAAAGGGTGAGATCTAAGCCATGAAATTATAGTCCTCCATCTTAAAAGACTATAAACTATAACCTATAAAACTGTTTTATGCTATCAACATGGTTTTGTTGTTCCAGCAAAAATGAAACAAGATGTTCTTATGTTCTTCTGTTTGCAGGCACACTGCAGAATTTCTGAACGAACACAAGATTTTTTTTTTAACATTTCCACTTCACAAATAATCACTTGGGGGTTTTTCTGATTCAGGGTGGTTTTTTTAAATTCTGATTTTGATTTTTTTCACCCTTGGAGTATCAAGCTGAATTACAAATTCAAAAAGATTCCCATGCAAAAAAAAAAAAAAAGATAATTTAATTTTATTTAACTTTCCAATTTGCATGTGTGTGAAAGCTTATACATTTCACACTGAGTACATTTTAGCATTCAGCCTAGATTTGCCACTGTGTGAAACTTATCCAAAATGGTCAAAGTGAAAAATAACAAGTGCTTTATGATAAGTGCTCCATTTTCATTAAGCATAATGGATACTTTTCCCAAAAGTGTGTATCTTGGCAAATGTACTTTCTGCCTCAATTCTCTATCCCCAGGGGACCATTTTCAGATTCAAAATTAAGTGCACAGCAAGTTGATGCTTTATTTCTGAGCAGTTTCTCATTTACCCAACAATATCCTGGGCTATTATATGTTGAAAATATGCAAATTTTTCAAGCTTTAAACACTTTTGTAGCAAACATTTCTTATCCAGGTCACCTGAAAGATTTATGAAAGTAGGTTAAATTTAGGCTTTATTTCCAACATTCTATATAGCTCTGACTAGAATATCAATTATAGCCATCATTTTGGATTTTTCCCTTTGGAAATAGATTAGACATATTTAACTCTACATCCTGACTGAGAAAACATCTCACAGCTAAACTGATCACATGCTTTATAAACAAGTCATTCACTTTTCCAGGCTAGAGGGCAGCATTCATTGCTGAGGTGGCTAAATACGCTGCTCTGCAGAGCTCAGACGAGATCATAATAATCCCACTCCACTCATTTCTAAAAGACATTACATTTTAAAGTTCTATCTGGCAGAAGTGAAAGTCTGCTTTCCTGGAGCAATGCTAAAAATATATCCCCATTTCAATTTACCTTATTGACATCCATTCGCAATTTCTCATTGTTGGCACTGGCAGCTTTTTCTGCCGCTTTCTTTTGACGCTGAGGTCCCCTGCCAAAGAAGATGTAGTTGACCAATGCATACTCCAGCAGAGCCATGAAAACGAAGACAAAACATCCCATGAGGTACATGTCAATGGCTTTCACATATGGAATTTTGGGAAGAGTCTCTCGAAGATGGGTGTTAATTGTTGTCATTGTGAGCACAGTTGTGATTCCTGGAAAAAAAGAATTGACAAATCTATTGCTTGAATCCATTTTAATTTTCTATCATAATAGCTAAAATTTTCTATCATAATAGTCAAATGCTAGAGCTGAAAAAATCCAAGGTTTTTTTCCTGGTGGAAAGATCCCCAGTTACAAAATACAGGCCTAGATTCACTGTTATCTTGCTTTCCTCCAACGTTTTCAGGGTACCGGTAATCTTGAATTCTTATGGGAAAAGGCTACAGAGAAAGGCCTGATAGAACTCAGACAGTATCCTATAAAGTTTAAATATCAAATTCTCAATTGTATCTTTTATATTAATTTACTTATTTTATCTATAGAGATCTGTACTGGCAGGTATCAGTCTGATTTATACAAAATCTGGCAATAAGTACTCATATTTATTTTTGTAACATTCTTGGGTACTCTGATGAGGAACAAAGTATAAACAAACATGTGAGATTAAAGATAAGATATAAGAGTATTCTAGAGATTAATTAGGGAAATGGTTTGCATTTGGAATGTAAGGTAACAGTAAGGAAAAAAAAAACCAACTTAAGGAGCAGTTCTCTGCACAATCCTAGTAAAGAGGTATTTAATTCATACCTGAAAGGAAAAGCAATTTATAATCCATAACACAGTGCTGATTGTGTATTCTGGACTGCCATGGGCAAAAGCAAACTAATGCATTCTCTTTGGAAAAAAAAAAAAGCAGTAAAACAACAGAAACCGTTGAGACAATTTGGCTAATTCTGGTTACAATGATTATATAGTTAGTTAATTCAGACATGAAATCACTTTAAGTTTTATTTAAAATTGTGTTGATTTAAAAACGGATTCAAATATACAAAGCTTAACAAGCCAGACATAAAAAGATCTAACAGATTTATTTATCAAATCATGCACTACCCACTAAGCCAGAAGCAAGAAAAAGCATTCAGCTAATGCACACTGCATGAGACGTGTAAAAATGCCTACCTAAAGCAACTCTTGCAGCTGAAGCATCATAATTAATCCAGAAGGAAACCCAGGAAAGGATAGTGATCAGAATAGAAGGCATGTAGGTCTGCAGAATGAAGTAACCAATGTTTCTCTTAAGTTTAAAGCTGAGAGACAGCCTTGGGTAGGCACCTAAAAGAGAATATTTGGTATGACCATAATTTACTTGTATAAAGCCTGAAAACATTTTTCTGTCATTTTGTTTTTGTTGTTTCATGCAGCACAGAGTACACACAGAGTTGAAAGATCCAGGATAATCAGAGGCAGAAATTCTAGCAAGAATTGGGATTAAATAATCTTTTATTCTAAGGGTACAAGTCTGCTCTAGATGCATACGTACTACTAATCATAATATTCAACACAGTCAAAATACATTTCAGAGCACCAAATCACAGAAATGCTTCTTCCCTGATAAGTTGTGGTATGCATACTTCAGTGTAACCCTTATTCTAACCTTCTCTCCAAGCAATGCAATGCTTCTCCTTTGTCACTGGACACCAGAAATATTTTGGTATATGAAACACTTGTTGGCATGGGTGCCAAGACATCACTGTTCAAATCCCATTTCTACTTGTTTTTAAAGAATTTGGGATGCACAGTCCTGCTATACTCCCTCCAAAGATTATTTCTATCCATATCTAGAAAGTGAGTTGTTTTTTTTTTAAACACACCTAGCAGCTTTCTTAAGTAGGTAGAGAACATCACATAGTAATAGCTCAACACAACTCTTGTGTCTCTTGAATGATTTAATATGTCACTGAAATGTTTCATTTGTTTCTTGTTTTGTTTTTTATCTTATGAAATTTAATCTTAATTTCTACTCCTCCTCACAAAGCATATTTTCAGTCTTCAGAAAGTCATTTTCTTGATGGCATAGTCTAACCTACAAATCCTGTGGAACAAGGATTTTAAAGGTTTTACAGCGAAGACAAAATAATTAGCCTAATACTCCCAGTTTGGCACAAGGAACATCTTGATGACAGAAAAGTTCCTAAACTTCCTACAGGCTGGGTTACTTCTTTTTGGGTTTAGGGCGCCGAGGTGTAAAAGTGGGTTAATGAGTTTTCATAGAAAAATAGAAAATACAGCTTATTTGACTGAGCCTTCACGTGACAGACTACTGTATCCTCTTCATATGTAAATGGGTGATGTTTTATACACTGTGAAAGCTTTAATAAAAACTGTTCCTTTCAAAATTCACAGTTGCTGCTCTAATTCTGTTTCTAAAATTTTTGCTCAGCTCCTGAACTGCTTGTTAAGAATTAACATTTCTAAGTCTTCCCAGTGAATTCCCCTTTCCGCTTCCCCTCCACAAACCTGTAGAGAAAACAACGTTCTTGGTGATCAGCTTGTAGTCTACAATGGAGAACTGTGGCAGTTCAATCTTAGTCACTCCTGTGACTGCATTATCACCCCCACGCCAGTAAAATTCAATGTCATCTGTTGTATAGCCATCTATAAAAACAGGAGCACACAGTTAACTTACATGTCTTCTAACATCATGGAGAACAGTTCAGAGAATTCATTCAGAAAATAACTTCAAATATATTTCTGAAATGCAGCCATTAATAATATAACAGATATAAACATACAGGCAGACACACGGTAATTCTAAATATAATTTCAAATGACAATCCTAATTGTATTTTTTAAGATATATTATAGCAATATATTAAAAAGCAAACCTTTAAAAACTAATTAAGACTACACACATGCCATATACAGATAGTAAACGTACATTCAGCTTCTGATTCCCAAGGCTGCATAAAACACTGTGAGTTTGCTGTAATTTCAGCCCCTGAGCTGAAACATCAGTGATGGTAACGGAGACATGACCAGGCCACCAATAAAAGCCTGGAAGAGGTGCTTTTCTGTCTTGTGCACCACGATCAGCATAAGAAAGAGGACAGTGAAAGTAATACAGGTAAAGGAGAAGTTCGGCATACAGTCATCTCATGAGATTTGCTTTGTGCTTTATAATCTGACTATGGATGAAAAGGACTAACTCTAGTTCAAACCCATTTAGATTTTACTTGTAAAACCAGTATCATTCCTTTTCCGAAAATGGCTGGAATGCAATAAAAGACAGCCACATTCTGTGATGGCCTTGTAAGAAATAACTGTAGCAGATGCAAAGCCTTCACTCTGCATGGCAAAAAGCCCCCACCCACAAAAAAAAAACAAACCAAGAAAAAAATCCCACCACCCACAACCCCTCCCCCCCAGCCCCAGAAGACAGCATATGTTCCCATAGTCATAAAACATATGCAGCAGAGATGAATCTGGGTTCGCTGAATGGCAGCTGAGCTAACTGGCATACTCCAGGGTTGATTTACAGAGATGATAAATAAATAAACAGCCGGAATAAATCTGCTACAAACCATGAAATAACATATTCATGAAGGTTTGTAGCCCTTTAATGTTTTTTGTTGTTGAAAATTGAAAATAAAAAGAACAACTCTGAGACAGAATAATGACTCTGACCTTTTAGGAAACTGACATAATAAAGATGATATATGTATTTGACCTTGATTTTAAATTCTCACCCTCAGACAAAGGACAAAATTATATACTAAACATCATCTTAGAGTGCTCAAATAGCACTTAATTTCAAGGAATATTGCAGATTATGCATTTTGTGATAACCTACAAACCATAAAACTGTTCCCACGCATCATAAATTTTTCATAATCCAAATATAATCCAGGTGCAGAGCAATAGCAGAAGTGAACTTGAATATACGAACCAATTATCTGTAAAAAACACTGAAACAAAAAAAAACTATCCAAAATACAGTAAATTTAAAGTAGCATATTGATTTCAGCTTTTTGTATACACAACTCTCATGCTGTTTTTCATAGGGCTACCAGCAAACGTAAAGTACTTTGAGGGCAGAAAATGGAAAACTAATTTCAGGAATCAGAGCTATCTCATTCATACAGAATGGATTTTGAACACCTCATCAACATCAAGAATTCAAGATGGAACCTGCTTCTCTTTCAAAGTTGTTGACATTGACAGCAAAACTGATGACAGAATAGATTTTTAATTTTTGTGAAATAAATTATTCCCAAATCTTTTCATTTATCAAAAAGTTCACTAGCTCTAGCAGGTGACATCAACCAAATGAAAAAAAGAGGCTTGTGTCTTCTAAATAAGTGTCAACAGTTAAGGGAATAAAAGTTCTACAACGTGGAACATGATATGCTTTTGATATATCCAGAGCTCCTTAGAAAACAGAGTTCAAATTCACATCTACAAATAGCTTACATCAATGGCCACTGATTTGTTTCCCCTTACAGTTTCTCTCATTTCACCAAGAGAAGACACATCAAAGAAATAACTGCACATAGTTTGGACTAAAAACTTCCCATTAATATTTAGCTTCTTTCCTCTGTTTGGACAGTGCCACCAGCTAAATTCCTCTACATTAGCTAAATTAGCTAAATTCCTCTACATTAATTTTTGTGAAAGAAAAATATCATAGATATCATAACCTTTGTATTTCTTTTATGTTATCATTGATATTCTAATACATGAGAAGTTTGAAAAGGAGCCAAGATTACAGCTGGCAGTAGAAGACCTACCTTATGTAATCACACAACAATTTATCATACTGATGATTCTTACTCCCTTCATGATACAACAAAGTATGTTCAAATCTGCATTTTTAATCACCGGAACTCATCAGCTTTGAAGTTGTCTTGTGAAGATCAACGTGTGACTGAACTTGGCTTTCTGCTTAATGCAACTTCACATAGGAAAAGCTTTAAACAACCCACACAGAATTGTCTCAGACAAACTTTACATCACAAAATTATTACATGCTGACCAAGAGATGCTTAAATATGTTTAGAGATAAGAGTAGTTTTAGCACAACTATTTCCAATAGCTAAGTAAAGCATCCTTAGTTCAGACAAGACTGTTGTTCAATTGATTGTGAATAGTTCTAGAGCATTAGTTAAATTATTTCAAAAGAGTCAAATTACAGACTTACAATAACAAAACAGTTCCAGTCTCCTGGGTAAGGAAATAACATATTTTGCTGCTTAATTATGATTTTCTGAGACTACCTAATTATATGAAAGCCTCCCTCACTATCTCTCATTTCTTCAATTCTTTTTTTATTTCCTCTACAGTATAAAGATAGCAAAAGGTACAAAATGGAAGAGCACGATACTTGAGAAAATTATTTTCTTCCAAAATGACCTGAGGCAGTTCTAAGTATTGAACATTTTAAGAAATGAGGAATATTTATACTTAGCCATGTAATTGATACTGACATAGTTTCTGAACTAACAGACTTAAGCTGAGAAACACAACTTGAAAATCTTTGACAACATACTGTAATCTTAAATTTAGCTTTTTTACATTCATTATCTCTTTTGGTAAAAGTTTGTACTAAGTCCTGCTTCTGACACTCTCAACATTACACCTTGGTGACTCCTCTCTTCCCTTCCCTGGTTCATGGGTGTAAGGGGGCCTGCTTGGTCCCATGTGTAGAAAAAAGACACTCTGCCCTGCACATAGGACCATTACCCCTATTGCTGTACCTTCTCTCAGTGAAGCAGCTGTTTGACAGGAAGAGAAATTACTGTTAGCACTGGGGCACTGGCTGTTGACAAGTTGTTTCTGCTCTCCACAGGATACTGGATTTTAAGTACTGCTAGATCTGCTTCATTTGCTTTAAAAGGTACTTTTCCAGGAGGATCAATGGTACGTGGATGGAGGTCATTACTGACTCTGTTTATGGCAAGACAGGCACACTTCAATAAGACATTTAAAGAGGACACAATTTGTTTCAGTATTTGTGTGAAGCACAAATACTTCGTTCAGTGCAGTAAGCCCTTTGGTCATTTTTCCCAAGGTTACACAATTTGAGGAATATGTCCAGATTCCGCAGACCTGAAATTCATTAGGTCATCATGATACCTTTTACTTTTCTGGGCACAAGTCTATCTTCAGAAAAAAGGCAGACAGCTACTTATGTTTCCTTGTCTATCACCACTTTGTATTTGTCAAGTCTCACCTTAGGCTTTCAGAGAGAAAAAAAAATCTAATATAAAATAAATAAAAAATAATAGGTTGGCTGATCTTGAGATATGAAAGCAAGTATACGTTATGAAAAATAGAAAATAACATCCTTAGAATTCCAAAAAGATAATATTACACACCTTCTTATGGGTTCACCCTTACTTTGTGATATTACTGAGTTTTGCTGATATTCTATCTCAGATCTACTCTGCCCTTCAACAGCACCTCCAAATTCTAATACCAATTATTGAATTTGGTGGGATTAATCAAGGTAATTTATTTCATTTTGAGGTAATTTAATTGTTAAACTTCATCATAACTAAAAAAAAATCAAAATTTTATTTTTCTTCCTGACAAAATAAATGCTAAAATAACTTACGTCAAGAAAAATCCCCAGTTTTTAATAGGAAAAAATATGTTTATAAAAAGCTCAAATGGCTCTTTTTTCACGTTGTAGAGCAACTGTTAGTAGAACATTTCTGCTCAAGTGCCTATACATGGTTTGGTCTTGAACCATTAATCATACCAGGGTTCTTCACACAGGAAAGAACTCCAGGATTTATGTTCCAGCAGACTGCCAAAGTCACCAGCATTCCCCACTCTGCCAAGAAGATGTGGTTAAACTTCTCCCTGTATTCTCACAGACATAATTCTAAGGAAATTTTAATAACTACTTCTTGAGGACAGCTGAACTCCTCTGAAAATCTCTACCCAAAAGTTCAAACTGAAGATTCCAAAAAACGCAGCTTGAGGCTGTTTTGGGGATACTGTGCAGAACTCCTTGCTGCTTAAGGTATTTATTCTGGGGTAATCCTAAACGGAGACTTTGACACTTAATGACAAAACTTGTTAGTAGGTATTGATAAGAATAATTTCAGGAAGTCTATTTGAGCTTTCATTAAAATACTTTTCTCTCTTTCCAAGAAGGATAAATTATCCCATTCATTTGATAACAGGGAGAAGGAGAGAAAAGAATATTATAGTCATCTGGAAATGAATGCTATTGTGTAAAGCTAAAATACCCAAAGATAATTGGATATTGGTCTAATATCTGCAAAACATCTGCCAGAAGAGAGAATGGGCCTATTCATGTCTCTAGTGGATGTTTTACAGATAATTAAGTCCAATTACCTGTGGCTATAATAAACTCCATCTGCAGGTATTTGGGACTGAAAACAACTCTACTAACAAGTTAAAATTATTTAAAGATCAATCAATTTAAAATAGTAATAAACCGTCTAGAAAGAATAATCTGTGGCTCTTGATAAGAAAAAGGCAGAATTAATGATCGTGAGCTCAATATTTCTAAATTATCATATCACATCAGTATTGTAGAAAATAAAGCACACTAAACCCAAAAATGCTGCACGTCATTTTTGCAATAATCTGAGTTTAGCACAAAACACTATTTGATTTAGATTGTAAACGAACTGTTGTTTTACTATATATTAGATTGCATGTAGCACAGCTACCAGAGCAGAGAGTCTGATTGTTTGCTTTTTCTTAAATCATTTATATATCATCAGCAGCACGATTTTCTTCACATTCAGAAAGTTCAATTTCTCATTTCTGTCATGCGTCACACATCAGCAGTCAACCAAATCAATACGTTGTCCTGGCAATATGGCACCAATCCTGGGAGAAGCAAAGCATTCTCAACTCCCATTAACATGGTCAGGGAGTTTATCATTGCCTTTACTTCAAGGTATGACAGATGATGAAGCACTGTAGAAGAAAAATAAACAACCAGTAGAACATAAAATAAAAACCTCTTCATACAGAAACTACTGTATTGCCTATTTTTGCCCCAGTCTATTTAAGTGAAGTCCAAATTTGGAAATTCTTTACATAGAAACAATGTATGTAGCATGTAGATGTAGCATTACTGGCTGAACATAAGCATATTTAGACATGACAGTTATCAGAAACACCACACAATGGAAAAAAAGAAGCCAACTTTTCTAAAAAACTCAGGATTCATTGCCTCACAATGTTTGTTTGTTCATGACAGCTCAGCTATATTCTATATTAATATTTATATATACATCCACATCGTGCACACTGTAGGATTTAACTGGTACATATTACTAATGCTATGGTAGCACCTGGAGACTAAAGATAAGACATTTGTTGATTTGTGGGGAAAAAAATGACATAAACCTGCAAAACAATGAAAATGTGGCTAAAACAGAGAGGATTCTGAGGCCACACATTAGTCTCATTCTGCTTTTTCTGATCATGGCTGGAACAGCGTTCAGCAATAGATGCCCAATCAGCCTCAAGCCCAAGCTACGGAGAACCACTTCAGCATTAACAATGAGACCAAAGGGTCCTGTTGGGAACTGGTTTAATCCTAACCCCGGCTGCTCAGGCTTACCCAAATCAGTTATATCTTCTATCAGCCATTCTGGACTTTGTCGGCACTGAGGTACGATGAAGCACAATTTGGCCACGACAATAAGATTTTTGTTGCACGGGTTGGGAGGCCCAGTCAGAGCTGGCATTACACAATATTTCTGATCACCTGAGGTGTTTGTCCTTTGCTCACCAAATACAAAACAGACGAGAACTCAGCGTACAGCAAATTCTGGAATTAATTACTATTACAAAGCAACCATTTACAAGAAGAATAGCATATACATTGTGGAGAACAATATAGTTGCATTAGACAC
>JAOXNG010000042.1:37424839-37455594 GCA_028566535.1 Scolopax minor | reverse complement strand
GCCAACCAGCCAGTCCTTATGGATGGATCTCTCCAAAAGGTCTCCACCATGTCATTAGATCTAAGTTTGATTGCACTAGTAAAAGACTACCAAGCTACTTAATCTCTCGTATCTCTGCTATCAACTGGGTTTTCTTTGACTAGCCTCTCACAATTTATTAGCTTCACAAAATAATATAGAGAACTGATAATATAAGCAAAACTGAATGTTTTGATTAAGAATATAAAAAAATATTCTAAGCTGATAGGTTTAAAATATATTAATTTATTTAAATGCAGGCCATGGACTATAGATTAGAAACCCAACGCCTACAGGCCCTGTATTATGAGTTGAATACTATACAGAAATACTCAATAAATGGTTAATCCTGTTTACAGAACAGATCATGGAACAACATTAGTAGAAGTATCTATGCATTTGATTTATGTTTTAAATATAGAACCACCACTTTCCCCTTCTTCAACAATTTCTTTGGCAATTTTTCATTTGCAAAGTAAACAGCTAAATTTCATTATAAAATTATAAGTACCATGCAAGGCGTATTTTTAAATTCTGAAAACCTTCAGAACACTTGAACTTGGTTCCCTGCATCAGTTCATTCTTCACCATCCACTTGTTCATTCAAAAACATAGCAAAAAAGAATTAGTTTTAAGTGTTTATTTGAATCTGCAGAGATCTTCGAAGCTAAGGAGAATACAAGCCACCATACACTGAAATAAATGGGGTGATATGAAGGGGAGAATGAAAGGCAGGGTTTTTGTACTGCTGGCATCAAAAGGACTGGAGAAAGAACATTGTACTTGTTTCTCACTTCTTCTCACTCCCCCAAAATTCTATCTTTCTGCATAAAACATTAAAATTCTTTTTACATTTAACTTCAAAGACTTTTTCCCCTAAGGCTCTGAGGATTGGGATACAAAAGAGAAAACACAATTTTCTGACTACAGTGCAACTCAACTGATTTTTAGATTAAATTGGTAATGTTCTCAAAAAACAATTAGCTTCAAGTTGTACAACTGGTTCCTTACTGAAGGGAGTGGGGCGGGGAGAAGAAAGAAGGGAAGGAGGAAATGTGACTCTACTGCAGGACAGTATACAGCTATTAAAAGAAGGTTTTTTGATGGATAAGTGAAATTACAGAACTGATTCCAGGGCTCAGAATGGGCTTTTCATGGTGTTAGCAGAACCAACTTTAATTTTCATGTGGGCACTTCAAGCATAAGCCTGGTAACTTATAGGTGTCCTGGCACAACCCATTAAATGTCACTGCTCATTTCCCCCCCCTAATGATTTCAATGAAAATAATTTGTACTTTAGAGCACTTGCTGCCAAACATTTTCATAAGTAAATTTCCATTGTCACAATACTTTTAGGAAAATAAAGAGGCATAAGAAAGAGATAGGGAGAACTCTATTAGTGCAATAATATTCAAATCCCTACTAGCTCCTAGAACTTGACAATTTCTTGCAATCTTCCTGCTTCCATAATCTCAGTTTTGAATGATGTAAGAAGTTATTGGGTTCAACACTGTGGAGGTTGTGCAAGTCTAAGCAGTTCTCACAAAACAGAGAGATGAATATACTAGCACAGTGGTGCCCAGTGATATGAAGCTACTGATACCCAATTAGCCCCAAACAGGTGCCCTGTCATCAGAGCTACATTCTTTCCGAGACTCCAGCAACAACTGGGCACAACACCCTCCAGTGGTAGTCTCTGTAGTGCTATACACTGGCATTTTCTATGTAGTTCAAAGTGCAGATCTTTCCCAGATCTGTGGGAATTCATAAATCATATGCAAGAATATTCTTAATCTCTTTCTTCTGATATCCATCATTCATTCCTGCTTGGTATTTCCCACAGACTAAGTGGTATGTTTATGTATTAACCATATCCCCAGACACAACAACATAGAATAAATATATCTGGTCCAGGTTTATTTATGTGAATGTCTGAAGTTCAGGGATTTTCACCATTATTGAAATAACATGTCTGAGTTCTATAGGCAAACAAATAACGTTAGATAACCATGCACATCTTATACAGTACCTAGAAACATCCTATCCGATAGCTCTGTGACAATTTGTATTATCTAATGCACTTCATTTATCAGAAAATCTCTTCTGAGGATAAGGTTGACAATGATATGTCAGCTTTGTGCATTGATTAAGTCTCAATCATCTTTGAAGGGGATTTTAGTTTAGCATGGGTGACATTAATAAACTATTATGAGAAGAAAACACGGGTGGTGACTGTTGCTGATATAAAGATCACAGAATGGTTTGGGATGAAAGAGACCTTAAAGTTCATCTAGTTCCAAGCCCCCTGCCATAGACTGGGACACCTCCCACTAGACAAGACAGTGCTATATTTAGTTCTCACTTCCACTAATAGTAAAATCACAAAGAAAAAAAATCCCTATACTCAATAGGGAAATATATTTCAAAAGCAGTTTAGTACACATTACAATTCTGCAGCAAACTTATTAATTCCCCATTAAACATATTACACACACAAAAAAGGAGTTCCTGAACACACAAGTAACTATATTAAACATGACAAATCTGTCTTATATGTAAGAGGTGGGGGGAAGGGGGAGAGTTTAGTTTCATTTGTAATTAAAAGTAGACTATGGTGGAATACTGGGAAGCTGAATATTATGAAGCCCAGAATAATGGTCTATTTTCTTGAAGCTCAATTTGATTATCAGCTACACAGAAGGACAAAGAAATTTACTTTCAATTCTCATGAGAGTAGATCTTCAAAGACACATGAGGAAATTGCAACATATAACCATGAGAATGATATAAATCGTTGCTGAGGAAAGCAACATTTAGGCAGAAATAACAAATTGCTATTTAAATGTGAACTGCAGCTGATGTAAATATGATATAAATGAATACATCAAAGCCACTAAATCACAAAACGAACAGAACTCAAGTGAAATAACCATTTTGAAGAGACAAGTGCAATCAGGTAAACAGACAATGGGCTTTTTTTTTCACAGTAATGTACAAAGTGAAAATATAAAGTATTTATTATGTTTCGAGGCTTAAGAGAATGTTACTGCATCATTCATAGCTATTTTCTTCCACACCTAAGTCAATGAAATTAACTCCATGCTTTGGCATTGAAAATTGCTTACAGAAAAAACATTTGTTTCACCCACTCATGAGATTTAAACTTAATAAGAAACTAAGCATATCTCCCAGGAAGCTGAACTGTGGAATACACATTGAAGGACTAACTCAGAATGCCAAGAGACTACTCAAGGCCTACTTGAACTTTCTACCATACCCCAAAACCCCCAGTGCAAAAAAGGATAATTAAGTGCACATATTTAATGTACAAGGCTAAAAACCTTCACTTGAACAAAATTCAGTAAATGAGTTGGTCATCTTTTAAATGTTAATTGGATCATTATATAAAATCCATAAATAAACAGGTGGACAACAGCTCTGTTTGCCTGTGATACTTCCAGTGGATCTGTGCAGTGTTCTGTTAATATATTTCCTAAGGGACTAAATAATTAAACATGTACAGCATTGAAAAAGTCAAATTTATAGAACTTTTAAAAGATGTATAGTACATTTTTTGCATAAGCAGCCCAATACAATTCGATAATCTGTTTGAGCACAGTGAGGGCAAAATCACCCATGAGAAGTCAGTTAGAGCAGTTTTGAATGAGTAGAAAGAAGCCACAAATACCTGTGTCAGGAAATACCATCATTCTGGTCTATGTTATTATCCTGGCCATCTTGTTCTGCTGACAGTACTTTTCTACAAGTAAAGCAATTCTGAAGACCTGCCAGTATTTTGAACCTGATCAGCCTCTTTCAGCCTCTGCTTAGTCTTCATTTGGCAAGTTTCCTATGCCATGCTTGTGCATATCTGAGCAAATATATTTGGCAATATCTAACTTGCAGATTTAAGGAAATACTTGTATTAGTAAGGACATACTTGCAAAATAGCTAAAGATAGCCTGGCTAGTCTTATCAACCACAGAATCAAAAATGAAATCTTTTATGTGTTTTCAAATGAGGCATATGTGTAAGTTGTAAGTAATGATTCAATTTGAAAGTACTGTTATTTTTTTTGCATAATATTAAAGATCCAACCTGGGTAGAGAGGGGACTTTTTTGTACTTTGAAGCAAACATATACTCAATTTCTCAACTGTATTCCAAAAAGTTTTGAAGATTTATAGGTATGCCCTAAACCCCAAGTTTTTGCATAAAAATGATGACTGTTTCTGATGTTTGAAAACAATTATTAGCAACTGTCTTCTACTTTTGAGTAGGCCATGTCTCCAGGAACAGAACTTTTATAATAAAATGTACACCCATACTAAGTGGGTAAAAATGACACATTATTTTCTCCTTCCACCCTTATTTTAGGAAAATGATCATGTTGGGAAAACATATACATACATTTGCACTCTAACATCGATTTGATCATTGCAGCCTGTATTCATCCTCATGTTTTGAGCCAATCCCTACATATTTTTCTAATTTGCCTACATTAACTTGAAATTTATGCAGAGGAAAATTGGTGTCCAAAACAATTATATATCATGCAGAAATGATGAAGGAGCTCAGACACTGAATATTGTTTTCCTTACAGGTAAATGAATCTCAAAAAATTCTTACTTAAGAGAAAACGTCATTGAAAAACTATACACATTGGACTTTTGCCCTTTTATCTGATTTAAGAGTTCGTCTTTTCTGGAGACAGAATTTAGGGGTATATCCAAACAAATGAATCAGAAAGGATCATCTAGATAAGCTCAGATTTTAATACCTTACAACATTTGGTCTTATATATCCAAGTTCCCCACAACCCACTATCAGCCTACAATACTTAATGCTGATCTACATTAAAAACAAGGAGAGGAAAAATGACCAACATCTGGCAACCTGAACATTATTTATAAAACTGCATTAATACTTCACTCTGCCTAATTATTCCATAGCTGTATTAGAAAATCCAAGGCCACAAGGAGAAACATGTCATTTATAGAAGGCAGCCCTGCTGTCTGGTGCTTGTGCCATTCATTCAATTTAGAAAAAATATTTATTCATGAGGATATGTTAACTTTGTTAACTGCAACGTTGCGTGAGGCAATGTTCTGGAATATTATGCTGGCTTTACCTCCAGTACTCAGGACACTATGCTATCTAAAAGACTTTCACTTTTAAGTAAAGATTCTGGTTATGAAAGAATAGCAACATTGCTCCCATTGACTGTCTAACAATATGCTAAAAATGTAATTGATAAGAGCTAGACATCATTAGAACATTAAAAAAAAAAACATGAATTCACACATGTAGAATTTAGGATGCTTTTGGACACAACTGAACTTGCAGAAAATAATTTTCCTTTAGTAATGAGTAAGTTACAAATGAATACTCTTTAGAAAGTCTTCCATATATATAGATTTGCGAACTTTTTCTTAATACAATTTCCTACCTGGATAAGCCCTCTGTCTTCTAAAAGCTTTTTCAAGGATAATTACATGTACCTTTGCTGTGGATAACTATTTATACAGCAAATGTGAATGAAGTTTACAGTAATGTTAATTATAGGCCTTAGTCTTGTTAGAACTACACCAATATTTCCTCAAAACTGCAATAGACCTGTAACATTCCTAGATGTCCTTCACAAAGCCTGATTGGTATCAGAAACCACCTTGCTGCCTTCCCAAACTATTTCAGTGGAAGCTGTGTGACTCAAGGCTCAGAGGACTTTTCTGTAGGAAACTCTGCTGTGACACCTATATCAGAAAAGACAGCACAGGTTTGTTGGCAGTATCCCAACTACTTTCCTAGGATACTGAAAGAGGTGAGAATAAATTCTTTTGACACCAGTCCTCCAGGCTGTAGAACCAGTGTACAAAGAAAAGTTACTTGGCGGGTAACAAGATGCTAATTGTTGTGGATAGGTATGCACAAGGTACCAGGAAATAGCAGTGGTTTAACAGGAGATGGGACAAGGCCAAAGAAGGAGAAAGAGATCTACTTCAGCTCTCTGCATTTAATTGGCACAGAAGACTGTAGCCCTGAAGAACCCTCAGAACACAGCAGCTACCTTCTGTGAAATCCTTGGTAGAAGCAACTTCCTTTCACATTTTCCTCACTAGAAGAGTTCACTTACTCTAGTCCATTTTAACATTTTGGCTTTTATGTACCACAAAGCCATGATAAATCCTGCCCTATAGGCAATATCCAGTTTTATTTGGTATCTTGTATTCCCCTCTGATTTGCATTGACATTCCCAGGTACTATACCAAGAAGACTTCATCACTGCACTTCCCATTTAAGAAGTTTTTAAGTTAACAAAATTGCCTATAACTTTTCTAACGTTCACTTCTCCTTTGAGAAGCAACTCCAGGCATTGCCCGAGGCTATGCCTATTTCTTGAAGTAGAAGTGGCTCAGACAAGATAATGCCAACACTTTAAGGAACTTTTCCCTACAAGTACATTTTAACACACTCTGTTGACTTTTATTCAGTTTTTCTCCAGCTCTAGTATTGTAACTGTGTCAATATGCAAATATGTATTACATAAGGTTGCCTCTTGGGCTGAGAAAGCAGGATATCTGCATATAAATGTTCATTAAAAAGAAGTCAGTACAATATTTTATCATATATAAAAGGGAATCAGCCTCAAATACAAAAGTTAAATCACTACATCTTTATGCTGAGAACCCCATGTGGACTGCACCTCTCTCGTGCCTTTGAAATAAATACCCTTCTTCAAAAAAACTGTGAGAAAAACACATGAATAAAACAATAATGTATAATACACAATGCAGCAATGGAAAATGCCATTATTAGTACCTCATAATCACTATATTTTTCTGACATTTACAATTGCACAGCTTAATTCTTGAAGGAATTATGACTCCAATTCTGTTCCAAACAACACACAAAATTTTTTTAAAAGAATCAAACACCTTGACAATATTTTCAGATGAGACTACAGTATTTTATACCTCTGCTCATGTGTCTCCTATTTTAACTGCCTTCTTCCCTGTACAGTGATATTCTTAGCATATCCTTACAACCCAAGGCTTATTTGCATCACACGTGTCGGTATTTGCATTCATAGTCCATTTCCTATGTTTGTCCTTCCTTTGAGAAGTGTTATCCTGTTTGTGTCTGTGGGATTCATGAATCAGAAAATTATTTGCAGGGAACACATTGCTTCTGTGTAGAAGCATGAAGGTGAAAGTACAGTGACCTCTGTTACCATAAACCTGAAAACTGTCTTCTTCCCCTGCCCTGTAGCATCCTTGGTCTCCAGGAGGTTGTTATGGCTCAGGAGCACATCTGTGCCACAGGTATCTAATAGCCACCTTATAAACACGTTCATTAAGCCATTGTCATGTCTGTGGTCCTCCCAACTTTGTATAATATTTGAATTACTGCTGCAGTTTGTTTGTTACAAGTACACATATGTTATAGTATTTCTTAGGCAATACATGAAAACACACAACACATTTGGAAGGCATTGAGTCAAAAACACCGATCTCTCTCATTAGAGTTTTATCATGTCATTTTGTCACAAGTTAGAAGAGGGAACACTGAAGAGCTGAACCGTCCCAAATGGCTTTCAACAGTCATTTTGACCTGGAACATCTCATGAATCTGTTAGATGAGTGGAAAGGCAACAAACCCAATGCTTTCCAGGCCACAAGGTCTGTAATTACATCCAACTTGCATGCAAAGTAGCCAAATGGCTAAGAAACACTTTACTACTTTCTTACATAAGTTTATTACAAAAGTTTATTTATATTAATAAGTTTATTAATTTATTAATTCCTTGTACCATAAGCACTCATATAGAAACACAAACTAAGTCTGATTCTTGCTTTGCGAAGTACTAAAGTTATTGAAACAAAAAATGCAAATAATGTTGCTGAGTCAAAGGGGAAGAAATAGGATGCTTTTTCTTCAAGGAAACTAAAACCCACCTAGATGTGCAAATCTGTAACAATGCAGTACTGTTTAAAAATTGTCAGTAAACATACATCCAAAAAATACAACTAAAAGGACTGAAGTGAACCAGCCCTTACTAGAGGACCATACAGGCCAGACTTTGCATTTTGATGGAACTGTCAGGCCATTAACAACAGTAAATATTATATGAGGAAATAAAACAAACATAAATCCATGTGAACACAAAGATGAGGGTCAACCCCAACCTCAGAAAACACAAAACACCCAAAGTGGTCACAAACATAGTAAATAGCAGAAGTCCAGGAGAAGGACGGTGAGGAGTCGCTCCTTTCAAGGATGCACCACTGTGCGTTAAGCTACATGCTCAATGTCTGCACCTCCTCAGACACATCCCAAATTCTCCCCACAGCCTTAGTGTACATATAGCCGGAGACCACTGATAAAAAAAGCTTCCAATATCAGAACCACAATTATAAAATAGATCAACAACTGTAGAACACTTACTTGCATGAAAGGGGTGAGGAAGGGTCTAGTAATATTAAATGCTACAGAGACTAAAATGAAATCATAACTTTCCTTCCAAGTTTTTTTGATTGCTTGTTTGTTTTGGATGAAATTATATACATAGCAGGCTGTCTGCCAGCTTGATTAGAATAAATAAAATAAAAATCTATAGTGCACTGATCAAACTGTTGTCCTCTTCACTAACCCAAATGTATTCATGACCCTGTTCATTATAACTATTTGATGCATCATTAAATAAGGAAAATAGCATGATATTGTTAACATTTTCTGATGGTGAAGATATAGAATTAACATAATACCAAGATTTAAGGAGCCTACTGGCAAACTAGCATGCTATTCACTAGAAAACAGCTGAATACAGGAAAAATAAAAAGAAATGGAGGGTTTTTTTTTTAAATGTACTTAAAAATATGCTAAATTTCTTTTTAAATATCCAGCTTTTGAAATGTTTAATGGTTCTAAATAGTAGAGTATGAATACCTGGTCTAATGCATAAAACTATGCATATAAGCATGCACCTAGCCACAGTCTTTCTCTACGTAACTTGAATATCAAGTATATCAAAAAAGATCCTATATAAATAACAATCAATATCCATCGTATTTGTTGTACATGAAAATGGCAAAATTCCTGAGGACTTACCTCTGAACTGAATGATACCTTCTCTGAAAAAGAAATTTCTCTGACTCTGCCATTATCACTTACCTCACCTGTGTTCTGCAGTTACCATATGTCAAATATGGTCATTGGTAACTCAGAAAGTGCAGTAGGAAATTTTTTTTCTGAGAAAAGATAATGATACAGTGGTAGGTGCTCAGATAGTGCTGATTGTCAATAGAGTCATGAAGGTTTATACCTGTTGAGGATCTGCAAATAGAAGTTTTTCAGATCAGAAAGGTTATTGGAAAGAATGTCAGAGGCTAGCACTGGGCACTTGTTTTCTGCTGTTTTTACCATCATAGCAACACTAGCCAGTATTAGAAACTCAATGATATGAAAAATGGCATTAGGAAGGGAAAAATCAGTTCCAGAAGTACTTTTGTGTTTAAATAACAGGAAGGGAAAAATGAAATTAAATTTGAAAAGACAACCAAAAAAAATAAAGAGTATTGCAACAAAGAAAGACCCTTCTTAAAAAGGAAAATTAATTAGAAGCGTATTAGGAAAATAACAAGGGGAACAATTCAAGCTATATTCCTTAACTTCAACTTTGGTAGAATATGAAGTGTTTATGGCTCTACTATTACCTAAATCCAGTTTAAGTGTGTTATGAAGTGCTAACTTGTGAATTTTCTAAAGCATAAAGGAAAACAATTTCTGGCAGCATACTTCCAAAACACGTCTGCCTCATGAGACCAATGTTGCAGTTTAAATAATTTATAATCTGTCTTAATAATATAGTCTCTTTATAAACTGGTTCTCAGCATGGATGAAGTTGGGGTTTGGGTTGGTGTTTTTTGTTTTTTGGGTTTTTTTTTTTTTTTTTTTTGAAAAGGAAACACTTTAACGTTTTACCTGTATACTTACTTGAGACAATTCTCTAACACAGCTTTTAGCCAAATCAAATCACTTGAGAGGACTGGGTGAAACGAAGATGAGTTTTGTCTGATGAAGATTTAATGGATTTTATCTACCAGCAATAATAAATTTTAAATTACTTCACAAACCATAAGACACTGTATTAGAGGATAAGGAGTATGTCACCTACCAATTAAAAGCAGTCACTTAATATCACAGAGCAGCCTCACACAACAATTTATGTCAGACAGTGAGAAATACAAAATCCAATTAAAATTTCAGGGGGAATTTAGCAGGGCAGAATTTAATTAACAAAGATACAATTTTGCCAGGAGACTGTGGCTAACACCTGTTCTGAAGTGTAAAGAGACAAGGAATATGTTGTAACAAACATTTGGGTCATAATTTATGTTACATTTGCTAGACAGCTCCTCTAGTAACATTTAGACCTTGTTTCCCTTAGACTGAGAGAAACACTGCTTTTTTAGATACCAGCGCTCCTTAGAGAACTCTCTGACTCCCTAACCCAATCCCAGCAATACTGTTGGAACACTGGAATATAGTCATTTTCATATTTCTGCACACAGTTTAAATCTCACTTATTAGCATCTTTAACCTACTGTCTGTGAATAGCTCCAATACCTCCTATAAGGTATATATAAATACCATTATTGGTGGCCACAGGGATACAATGGGTGGACCTACACCACATGGCAAGTGGGCAAGGAGGTGATGTGAACTATTCTGAGATCTTGTTTCTTTTGGCAGAAAACAAGGTCAAACAGGCAGGGAGGATGATCAGAGAATGAAGTTGGCTTTCTCATTGGGATACATTTGGAACGCCCCATCTGAGAAGACGGTTGAGTACCTTCTCAGCAACACACACAGAGCCAAGATGACTCAGTTCTACTGTATTTTTAAAACTTACTTGATCTGAGATTTTCTTCAATCCCACTATTTATCTTTTGCATGCCCAAAGTAGCAATGAGAACATCAATTTACTTAAAGGTATTAGAACACCTCCTGAAATACAGACTGCCAATTTTTTTACGTGTTCCAAACAGTAGAAATCTTAACAATGAACTGAAACAGATCATGAACTGAATCATCACTGTTTTCCCTTATAGTCTTCTGGTACTTTTTACTTGCTTAGGAGAAAGTTGGTATTTTCATTGATAGGTATGCAAAACGTCCATGGAAACATACCCTTAATTCACAATTCTAGAATGATATCTCACAAAGTCTAATAAGAGCATTTTCTACATCTGGTAAGTTGTTACAGTTACTAATGTTGTGAATTAAAGTCCAAATTCAATTCTACTATGTTAAATTATTGCAGTTCATGTTTTTTCTCTAGCTTCACTGTCAACTTCATTAGCATTAACAGCAAGTCACTGGACTACCTCAATGATGAAAAGATGAAGTCACTGATTAAACCATTCATTACATCCATCAACATTATCTTATGAGTTAAAATCCTATCCTATTAATGTTGAAAGAAAAGGAATAGATATCAGAAAACCAGCATTAATGAACTCTACACATGTAGCTGCAGTGCAGGACAAATAAAGCATCAAGATTAAAGCTTTGAGGTTTCATAATTACATAAATAATGAAACAAAAAATAATTTTGAAAACCTCACTTAGAAATACACTGCCAGAATTTCTAAGCGGAAATGCAGAGTTTGTTTCAAAAAATGTTCATCTTTGCCTAGAGGCTGTCCTTTGAACAACAGAAATATGAACACCATTTTTTTTAATTCTCATTTACCATTTTCAATTCAATATTGAAAATATAACTTTTAATCATAAAATGAAGGTATATGCTCTGTATTTCTTACAATTACTTTTAATGATAGAAAAATAAAATCCAGTGAAATAGTAAACTGTCAATTAAGTGTATGTATTACTGATTCCCCAAATCAACTTCTACAACTTAAGACTTTAATATGAAAAAAATATATACTGAAAGATGAAAAAAAGAACTGAGAATTTATGTGACCACTTCAGCTGTGAATAATTGAGCATGGCATTGACAGATGACTAAGCTCTCTTTTTGAAAAAGTGGAAAGGGAGAAGTGCCTGGTACTAGTTATCCTTCTTTTTTAACTAAAATGTTCTCACCCTAGAAAAGAGTGCTGTTGAAATAGGAGGGGATGATCACACCATGTTTTATTAGGAAGGGCAGAAGTAGTAAATCCTTTAACTGAAATGTACAAAATCACAGATGTTAATAATGACAATGAAAATTTAGTGAATATCTGTAGAAAAAGGTTTCATAAGTACTCAGTGCACTGAAAAAACGTGAGTTACTTCATATTCATCTAGCCTTATATAAATTTATGAAAAATGCATTATGGTCTGACATTTTAATGAGAAAATGCGGATACAGTGTCAAAGTAGCACTGACTACAGAGAAGCCTGTCTATGGCAAATCTTTGCCCTACTGTCTACAATAGGACACTAATCATAATTTTAACTGCTTTTCCTGGTGGCATATATAGGAAGATGCAATACAATATGTTCTTTCGGAAGACAGAAAGAAGATGAACAACCAGGCAATAATAGAGGCAAATGTCAAGAGTAACATCTCTAGTTGGGCTGGAATATAAGCAATCTTGGATATAGATACCTTGGGTGAAAACAATAATGTTTTGGAAGTCTGTCTCAAAAAACCCATCAAAACAATAGAAATTACTATATTTTCTGTAGTAAGGTTTATAAAATATATACAGTTTTAACAAAGCCAATTTATTTAGTAAATGTTTGCTTTTGTAAAGTTGCTTTACACTGGCATGAAAGTCTCCAGGGCATAATGTGTGCTGTGTGAATGCTACTTGTTTGTGCACTGTGGATTTTCTTCCCAACCCACTTCTCACCTAAAGGATTTGGTTACTCTAGCTCTGCTCTCACTCAGCAAGTGACATTAATTATCCACTGTAAAGTGGCTGTGAGCTGTTGATTAAAGAAATGACTCAATTCCTGTGTGTGCATCTAGCATCAATTATAACCTGCATCTATAAAATCAGGTATTTTAACACTTCCCACAACAACACTGCTTTTACATTTCTGGAATACGTAGGAAGCAACATTTTAAAGAGACTAAAATGTGACGTAAGGTACCTTAAAGTGATTTTCAGTTCAAAAAGATTGATGGCTAAGGAACTTCTTAAAACCAGGTGCTGTCTGAGATGGAGTCTCAAAGGCTCTGTGGGGTATAATCTGTGAAGCACAGTCCTTAGGACAATGCTTCCATCAGTCACAGTGAGAACGTATCTTCCATCTAAAATACACAAACCATGAAGGAAGAATGAGTGAAGCACTATCAGGTTTTGAGTAGAGACAAGTATCTAGCACTGGCAGTCCTTATTCTGAAAAGCTCCTCTCTAGACTTATATCCCATTTGTCTATTGCAGTTGCCCTCTATTGCAAGTTGCAAATTTGAATCTGAGTTTGCTCCAAATCTGTCTGACAAAAGACACAATGAATAAATAATGACAGCATAGGCTTGAATTTCCCCTTTCCATTATTGTCTTGTCTCCCACAAAAGAACATTTAAGCCTAAATTATGCTGATCATCATAACATCCTTTCCACTGCGCTCCCACTCTGTAGCCACTTGGGTCACGAGTGCTATGACAGTAAAACAAGACAAGTTCACTATTGGTAACAGATTTGAGAAATTCTAGTGTGTGCAACACACCACTGTTCTGGGAGCTAATGCAACTAGGAACATATGTAAGTGGCATGGAAGAAACATGCTTCTGGTGCTTAGGCTGGGACTCAAGGTCATGTGAAATCATTTATACATTTCAATGTGTAATGATTGAAACGCATCTACCAATTTGTACAGGCATAACCAGAGAAAAACATATAATAAATATATATTTTAAAGTGAAAAGTAAATTCAAGGGGAAAGGTAAGAACACATTTACTCTAACTTTCCTTTCATGTAAGTTCAATGAGTATGAAAATTCCTGGAAAATTTTCTCTCATCCAGTTCACCTTTCTTATTGTAGTAAGAAAATTCTATGTTTCTTACATGCTTTGTGGCTTTGTTGAAAACGGCTGGTGTTGATGCTTCCTGACAGTGACATTTTTATGCTTTTAATTGCATGTAGTGACAATAGCAAAACAATAAAACAATCAGCAGTTCAGTTTGGCTGGTCAATAGTTTAAATAGCAAATAAATGTCTCTGTGGGAACACAAAAGAGTATTTTGAGTCATTTACACATGGAGATCATGCTCGACTTGTTTTAGCTATGAGGCACTACTTTATAATCAAGCCTTTAAAGACAGCCATTCCACCTTTTCCATTGATTTTCTGTACCTTACCTTTCATAACTAAAAGCTAGATTTCTGTATTAGTACACATTATTAGCCTAGTACTTTAAATAGGCAAATGATTCTTTAGAATATTCTGCATATCTTTAATTTGGATTTTGAGTTATATATACAGTTTTTTCCCACTGGGTATTTACAAATTTCTCTTGTTGTCTTAAGACACATAATGAACTATCGGAATACATTAAGGAATTTGCAATCACTGGGAAATCAACAGCCCCAAACACTCATACCTCTCACCACCCCATACTAAAGCAGTGCTTGAAAAAACAATGAACTCAATTAATAGATAAGAGTGCTAATTCCAACTATTTCTTTTTTGTCTAGAAATAACCACCACTAAGCTGGATCAGCCGTTATGGAAGACTGGAGAAGTCCCAGCTCATTGGCATTTAGACAGCTTTGATCAATATGCAATGCTGAGAAGTCATTTCAACACGTTATTTTTTCACATAATATTGTTCCTTCTTCCTAACAATAATGAATTCCCTTAATAATAAAAGGTTTATAACTGAAACAGGGCAAAGTAGCTGTACAAAAATTGAAAAATGTGCAAGGAATATGCTTGCACACATTACTTATACTATCAGATTTAGCAATAACAAAAAAGAACTGATTCATGATGCAACTGTGCTGACGAGTACTCAGTTCTTTACTCTTCTTGCCTTTAACATCTGTGGTTTTCACAGAGAAAAAGCCAGCTACATAAAATTTAGCCTCTCACTGAAATCATATTTAAGTGTCAGTAATCTCACATAAATTATGTTTTGCACATTCTACATCAATTTTGTATTATACTCAGTAAAAAAGCAGGTAGTAGCATAATCTCATCATTTAAATTCATAACCTGGTCTCAAACAGAAAACCTCACCCCGCACCTTATTTCCTCTATATCTTTAGTTCTGAATTATTCTGACCTCTCACCTTTGCTGTCAGAGTTTGCACCACAGGAGAAGGAAAGAAAACCCAAATAATTCAAACAAAAAAACCAAACCCCCAACAAACAGCTCTAAAACCCATCCTACAAATGAGATGAAAGCCCTGACTGATTGCAAAGATGACAAAATAATTGTAGTATCCAAATGAGCATGACCTTGTTACTCAAGTTTCGATGAAAATTCTGACCCGAGGGTTCCTCATTGAAATATTCCAGATTCTCATGATTCCTTGAGCTCTGCTACATTAATATGTAAAACAGGGCTTACTCTGGTCACTGTTTTGGTGGGGTTTTTTGTGGCTTTTTTAAAGTTCTACAAATGAATGTCTGTTTCCCATGACAAACATATTCTCATGCTTGATACTCTACAGTTTTAAAAGAAAATACAAAAAATGTTATGTCCATGTTGAAGACCAGTTGTGACATAAAAGCAATGTTTTTTCTCCCCATTGCACTCACTTCCTTATGTTTAGTCAATGTCAATGTCCTTTACAGTAGAAAATAAAGTGCATCAATTGAATCATTTCAGACAGAAGGAGACTGGCCTGAACATTTCTGAAAATTACACTAACAAAATTAAAAGTATTTTTCTGTTTTTATAGAGAGAAAAGAAAAAGGAGAAGTATACAGTCAAAGAAATAGAGAAAGGGGACTAAATCAGGAATTCATGCATATGTTACATAAGTGCAATCAGGTGAAGTGCATTTAATCTCCTGGATTTCAAGATACCTGCTCTAGTTTTCAAATTTAGTTGATACTGAAAATCTCTTGATTACCTGAAATAACTTACTTTCCTTGAAAATACATAGCTAAATAATACTGAATTCATCTTTTTTTTAGCGTTCTGTGTGAACACTAATAGATGTAAAAAACTATTTTTTAAGTAAATATATGAAAAATATAATATAATTTGTTAATTGTGTTCAAGAAGGACAGGCTGTATGTAGCCTGTAATCTTCAGGAAGAGACAAATCAGATTAGTGTACTCTCATATACTGCCTAATGCTATCAATTTCTGCTTGGAATTTGTAAGAAAAGCAAGCAAGAAAGAAACAGAAAATTAATGTGTAACAGACTATAGTATTCTCTTATTATGCAGCTTGCACTAATGGGGCCAATATGTATACAGTGTGCTTTCTCGGGGAGTCATTAGATGGCTGAATCATAAAGCATGTGGAAGAAGAAAAAAACTTTATGAAGATAGCTTTATTTAAAGAGGCAATTAGATGTTAAGGGTATAATGCTGATAGCAATTATTGCTGATAACTTGAAAATACAATGGACTTCAGTAGTTACTCCACAATAGTACCATTCTCTATTAGAAGCTACATTACATTTCAAGCTTATACTTCTTTTCCTGCGAGCACTTTCTTAATACTCAATCATTCCAGATTACAACAGCTTCAACTCTTAAAATGGGTTTGTTAGCCAGAGAAACATTAATATGGTAGAAAAAGAAACTGTAGCATGGACAGAAGTCACCACAGCTCACAAAAGTGACCAAATTAGTAGTAAATACAGAACCAGAAATCTGTTTCCCAGTCTGGTCCTATCCCACACAAGATACTTACCCTTACTGAGGTGCAACTCTCATTTATGAGTTTTCTTTGAGAGATACAAGATTTTTTCAACCTAGTAACAAGTATTAGTGACCTGATGCATAAAAAGAAATGCATCCTCTCGTATACCTTGCAGCAGCACTCATTAAATAGACACTTACACCAGGTACAGCATCCAGGTGCTGGTGCCAGAGTGCACCACTTTGAAGCAGGTTACATTCCTGAGATACTTGATATTTCCTGCTCTTTTTCATTGTAACAATTGTAATCACTTATCAATTAACATTTAGTCGCCAATTTCATCTACAAGATAGAAATTTCACCAAAGCAATACCACTCATATTAGTATAGCATGATGCCACCAGGTTGGCTTTTAACCTATGAACCAATACAGGGAGGCACTAGAGTTTATTTAGCTAGATGCCTGACTTCAAGACCATTATCCTTTGGTAAACTAAGCCCTAACTCATCAGACAAATGCTATTCTAAGGCTATTTTGTTATCACTCTCAGCATCTATAAGAATTCTGCAGAATCACAAAGCTGTGACTGACACAATGAACTCTCCTGAACTGAAGGATGTCATTTCTTTTAATATTGGTCTCATACTATAGGTAAAAAATTGTCAAAAATATTACACAGTCACTCGCAAAATATGGTCACGAAAAATTATGTTGAATTTGCTGTAAAATCGTGCCATTTTCATATCTACTATAAACTAATGGTCTCAAGAGATGTAAAGACAGATAGATGGGGTTTACTGCTGGCATGCATCTGAACAACATTAAAAGGACTAATATCCTCAAATGTCTCCCTTCTCAAAAGTATATGAAGAGCTTAAGATGGACGATCCCAAATAGAACAGTAGATCCCTCTAGTTGAATTTTGTTACCTTAATTTGTGTTACTGTATACTCACATTATGATATAACTTGCAGAGTAAGGCAATCTTATGGCATTTTTGCCACACAACTCTCCCTATCACACAAAGCAAGACAACAGTGACTTACGAACATTCTCTCTGATACAGAAAATATTTCAGTAATTGTGTACATGGATATCTTTTGTTGCAAACTTGTTCTTTCATATTACAGAACCTACAAAACAGGGCAGTGGTTATTAAAAAAGAAAAGAAACGAAAATAAAGAAGAGAGAGAAAAGTAAGTAAGAACACATAAAAGGAGTGGAATATTCAAGTGCATACATCTTCTTCCACAGTATCCAGAAAATCACTCAGAATAAACGTGATCTGAATGCACACGCAAGAATAATTTTCATCCTTGTTTAAAAGAACTAGTCTCCTACAGCAATGTATCAGACAGGATTTCCTCAGTCCTCCTGTCACATATTTAAAATAATTGTGAGATGCAAAACCTAACTTTTAAAAAGAGTCTGGAATATGTCCATTTAGACAGCTATGAGCGCCTGATCATTTGTGGAGAGCCAAGCCCTCCTGACTCCTTTGTCCTAACCACATAAGACTGATGACAGCTTTCCCTCTTGGGCTCCGACACTTCCCATGTGCTGGAGAATAAGGTGCAGTAAATGGTTGTCACATCTCCCCAGAGAGCACCAAGATGTCTGGGACATGGCAATCCTCTGCCAAGCTTCACATCTGGGCACCCAGGAGACCTGCTGGGAAATGGCTCCTCACCATCACATGCAGACGGTGCCTCGCTGTGGCAGCAACCACAGCAAAGGTCTGCTGTCACAATATTTAGCTAGCGTCTACCTTTTTGAGAAAAAAATCTGGTAAAGAGATTTCTGCTCTCCTGCCCTAGTGTTTGATTGATCAGTGTAAGCATAGCCATTGATAAAGTGTACTGGAAAGTATTTTAACTGCATCACCTGTGGAATTCTGACAAAATCAGATACATTTTTATGGGGCAGTAGTGATATATTACAGCTTGTCACAGTACAAATCACATTAATCAAAAAAGCAGCTGAATTTAAAAACCTTCCATAACACAGAAAAATACTTGCACCGAGGACCAATATGAATATTAGAAATTCACTGTGACTCAAACATTTTTTCCAAGTAATAGCATTTGTATAAAAACAGCAGCACAGTAATCAAACCCCTAGTTTATAAATTGCAATGCATTTAAATAATTTAGGATTTTTATTCAGTGATCTAGACAAGAGCTTTTATAATTCCAGTTCCACTGGAAAAGACTTTCACGTAGTTACTCCTGTATGAAATTCAGAGCTGCCTCTGAATGAAGTTTTGTCTTCCAATTTGGCACAAAAATTCACAGAATCATGGAGTTGTTGGTCTATATTGTATTTCTATCACGTACCTTTGCTGGGCTACACAAACTAATGCCCAGAACAGCAATCCATGATAGGAGAAGACAGCAGCAATGTGGATTCCCACACAGCAGGTTCCCAGACTTTAGCATACTCCAAACTAGATGCATAATTCTCTTTTCATGTATATATATACATATACGTATATATATATATACACACACATATATATACATATATATATATACACATATATAAGAAAAAGAAGGTTTTCATTCCAGCACTAAGAATCTTTTTGACTAAAACTTGGTCTTCTCATTGCTTTAAAAAGACTACAACTTTCATTACCCTAATAAATTAACAAGAAAACACATCTCTGTTGCAATCATGTTACATAAACATCTCACCAATACAGATATATCATTAGATTATATTTTAAGCTCCCATATGTCACTCAATTTCATGCTGAAACCACCTTACAATGCAATCTTTATGACAGATTTCTCTGGATTAACCAGTTTTCAGTTTTCTCTGACATTTTGTTAAAACTTTAATACTCTAAGCACCGTCGTTTCACATGTCTTCTGCCACTACTTTTGCCAAGCATGAGCATATGTTACAAAACAATAAATGCTGCTCTTTGATTTATGTCTTTTAGCATGAAAAACATTTTACACCTATACTGCATATTGTTTTACAAGTACAAAACTGAATAATACCTTATTTTATTCACATGTGACACTGCTTCCACATTTTGTTACTTTTATCACAATCTGTTTAGATAGGATGTGTTAATAATACAAAACTCATTGACACCATCACTACCTTTCCCTATCATAACAAAAACTTACGAAGATTAATCACAGGAAAGAAAAATCCTTATAACTAAGGAGCAGGACAGAGTGCAACAGATAGCAGAGAGGAATAAAATGACAGTGTTTGAAGATAAAAAATGGACAAGTTCTTTCCACTTTCTGGGCATTACAAAAATGCACTGACAGGCGAGAATCCTGGCATATTCACGTTTGAAAAGTATTATTCTTCCTTCTTGTTGGAGGTTGGTGATTTTTCTTGAAAAATCTTAGGTTAAGAAAGATGACTCACAAGATTTGAAACAATGGATAATGAGAAACCACATGGCACAAAGAATCCAAACTAGATTTCTGTTTCATTCCTACATAGAATCATAGAGTTGGAAGAGACCTTAAAGATCATTGAGTTCCAACCCACCTGCCATAGGCAGGGACACCTCCCACTAAAGCAGGTTGCCACCCGAGTGCCTAGTCTTCAGGAAGATTCTAGCTTTTCTTCATGCTTAGAAAAGGGGATACTGTGTAAGACACCAACTCCAATAGACTACCTTCTCTTTCTTAAAAAAAAAAAAAAAAAACAAAAAAAAACCCCCAAAAAACCAAAAACAAACCTTCAAAGTTATATTACGTTTTTTTTTTTTTTTCCACCATTCTTTACTATCATCAAGAAGTCATGCAGAGCATACAGAGAGGTAAAAAAATGGATGAGTAATGAACAATAATGCTGTCCTATAGAAGAAATATTCAACCATTAGCAAGATTTATGGAAGCACAATCATGTTTCCATAAGCCAGCATATCCATCCTCACAAAACAGAAATTTCTGAGACACCTGATTATACACATCCTAAGGTTTTTTTGCACTCCCTTGAACAACTTAAAATGCAACAATATGTAACTGAGCTGCATACACACAGTAAATAACACCTGATAACTTCCACATCGAAAATAAAGTTACAAATAAACAGAACTTAAATTATATTCAAATGTGTTTAAGTAAATTGCTACATTTATTCTGAAAACCAGACAAAACAGGTTCACAATTCAGTGTTTTTAATTCTTTTTTTTTTTTTGCATTCCTTAATTATAATGCTGTCTTGTCAAATGTGGCTATATTGATCAATTTAGAAATGTCAGTCAAGAAGGATTTCATACTGTGTACATTGAAGCACTGATGCCAAAGTTAGAAGACTACTGAGGTAGGCACAAGAATCAGGTCCCTCTTGACAAGAATACAAAGCACCAAAACTGTCTCGATAAGATGGCAGTTCAGAGCAGACTAACCTCACAATATCTAAAATTAGTCATCAAGAAGAGCACACAATTTCTATGAACAAGAAAAATCTAATTTAGCCACTATATCATACCAATGATGGCAGAATGCTTCTGTGGGTAAAACTCAGTACACTGATGACATTTTCGCATTCTCATACAATAATTTGGAATACAAATGCATTTACTAAAGGCTCTAGGTATCACCCCACATGAAAAATTACAGGTATTACAAGAGATCAGCAACATTGAGCTCAAAAGAGGTACATGTGTTCCATGTGTTCCAGCTGAAAAAATTATGTCTTTAGACGTAATGAACACACAAACGTCTTTAAATGGTGAGAGCTTTGGTCAGATTTTAATGAGAAATAAGAATTTTGATCTCTTTCTGCCAGGAACTCCTTTGTCCACACTGGCCAGGAAACTACACTAGCATCAGCTATTCCCACCACAAGCAAAATCAGAACTTCAAAGTTCCACAAATACTGTAGGATGTACAGTGGAAAATAGCATCAAATTACTGTTAGACTCCTTTTTGCTGAGAACTGCAATGCAGTGGGCAGATACTAAGATAACCAAGGGGCTGAAAATAGTCCAGGTTAAAGTACACACTGCTCCACATCAGCTCATCTGCCCTTCTTTGAGTCTGTAAGAACAGATGCACACTATCTGCTAATTATCTTCCTCTGTGCAACTGACTCTGATATTTTGCTTGGATATTTTTAATGCATACTTTGATATTTTTATCATGATTGGAAAAACAATTTAGATAAGGAAAGATCTTACTAAAAGGCTTGCCTACTCATCATCCTCAATTATTTAAGGCTTACATCTATCCTTCCTTTGAAAGCAGTTTGTAATCTACTCTGAATATCTCACTAGGGATGATACCACTCGAGCTGAGAGCTGAGCTTACTTCTTCGAAGGCCAGACACTCATGGAATAGCCAGTATTCAGAAGCAAATTAGGAAATCTGGAGATATATTTCTCATAACAGAATGACCCTTAATTATAGTGCTTAAAAAGGTATTACTTCCTTTTTAACAGGCTGAGTTCATTTTTGGCTGGTCAAGTAGACTCATGTGTTAACTCATGAACATGTAGAACCAACAATGCTATATTTTCAGTCCCAGCTGAAGTCTCCCTAGTGAGCTTTGTTCTACCTTCTGGCTAAAATACTTTCCACAGTCATCCAAATCCCTGAAGGGAAAAAGGATTAAAAAATAAAACAAACTCAAAAACAAAAACACACAAAACAAGCTGCTGCTCTCAGGTTGTCTAAATCACTATGTTTAACAAGAACATGCTGCATTCAAAACCATGGTATTTTCCCAGTAAGAGCAAGTGATAACTCAAAATAACATTGCTTCTATATAATCTGGGATTTGTCTCATCTCCAGAACAGCCACATCAATATCACAGTATCAACTCAAGATGATGCTTTTCTGTTCCAAGAAGAAACAAACTTACAGAAGTCACAGGAGCTCGACTCGGTGGGAGGTGCTGGCTTATACTCAAGCAGGAAAAACAAATGCACCAGCCTTTTCAAGAAAGTTCTTTCAACAGCAGATTTCATACACAGACAAATAGTGCAGTACTCTTTATAATGCAGACACAGAAAAGATACTTAGAATATAGTATTTCACAGGTACATAAAAATCAGAAAAATCAACTGCCGGGTTTCCAATCTTGCAGTCATGTTCTCTCAGCAGACTTTAAAAGTTTCCCATGTGTTACTGTGTTTAGAATTCCTTTATACTCATAATGAAACACAGAGATACAATAGCTAAAAGCCGTTTTATTTCTTTAAGAAAGTTAACATATTTAGCAAAGACCTTTTGATTTTAAAATGCAAGTAAGTTTCTCACACTCATACAATCAATTCCATAGTATTATCAGCAGCACATGAAGAGTCATAAAAGCTACATTCTATATAGCACATTAGAAGATAAAATGCAAATTTTGGACACAGTGAGGTATAGGTTTTTCTGGTCTCGTATCAAAATGTAAAACCCAGTTCTTTAATCCCATCTTCCTGTAAATGAAAAAATAGAGATAAGCAAAAGCTAGTTGTTCTTGGTCAGCAAGAGACCAAAGTTTGATAGGATCTTAGATAGGCTTTGCAGGAGAAAAGTATCACAGAGTTACCTAGTAAGACTATGGATCTTTCTGGACTTACAGAAAGTTGTTCTTGAAACCTGAAAGAAAATTAATTCTCTAGTTAGCACACGTATACAGCATCACCAACAGCAACTATGCTACAGCAATATAAGCAACTTACAGTACAAATGCATTGCACTTGCAGCACTTTGACACTTGTCTGCTCCCCTGCACATTCATGTCAGCTGTATGTGAAGATGAGAAGTTGCTTGGTATGGATACTACCCCTAGGACAATAATTATGACAGAATAGGGGTCACCAGTCTTAGTGTTTATGTTATTCATTTTGACTCTGCAAAGAAAAGACGACAGAGAAGGACCATAGGTAAAAAGCAAAAGACGACTCTATTGTTTTCTTTGCTCCTTTCCAGAATTTCCCCAAAATAGTGACAGAACATGTGTCAGCTAATAGGTCACAAAGGTCCAGACACAAACCCCACAGAGGAATAAGGGCAAAATTCACAAGCAAAAATTAAACTTACCAACATTCCAATTCATTCAGGTTGTCTGTGTACCATTAAGGTACAGTTCAGTCTTCCAGAAGTAAGCTGTTGAAGCATCTTAAACTTTCCAGGCTGTGGTCAGGTGAAAGAAATTCCCACTTTCCTGAAGAACTCCTTACATGCGCAGATGAGGTCCCACACACTAAGATGCAAGTGCCTGCTCTGCTTTTATGAAACTTGTTCTTGTTAACAACGCACAACAGGTCTGTGCCTTGAACAAAGCTGTGTCTGCTATTGACAACACACTTCTAATGTATGTTGAATGTCAATTAACTGTTTCAGAAAACAAGATAAAAGTGATTTTACCAGGAAATTTTTGTACAAGGTTATGCAAAACAACATCAAATACTTGGATAATCATCTTTCACACATCAATAAAGTGCCTACATTCAGTATAGTATTCCATTCCACTCATGATAATTGTAGATCACTACACTTGCAAGTTATCTCCACTATTGCAGTATCTTCTGTAGCACACGGTACCTGTACACGTAACGGCAAAAGTGGCAAGGTGTATTCTTAAGATACATGGCTGAATTACTTGTTTTTTCTGTTACGTTACCCTGTTGTTGTATAAAATAATTGAGCCTGGGCTGAGGTAGGATCTCAGATTCTACAGAAACACATCAATCACAAGATGAGACAAGTTTCACAGAAAATGTAAGCAGTGGATTGGTCTGCAGCTGAAGAGTAGAAATTATGTTGTATCACAAGTTCCAAAGCTGCAGCCAAAATGAATGCATTTCCAACATATGCCTGTAAAGCTGACTATTTGTATCTGTGCTCCATTCACAATAAAGACAACCTATACATGGTGCCATTACAGAACAGAAAGAATTGCCTTTTAGAAGGGCATAACAAGTAACATGTTACTGAGCCAAATGTCATCATGAAAATTCCAAAGATGCCTCTGTCTAATTACAGGGCATTATATTAATTTATTCAGAGCATTCTCATGATATTGCCATTTAGTTATGTGACTTAAAACTTACTTTCTTACAATACAGGTTGCACGGCACTTCCATTTTATTTCAGGTCAGTAACAGCAAGTACTTATTTCTGAGGCAGATGCAGCACGCCAAGACAGAATAAATCAGATACTCAACACGGCACATTTCCACAACTGCAATGAAACTTCTTCACGGTTAGGGACTGGAAGAGGTTGCTTAGAGAGGTTTTCACTCTCCATCCTTGGAGGTTTTCCAAGACAAAGCCCTAAGTAACTTGGTCTGACCCTGAGCTGACCATGTTTTGAGTAGGTTAGACTACAGACCTCCTGAGGCTCCTTCCATACTGAATTATTCTTGAAGTATGCCTTGAAATATAAGCACATACTAATATTCTACTCAATGACTTCTCTTTCCCAACATAAAAAACAACATGGAAACCAACTCACCTGCATTATTATACCAGAGGAAAAAAAAAAAAAACAAAACAAATCAGGGCAACCCTCCCAACCCTTTTATAAATAGAACATAAATGATTGAAACTCTGTTCTTTATGATATCTTTCAACTACTTAGGTATCCCTTCCTTTATAAATGTTTTTTCACAAAACTTATTTTTGATGATACTTTCAGTAATAACAGAATTCTTTGGGCTTAATTTTGACTCAGAACAAATGCATGTCATGAGAAAGTTTATGTTAGAGTTAGAATTTTCCATACATAAACGATACTACTCTTTTGAATTTCCACCCAAATAATTTTGGACAGTGTGCCAAATACATATAGAATGCAAATGAAAGGAATACTACACAGGAAATTATTCTAGTTTTAGAAATATTCCTGATACATATGCCACTGATAGTATTCTATGATACTGCCTTAGCTAATTTGCAATCACATTTTCTCACATCAATTATAGAATCATAGAATTGCCTAGGTTGGAAAAGACCTTTCAGATCATCAAATCCAACCATCAACCTAACACTAACAAAACCCATCACTAAACCATGTCACTAAGCACTACGTCTACGTGTCTTTATAGTAGAGTGATAGATGATGACAACTTATTCCCCTAGCATTGCCAAAGGATGGATAACACTATGACTGAGTTATTTTTAAATGAACTACTACTACCATAAGCAATACTATCTCTGAACTCAAATATAGGTTTAAGACATAGGAAAATGGGACTGCATCCAGTAACAGAAAGTAGCTTATATTTTCTAGAGATAGGTGGGATTTGAACAGTCTGAACTACCGATACTGAATAACATGAACAACTGAACAAAATTAACTTCATTTCACAAAGGTCTCATCATTAGAAAGGTTCAATATACTGACTAAAGGAATGAAAAAATTGTGATGTCTTTCTTTGCCAATGATTCTGCTAATTCAATTTCTCCTGTTATTCCACCAAGGTGAAATAATGTTTCCCAGGCTTATTTACTTGAAAAGACAACTTTTCTTTCACCCAAACCCAATATCATAATCAAATCAAAAGATGATCCTATATTTTCTCTAGCTTCTATTTGTCGAAACAAAACCAATGAAATTGTTTTCTCTTTCAATGACCAAAAATTACATATTTTGCATGTGAGCATTAGTAAGAAAAGTAAAAGAAATTCATTCAATCAAACAGAAAAACCCCAACACCAAACAACCCCGCTGGAGCATACAGATATTTCTTTTTTGGAATAGGAGCCACTGAAGAGGGTTAAGCTCGCATCCGACAAATGCAGCTCCAGTTCCTACTCTAGAAGCTTATGCCAAATGGAACAGTATCAACAGAAGGTGACCCAATACAGAGCATGCTGCCAGCCTGGTCTTTCAGCTTGTCCCTCAGGCAGCAAATTCAATCCTCTTCAAACAGAGAAGGAACCTGAATGAGCCTTGCTACATCTCGCCCAAGTGTCTGACTGCTGTCAGTGGTGAAAGAAGGGACAGTTTCCTAGTGTGGGGTATGAACTGATCCTGTTTTGTTTGTTGTTGTTTTCTAAAAAGGCCAAAACTGCTTGTCAAATTTAATCTGAACCCAGAGTTTTATGATGACTCTGATGTGCATTTTCTAGTCCTCCCCCACTGAAGTAATTCAGTGTTAGCATAACTATTGGAATTGCTGTTGTCAGTGGCCCAGTGCAAATACAGAGCGAATTGTATTCCTGTTTCCCAGTTGCTTTACCCAGATGACTCCAAAAAGTATCAGGAACTGAATATAATTTGATCATTTGGTAAATGGTCAATCAATGGAGAAATTTTGATTTCTCACAATAAAAATTAGAGGATACTCATTTACTATGAAACAGTGACAGCATCTATCACTGGAAAAAAAAAAAAACATGAACAAAACTTAGAAGATTAAATGACTGTAGAAACATATTTCTATTCTTTTAACAGGTATGGGATCATCATGACCATAACAGGTCATGATCACCATAAACACAGTCTCTGTTGCCTTCTGAAGCATAAGACCTGAGGTAAGTGATTCCAGCATCTGATAAATACTATCATTTCATAAAAGCCAACCTACATGAAAGAAATTGTTTCATTTTGAAAAAGATATTGACTACTTAAGTAAAATGATACTATGGAGAATAAGCCATCATTTGCTATCATCACCACAATTTAATAATGTAAAAAAAAAATAATTTTAGAAGAATAACCTAACTTTAAAAGTTTTTGTTTGTTTTAAATGCCTCCTCTCATTTTGATTTACCTTCAAAAGACAACATGAGACCCAACAGGTATGCACAGTAATTTCATGTAGTAATTTCATTTTCCTTGAGAGAAGAAAGGATGGTTTTCTCTCCTCAAAGGAAAAAACATTTTAAATTTTTCTCCTCTGAAATCCATAACGTATAGAAATTGCAAAGCAAAGGAACATTTCTCAAATCTCTGAATGAAGTAAAAGGACAACTTGCATGGGAATGGGGAAATAAACCATTATGGATTATTTATATAAAACTTTCCACGTTTGAAATCTCCTTGTATGTATAGGAAATCAGATACATTGTAGTAACTCTGAAATTGACACAAAGTGTTTTAGCTTTGTAATGAGATATGGATTTAGTTGAATAAAATTCCTATCAAAAAATGTAGATTGTCCATTTTTTATTTCAAAAGCATAGACTAAAATATATTTAAGTTTGCTTCTCACAGAACATCTCACTCAACATACACTAAAGATTTTGCTACTTCCCTACTGAGTGAAACAAGGTTTAAACCATTTCAAGTACAGCAAACCTCTAAAAAATATATGTACTTGAAGGAAAATAATAACAATAAACTATAATCTCAGATCACACTCTGCATAGACATCTAAGATCTATAGCAGTACCACCAATGTCCTTTCCAAGAGCACTTAGAAATACTTCTTTTTCTTGAAAAAAATCACCAGTTACGTGTTTGAAAAGAATTCTAGACCTAAAGCAATACATTTGCCTGAAGTATGAAAAGTTATAACAGATATCCTACTACTTGATTTGGTAAATAAAAAAAAAAAGTGAATATTTATCTTGTGAAATTCATACCTTCAGAAAACAGGACTGTAAAATGCCAAGCCATCACCTTTTCACACATCCATATAATTTATTTGATATAAGATTATCAAAGTAATTGTTTGTAATATATTCTTTTTTTCCTTGAAGGCATCTTTCTACAGTATCAGAGATACCTTCATGGATCTTAGTTTTTCCCCAAATATTCAGCAAATGAATCTGGTGGTTACTGGCTACAGACTCTTTGAACTGGGCCCTTTTTGTTTCCAATAATCCCTTGAAAAAAGGCAGAATTATAAGGACAAATGTACTATAGCTCAGACTGGCTGTTAAAAGCAAAATACTTTAGAAGTTTTGAATCATTTGCATTTTTACGTCTCTATCTTTATAATTTTATATATTCTCCATATTCAACTGTAGAATGACTAAAAAAACCCACAAAACAAAAAAAGAGCTTCAAGCTATTAACTTCTCTGTGGAAGTGTACATTGCATATATTGTCCAGTGCTGAAAAGCACAGATTGGATTTTAGTATCTTGCATTTTAAATTTTAAATTTAACTTCCAGGTTACTTCAAAGCAATAAGTTTCTGTATAATTCTTTGCTCATTTGCAAACAGTACATCATTTTGTTTCTATTATGAGAGCCTCCAAGATGGAGACTGCTGCAAAGATGCACTGAGGTATAAAGAAAATAAGGATTATACTTCTTGCCTGACTGTAGAGTAATATACCATGGATGTTACTTGAGTTCTATAAGCTGATGTTGCTGAAATGGCCAGAGTGTGGGTACAGAGGTGGAATTCATCATTGTTTATCTGTGCCTTTTCCCCCCACAAAGTACTGTACAGGTTGAATAGCCATAGAATCCAAATTAAGACAACCAAACATATAGATGATGAACAAAGAGGAAAAAGGGGCACTTTGATAAGGTCAGCTTCTACTGACAAAGGAATATCGTCCCTGTACAAGAGCCACTATGCAAAACAGACTGAGCTTAAGGCACAAAGCTAAACTTGATAAATGGAAACAAAAAATAAATAAAATAAGATGAGCCACTATTAAGCTTCTAATATTCAGTGGCCCCAAAGTCATGTATCTAGCTTTCCACTTACAGTGTAATTGTTGGAAGTGACACATTCCCATGGTATACTCTTTTGCTGAGAATCCCACTCCCTGGGGATCAACAGAGTCTCTTGCTTGTCATCAAGCACATTTGCCTCTAACCCAGAAAAGCCTTGCCTGGTCGACTCCTGGAACTCTACCATTTGTCCCTTGTGACCTGATTATAGCTTTGATCAATGGCCAGAGCAGCCATCTGCAAAGTACTCAAGGCTTCAGCAAAAGGCATCTTTGATTTCTTTTCAGTGCCTTGAATGTGCTTGTGAAGTCACCTTGAGCACACAAAGATGACTTCTGTTTCTCTTGTTGATGAGGTTTCAGATGATCTGATTAGAAAGTGTTTGATATTGGGCTGCACTGCCACTGGGAGGAATGATACTCTCTGCCTTCTATTCTTTCCGGCCTTTTCTATATTTGCTATGGAATGGAAATTTTTTACTTATCTTAGTGTGCTTCTATGGCCTTTTTGTCATGAAACAGAATAAAAACCCCTAATGATTTCTCATCCAAACACCCCAGGCTGTTACCTAAATGAAATATTCTGAAAACAATTATTTATCATTCGTCAGCAAAGCAGTCCTTCCTCCCCATCTGTGCATGCTGTTCTGACTCTGTCCTTTTCCCTGGACAGTATGTCTGAGTGGCAAGATCCCTGTTTGCTAAGGTTTTGGACATTTGCACTTTTTTAATGCCACATCTTTAATGTACTATGCAAAATGATTCTGAGAGTATTTTTTAAGTGTGTTCTTGTTTGTCCCACAGCAGCAAAGAAATGGGAGAGGAAAAAAAATAATAAATCACTGCCACAAAGCAGGCAGTTTCTGAATGGTACCTCGGTATAGCATAAATATAGCTATGCCAAACACATTATAAAGTGAGATAAGAAAGAACTGAAGTGAATTTTTGTCTTTATGAGGCACCACATAATTGAAGTGGTCAAAGGTATACAAATGTACCACATAAGTATTGAATAATTACTCTAAAATGATTAATCTAAAAATATTCAAAAGAATCACAACCATTTCTCTCTGTTTCATTTGCTTATATGAATATGATGCATTCTTAAAATTCCTTTCTATTTCTATTTGGTTTTGAACTACCACAAGTTTTATGGTTGATTACGTAAAACATTCCTTTCAACACGTTACAACTCCAGAGAGGAAGGAAACAGCAGAGAAAAAAAAATATTATTCTAGAGCATCATGAGAAACTCAGCCATGCATACTGCAGCGACAGAGGTAGGGAGCAGAAAGGAGATGTATTTTACTGAGTCAAGTCAATAACCAACTAAAAAGGAAAAAGCTCTCTGTTGCCTAAACGTTGGGAAACAAAGAAACAAAGGAAAATTGATTTCCCTCT
>JAOXNG010000042.1:37394253-37406977 GCA_028566535.1 Scolopax minor | reverse complement strand
AGGATAATCACAGAATCACCTAGATTGGAAGGGACCTTTTAAGATCATCTAGTCCAACCAAAATAATGTGTTTTCAAAGCAACACAAGGAAGCAGGACAACTTTGTCAGTGACAAGAATATATTTGATGAATTACAAGTGAGGGGGGGAACCTCTCAGTCATCAACTGACGGATCTTAATTTACCTATACAATTTATTTTCATTACTACTCAGTATTGAAGATAATACAAAAAGTAATGCTCAAATGGGGAAGGGGAATGTTTCTGCTAACATGGACCCTTTTTTCCAACACTAAGAGGCACTTGTTTTTCTAAATGGAAACTCTTCCATTTTTCTTGCTACAAAATGGCTTCACAGACTTTTTTAGTACATACATTCTCTGATGCAGAGTTGACACCCTGTTCTCTTATCTGATATCACACTTTCAGGATGGAGGACAAAAGATTATTTGTCACACTAGGCCTAAAATACCAATGTCTTTTAAAAAGCACTTTGAACATCATATTTTCCAGAGCTGGTAAGAACAGCTGAACAATAAATATTGCAAGGAATATAACTTCTCTTAAAACTAATGAACACAAATGAATCCTCAATTTCTGCTCATTTCTGTCAACTGAAATGGAATTTTAAAAGTCTGAAAATATGAGGATACCTTATTTCTATAAATACTTCTGGTTTTCTACCATATGCACAACATTAAATTTGCCACATTCCCACTCCATTTTACAGGCGTGGGAAATTCAGGAATACAGTAGTGATATTCTGAGATATTTGCTCAGGCCCAGCAAACTTTCTAGGTTTATCAGCTTAGCCATCAGTAACATATCTAGTATAAGACAAAACACAATATACAGACCCATTACTTAACAAAGCAAAACTGAAAACCATTTTTGCTACTAATTGTACTGACAATGCAGCTTCATAGCAAAAAAAAAATCTCTAAATGAGAAAAAACATTTTAGAAATGCTTTTTTTTTTTTAATAAGGTTAAGTTATAATTATCTTTCCCTTCTTAAAGCTATGTAGTTCAGGCATTGCATCGATTAGTCACGTATTTCCTAATTGCCTTATATTGATCTAATATCTATACCTTCCTCTGGACAATTTCTAATAAAAACTTGTAAGAGATATGAAGAATAGTAAGCAAAACACCTAATATTTACTTTCATTCCTGACATTAAACAAATATTAGTCTCCATGCCCTTTTTCTTGTGTTCAGTTCTGTGGGATAGAATTCCACTGCTAACAACATCAGTGCCTTTAGTCAGTCTTACCATTATTTCTGTGATCAGGACACAGCATATTTTCCTAGTAATCCCATAGATCACAACTATAGATTGTAATGAAATTAAAGCTGCATTGAAATAAAATGAAAAGATGGAGCTTAAAGAAAACTAGATATGGTGGAGCAGACAATATGTGACAAGATAAGGCAGACAGAATGGGAGTCTATCTTCTTCAACATATGAAAAGTACCTTCAGTGGAAGGTAACTGACATGAAACTCATGGAAACAAAATATTAGCACATACAAAGTATCAGATTTTGAGATATCCCTACACATGATATTTTCAGATGGTTTTGGGAATAATTAATGTCAAATGTCCGATATAACAAAAGAAAGAGTGCCACGATATGCAAATGCATTGAAAGCTTTGAGTCTGTACAGTTAAAGCAACAGCAGAGGAGACTTGATGACAGGAATCCTGACAAACAGCAAATGGCAGATGCTGTTATTTACGCGAGTCGGACGCCACATGCAGCATCAATAGATACCTACAGAACCACCTGTGCAGGGAGGAAAGGTTTCTTCCTAGTCCTTGTGTATGAAGAACTTTATACTCCCAAACAATGGTATTTTCATCTCTTCTAGAACTGTAACTTATACTCATGGCTCCTCAGTTGTTTTGTTTGGTTAGTTTTTCAAGCTAAATATTTTTAAAACATCATAATTCTGAATCCTGCAGGATAGGTATCTGGAAAAGACTTCAGGAGCCTTTAGAATCAAATTAAGGTTTATGCATTTACTTTATTAAAGACAAATATAACTGCAAACTAAGATCACCTTTGAGGGCACCAGCATCCAACATTTTGTCAGTATCCTTCAGCCTGAACTGAATGCAAATAACTTCCCCAAAATTACACTGTGTCTTCTCTATGACATAAAACCATCTTACATTAGAAACTGAATACAAAAGGCTATGAAAAAGTAATTAACCTTGACTATATCTTCAGTACCTCTTCTTTCAAAAAGAAATAAACTACTCTATTTGATTGGGGGTGGGGAGAAAGCTGTTTAACACACAGCAATGCCCTTACACAAGTCTTTTTTAGAGAAATGTTTTAACTCTGGAATGTATTTTCTTGAAGGTATACCAAAGTTACATGAAAATGACTAATGGCATATATTTCTTATGACTACTCTGTTACCTCTTTAAAAATCCAGCATCAACAGAAGTCATTTTCTCTGTCCTCTGTGACAACTGTCCAGCAACACTAACACTATGGAACAATATTCAAAGGCATTTAAGGATAACCATAACGTAGAGTTTGAACATTAGAATTATACACACTTTGGAGACACTCTTGTTGTGGAAACAGCCTACAGACTAATGTTTAAAGATGCACAGTACTTTATTCTCAGTTGTTAGCCAAGAATAAAATGTAGTCTGGGATATAATTATGAAATAAGCTTCTAATGTGTATAATTAAAAGGAGAGAGGGATGAATATTCAATATTTGCCTCCTTGCCTTTGTCTTGTTTCCCCATCTTGTGCACTGATTGCCATCTCTGCTTTTTACATAGATAACCCAAGGGAGCAGATATGAGCCATATTTTAGAGAGAGAATGATAAGATGAAAACATAGATGATGAAATCTCACTGAAAGGATTGAGCTTATCATCAAGGTCTAAAAATAATTTACCACCTCAGCTGACCACATACAAACAGTCTGTCATTATCCGAGTTCAGAGGATTTCTAAGCTGTTTCCAAGTGGTTTTCATTGCCTGAAATTTGTAATATTTTGGTAAAAATATCTATGAAGTAGACTGTGAGAAGCCTAGAATCATAGTAAATTTATGTTTTGTTCCTCAACCACATAAGCAGAAACATTCAGAATTTTGTTGGAGTGTTTCTTCCTATGTAAGTATCTCTGCTATATTGTCTTAAGGTACATGGCTATTATTGTAAAACACATACTTGTTTATATATACATAAACAATATATTTATATAATATAAATATATTGCATATATATATAAAAGAAATACATATATATATGAAGAACTACACGAAGATGAAATATAAAAGAAATACATATATATATATGAAGAACTACACAAAGATGAATTATTTTTAGCTAATTTTGGCTAACATTTACACCAATAACAACTACCATAAAAATTGACACAACAAAGAAAGCCACAAATAGCAAATGATGAAAAAGAGGACAGCATTTGTGGATAGCAATAACGAACTTTTTTCTTCTAGTTCCACCATTTCTCATGTTTATCCAAAGATCACCAAATGGAGGTAGGTCCAAAACTGACAGAAATAACACACTAAAGGGGTTTAGAAAAGTTATGGTCCATGAGAGGGAAATAAAATAAATACCAGAGCACTTGGTCCTAACCATACTAAAGCAGTTTCCATTAACTGAAGTGGAGATCTCAAAGTGTTTCTCCAACAGCTACTTGTCCCTCATTTTTTTTCCATTCTGACACTGAAGAGAATGTGCCATAACATTTTTCAATATATACTGAATAAATTTTCCATAAGCACTTTAAATAAAAAGTGCTGACATGCAACACCTTGGACAGTAAAACTAACTTAGACTTGTATAGGTTGTAAAGGTCTATCTCTACACTTTCTAAAAGGAAACAAATGTTAGCTTTTATAATCCCTAGTGGGTTTGCAAACCTGCACAGGGCTTTGGAAAAAGTAGGAGATTTTTTGCAAAAGAAGTTGTTGTTTTTATATGCCTTTCACTTGTCAAGATAAATCGTTTGAGCAAATATTTTTAAATATCAGAGTTTTAAAATACTGTCCTAAGAGACCTTTGTCAGCAAATGAAAACATACTTATAAGCTGTAACTATTTTCACACCATTTGTGAATTGTCATTCATTGTCAGCAATAGTAATCATACAACCAAAATTATAACCCATCAAAAGATGTCATCTATATTCAATAGTTTGCATTTATTGCTATTTTTTTTAATAAGAGGATTCTCAAGAATGATGTGTTGTACCATGTGAAGATAGAGAAAACATAATGATTTCTCAATTCAGAAGCCGAGGAGGATAATGCACTCTGACAAACGCTACCCGTGAAATGCTGAATGCAGATTTACAGTTCATATGTGAGAATAATTTAGGGACCAAACATTTGTTTTTTTTCTGGCAGTTGCCCAGAAATGAGAGTGTGCACAACCAACAAGCCACGGGGATCTATACAGTATTGATTACAAGCCCTTGAAACATCTTCTGCTATGGACACAGCAATTTCTAAGCGACCAGTCTCCAGGTCACGTCACTGAGGTAATCATCAAGGACTTTTTTCTTCAGACACTAGGAACATGTTTGCATTGAGTTCTTCCCTTGTGGTTTGATCTCACAGTCTCCTCCTGGCCCCGAGACATTTCTTCCCATCTGCTTATACAGATGGCACATTCAAGTGAATATAAAAGAATAGTTTTCCAAACTTCTTCTGTTTTCTTTCTCAAGTTACATGGTTCTAGAGTAGCAGAGTGTTCTAGACATGCTTATTCAGAAAGAAAAAAGCACCAGATAAAGTATTGCTTTTTTACACAAGCAATTGAGAGAAGAAAAACTATTTACTAAAAAGCTAATGCAAATGCTTGCACTAGAGCCTAAAGATCAGTGATAAGAACGGCTTAAAAGTGCTTTCCTGCAGATGATTATACATGACTCTGCAATCTGGGAAACTTATCTACAAGCATAAAACTCTTAGAATTTCTTGTAAATTATCCTAGTTTCTCTCCTTTCTAGAACAGGTCTGAATATTGTTCCAAGAAAAGGTCTCCTCAGATGATCTGCACATTGAGAGCCATAAGAAATTCAAATTTTCAGAGGAATAAAGAAATAGAAAACAGAGATGATGTATGGGGAAAAAAATAATACTTGGATTTCAGGCAATTCTTATATCTCAAGCCATTTGACTGTTTTGTACAGCTCAATAAAAACATCTGATAAAACAATGGGTGAACAAATTAGCTCTTCACTTCACAGAAAATGCATTCCAAAAAAAGGAAAATCTTTTGGAAAAAAAAAATAAATCACTGAAACTAGATATTTAACTGGAAGAGAAAATAAGCTCAACTTCTTGTACCTTCGGATAAAGCACTTGCTAGGAAAAATAAAAGCTCCTTTCATTCAAGAAATAGTATTCACCACTGTCTTACAGTAAAAGTGTAAAAAAGAACCCCCAACTTCATCTGTAGAATCACAAGAATAACTAAAAGTGACTATGCGTGACCCACAGAAATAGGGACATAAAAGAGGTGTTATTAGTTCTAACTTTTTTTTTTTCACACATGAAAGACCTTCAAATTTCACTCCTAAAACTCTCTGACCCTGCCCCTACTTATGACCTCCATCTCAGATTTTATCAATTTTAGACCAGAAAAAAAAAAAGTAGAACTTCATACATATATACAAACATATGTATAAAATATATGGTATGTATTTAAGCATATGTGTGCATACACACATTTAATGTCCATCTCGTTAGTTGAATCTTGATCAGAGCATTCTGAAATTTTACTTATGCCCCTCCTATATGAAAATTTCCATTGTCAGGATCACCAACTACCAGCTTAAATGACATGATAAAAGGCATTACAGAAGGGAAATAAATCTAAATTATGCTAATACTTAAATTTCAATTTGAGATTAAATGTGATGACCTCTATTTGGTTTTGGTAGACACAATACCCTCAGAGCAACTTAAACTCTTACATAGTTTTATAGCTGATGGAGTTTTTCTTGCTAATGCAGATTAAATGCCATAGTTTGTCTGTTAGGCAATAAAAACTTGGATTTTTTTTCACTTCATTGCAATGTAATGATCTTGGATAATAGATCTTATAATGGAAGAGATTCCTGTGACTTAAAGCCTTTTCTTATTAAGCTTAATTGAATTATTCACATACTAATGATTTAACAGCCACTTCATATAAAATAAAAGCCAAAGACCCTCTTGAATACTTATCCCATATTTAAGATCTAATAAAGGAAATGAAGTAGAAAGATATTTTTTGTTTTCTTTCAGATAGGGAAGGTAATTAAAATCCAACTACTCTCCCTCCACCTCAACTCCTGGGAAGTGTTCTGAAACGATACTATTCCAAATCCTACAGCAAAATGCATCTTTAATCTATGAGTCCTTAATTGAAAAAAATATATTTATGACAGTCAGTGATCTCCTCTTTGTTACAAAATTGTATTTTTCCTAAAATTGGCTCATTTTGTGAATGGGGTGCTATGTAGGAAAAGTGAAACAATGCAATTCTAAGAAGAGTGGAACAGATTTGCATCTATAAAACAGCTATCCCAAGGTAAGTATGAAAGCTGGCATTTCGTAATTTTTCATAATAATGCTTGGCACTTATGTAGTGTTTTATGGGATCAAAGCACTTTACAAACTAATTAATTAATCTTCACAACACTCCTGCAAGAAGGTAGGTTTCAGTACTCCTATTTAATTAATGGAATAACTGAGGCAGAGTAGGTATATAATTTGTTTTGTGTCACAAAAAGAGTCAAGATCTTCCATTTATACATCATTAAAAGTAATAGTAGTGGAAGTTTTCTGCTGAATTCATTGGGACCTTCAATGGAACTATTTGCATAAGTAAGGAAAAAATTCCAGCCCATACCTTGGACCAGAGCTGATCCCTTGTTTACTTAAAACAACAATGCACTTACAAAACTTAAGCCACGTACTGGAATTCAAGTTCCTTTTCTTATGCTGGATCTATAATCACTGTGCAAGACAAGATCTGGTATCTGATGGGTCCTGCTCTAGGATTTCCAAATAAAAACATTGTCAGGCTAATGCTTCCTTGTTAATGCAGATGATGCTTTGTACTCAAAATTCTACATAATTGTTCATCATTCTCCATAGGTAATTAAAAATTTTTCCGCTCTTCCTAACAGCTACATGACTTCAATTTGTAGCAATGTTTTACTACATTTGCATTTATTTACGTGCATTTATTTATCTTCCTAAAAAGTTCTTGCTTTGACCACTCCCATGCAAGATGTAAGGGCTCTTATAGATGTGTATGTATACTCTAACAGCCTTGACAATTTGGACATGGAAATCCAATTCACTTCATTTCTTGTGCAAAACTGAACAACTGCACATCAGACTGTGAATTAACTTTGGCAAGTGTTGGCAACTGAAAGTTCAGTAACCAAACCTATGAGCATGAGCACTAGCACAAAATAATTACCCACTTAACATAGTGGAAACACTTGTTCACAGTACTGGGACTGTCATGTTCAAACAAATCTTACTCAAACAAACTACTTTTCACCTAATTATTGCAGTGCTTGTATATGCCCTTACTGTCATATAAAACATTTTAGTGTTATGCATTTACATGAGATAAAAAGAATGATATCCAAAATTATGAAAACTTACATGTTTCACTGGTGTAAGACAAAGCTTTGTTTTGGGGGGTTTCTTTTTGTATGGGTTTGGGTTTTTTTGTTTGTTTGTTTTTCTTTTAAGGCAAACTTCTGAAAGAAAACATTTTTAATCTGAAGTTCTGTATCATTGTGTGACACGTTGTGTATCCACTGGACCAAAATCCCTAGGACAGAGACAGTAAAAGGGTCTAATATCCAAGAGGATTAACTTTTTTTTTTCTTTAAGTTGCCATTTAACGTGTACATTTTTTGCTCTCAAATTCACATTATGCTTTTACTGGTCATTTGATGCCTCCAGCATGACACTTTCAATGCCTTCATGAAGATATGCATATTTAAAAAAAAACAAACCACAAATGTCAATACTAGTTGAGATGCTACTGAAAGAGGAAGCTGGTGTAAAAGCTGAGGTACTAGAGTGACAGAATAGCATCTGTAGGGCTTTTTTTTGTTGCTACAAGGTATCTCATGTTTATTTCCTTTTCTTACCTGAGGCTAGACAAGCCCCTCTGAGCAGAGGGCTACACAGCCAAGAGAGGCACCAGGGAAACACATGCCACCTGGACAGTTACCATGATCAGGACCACAGCATCCAAAATAATTTTTCCCCGCAAGAAAAGAAGCCTAGGTCATTTTTATCCTTCCTGAAATCCCCAAATTGAGAAAGATGTAAATGATCTATTTTTGAGAAAATTTTTGCTTAGCATGTAAGGGCATTAAAAAGTCGTTTAACAACTTCTGTCCGCTATCTGAAAAAATACTTTTGCAGCAAACAGGTGGGACATATCTCTTGTCTCTTTCTTCCAGAGGAAATTTGGGAATGATGAGGATATCTGAAATCTTATATACAGTCCAAAGATGTTATTTTAAATCCTTATCAGAAATAATTCTATGGTCCTGAAACTGAAAAATGCAAGTTCACTTTCAAAATTATCCTTAGGATTTTAATGAAAAAAATAAACCCTATCAGGAGAAGGAAAAAAAAAAAGAATAATAGAAAAAGAAAGATCAGATTTTTTCCTGGAAGATGCCTGGTGCGAACAATTCACCTCTCCAACACTATGTTGTGAGATGTAAAGACATTTAGAAAAGCAATTGCTTTTCAAACTGCCCATCAAATTTTGTAGATAATAAGCTGTATATGGGAAGTTAAATTGCTGGACAAGTCTATTAATAAAACAAAAATGCCCAAGGCTATTTTAATAGAGCTAAATGCAGGAAAGTCTATTTACTTTACTTGCAACAGTGCAAATTTCCAAGTAGCTCAAACTGAGTGAGCAGACAGCAGAAGGCACAACTGAGACAACACAAAATCCAAGTATCCAGGACTGTTTTGAATTTGCATGACTCGATGTTGATAGCAAGTAACAAGAGGACAAAGCAAGTCCATCATACACATAATTCTCCCATTTACAGATTACTAGGTTATACCTGTTGAATAGTAAGGAATTATTGCTAGTTGGGTTAGAAACTTAACAGTTGGCAATGTATAAAATAAATACTATGTATAAAAAATATATGTATATATTATATTGTAATGTAATATAATGTATATATAAAAAAAGTATATAAAAAAAAACCCCAAACTTGGCAAGTAAAGGTGTTGGGTTTTCAAATGGGACCAGTCTTTAATTTCTGACAAAACTATTCCATTATACTTCCTTTTGTTTTTCTTTTGGCTACAAAGGATGGAAATGTAATCACTGCACAGGATGTGGCCCCTATCAGAACTTTTGTGCACATTCTATTTTTCAGCAAAAAATACCCACAAGCTTTGGTTACAAAAAGAATAAAACTGGCCTACTGAAGAGACAAAAACGTATACAGTACTCTTTGCCTTGTTAGGACTATTAGGAGAAGCGAATGTAAGAATAAATACCTAAATGTAGCCTGTAATGGTTCAAAACCACATGAAACATCTTTGCATTCACCCACTTGTTTAACTATATTTAATCCTAGCATTCTAAACTTAATTTCCTCCTTATTCTGACACACAACACCCAAAACACTCTCTTCCAGCAAAGAGGTGAGTTCCAGGAAGACACTGTAAGAAAGCAAACAGAAGGGGTTTGCTCATCACCATTCTCAAATCTTACATTCCAACCCCGGAAAAAAAAAACCTCAGCAAAATTCCAGTGATTCCACAGGCTGCAAATATCAGAGAAGTGTTTCTTCCCCAGAATTACACAGGATAAACCAGAAGGACGCTGAATTTTCTCTCTGCATTTCAGAACAGATTTGATGTCAAAAGTCAGGGGGAAAATTTTGTATTATATATAAAAATAAATTTAAGATAAACAACTAATCTTAACTACTGTAGCAACTATTTCTGCTATGTGCATTATATAAACCAGATATTTTAACATAGAGAAATCTAGTTAAAACCATTTTTTTCCCTCAAGTTCTGGCTACAGATCTTGATCAAGCTTTGCTCATGCGATCATAAATTGTTATCCTAGATTAGAATCTTGGTCCTCTAAGTTTACTTCTCTATCTATATACATAGTTAGACCACCAATATCCTATTGCAAGTCATCTTAACTACCAACAAATAGTAATTTTCCCTATAATGACTCTTCATTTAAGACTACATGTTGCAATTTTCTACCATTTTAGTGATTTAAGTATACCGTCTATGAATGTCCTGCTCTTAGCAGCAAAGAAGAATTTTCTTGCCAGATGGAATATGAAAGTAACATGAAAAAAACCTTCTTTTAAATTAAATAAGAAAAAAAAGAAAATTGAGTTATATTTGTAAATACCATACTGCAAGTGGAACGCAAAAAAAAAAAATAAAAAATCATAATTTTCCCAAAACATAAATAGCTGGCAGCTATTCCTCAGACATAAAAATCCTTCTAAACCTAGAATTAACCAGTATGCCATGTTCTCTCTAAAAAAATGGTCACAACTCAGTTATGCCCTTAACTAATGCCCTATAGAAGTGAATAGGGCAGGCTTAAGAGAGCATCATAGCTACCATACAGATGTGTACAATCATTATTAGCTATTTTTCTCTCTCTTCCACCCCTTTCAGGGACAGCATAAGCCAGGTGCTTACAAAACTGCCTCCTAGTCCTTCCTGAAATTTACCTTCACAATTTTAAATCTAATCAGATATGACATACATACAGCCCATGTGTTCTGTGAGGAAAAACAAAAAGAATAATGTTAAGAGATCACTGCTTGCTATATCAAAAATAGAAACTAAACTATAGGCACACAAAAGAATGGAATAGTTGCATTTATACACTACCATTTGGGTAATAAGATCACTTGCAGTTCAATGAATCTGGTTACAGCAGTCAAGGTAAACGAAACTGAATTAATAGAACATGTATACATCTGTATACATTTATATACGCATGTTTATAAATAGATGTATGTATGGGGAGGCAAAAGCAGAACTTTAAGACCACCATTTAAAGGAATCTCAATTTACTAGTATGCATCTCAAAGTAAGAATATGTCACTGCAAGTAAAAGCTAAAGTAAACAAACGCAGCAATTAATATTAGTGGTTTTCAGAACAGTAATAGCATACCATTTTTTTTTTAAAAAAAGGTATATGGAAGTTAATAAGAAGCAGGCATTTTTTAAGATATCTGGAAATTAATACTATGTACCATTAAATATATCACTATTATGAATGCTTTAAAACACATTAACTTTAAATTAATGTTAGATGAAACAGCTAGTTAAAATAGTTTAAGCTATTTGGACCTATAAAACTGAAACTTTAACATTAGAATCATATCATTGATTGCCACATGGTCCAATGAAGGCAAATGCAGAATATGGCCAATCACAGAATACTGTTGTGCTATCAATATGTGTATTTGTGCCATCCACCCCAGTGTTGGAAAGACATTTTAGCCAGAAAGCATGAAACTGAGCTGAGTCTATGAAGAAAGAAGAAGGACCTACAATCCATCAAAAATCATAAAAAAATTTGTCCATTAATCATTGGTAATTAGGACATTTAAGAAAGGGGTTTTGAGGATAATTATCCAACTATGACAGACCTATATTGATATTCAGGTTTGTATCTTTCCCTTGGGCCATCCCCTTTGCAGTCCTCCTTGGAAACAGGCTACATCCTGAGAAGGACAGGCAGATAGAAATTGTACAGACTGGAAAAAAAGAAGATAAGCTAGAAATAGACATACTTGTTTTCAAAACCATAATAATGTGGCCTTACAACTGTCCTGAGAAAGGCATTTTCTGGAGTAAGTGCGTAAACTTTAACACTGGAAATTTTCAGATTTGGGTGTGAAAACTGAAGTCAAATGCCAAAAGCCTTAAGTCTGAAGGACAGTTTAGGACTTGGTTTTAGACATTTGAGTTCCAGTTTAGTAGCCACATCCTAAACAAAAGCCTTTAAAGAGAAATATATTAATACTTATCAATATTAGTTATTTGTTCAGCTGTCCCACTAATTAAGCAGTTCATGGTAAGGATTTTCCTAAACACCCACACGTTACAGTGCAATAGTAGAACTACAGTCATCAAGATCGGTGCCTTATAATAGATGATCTTGATTAGATATGAACTTAATGGTCCGTGTTTGCTCAAGTGACAGAACTAAATATATGACTGACACTCTCCTTTACTGCTAGGTAGAAAACAACCAAGTTATAAACGCGTATGCTTCTTGACATGATACTTGTAGGTAGACAATAGAAAAATCACTGAAAATGAAAGAAATACACTAATAAAAGTTTAAGAATTAGCTTCCCCCAAATCTTTTGCAGGAATACATTGAAATCACTTTCTTGGCAATTACTTTTTCTATAAACATTTCTGAACAGAAATTTTCCCTTAGTTTTCAGAACTTCTCAAGAGTGAAGTTCTTCTGTTGATTTCTCCAGGTGCTAAGACCATGTATATTTAATCATCGCTCTCCATAGTCATAGACAGTAACCACATTAGAGTGAAAAATATTTCAAGTCACACCTCATCTTAGTGAAAATCAGGGAATGGCTTCAAGTTGCGCCAGGGGAAGTTCAGGTTGGATATTAGGAAACATTTCTTTACTGAAAGGGTTAT
>JAOXNG010000042.1:37286552-37301248 GCA_028566535.1 Scolopax minor | reverse complement strand
GGCTTTATAGTGCTGGCTTGGGCACTGTGGGAACACGGCCTCTTCCCGGCGAGGCTCAGCAAACTTGCTGAGGGTGCACTCTACCCCACTGTCCATGTCACTGACAAAGACAGTAAATAGTACTGGTCCCAGTACCGACCCCTGAGGAACATGACTAGTTACTGGCCGTCACTTTGACATTGAGCCGTTGACTCAATCTCAACCTATATAGGGCAATCTTTTGAGTGTGGCCATCCATCCAGTTCCTTATCCACCAAGTGGTTTATTTGAACATAGAATGTCTCATAAAAAATAAACATGAGGTTATTTAATAATTTCATATCACTTTTGCCTTATACATGACACATCTCTAATGACTTTTCTTAAATTATTATGGGCTCTCAACTTTTATTAACTTTTAATGCTGTTTTCTTCCAATATTATTGCAATCTGCATTAAGAACATCATCCAAATTTTTCTAAAATATACAAATAGAAAACTAATTTTTACCTTTGGGATTTTGATAATGGAAATGTAATCTCTGTTTTCAGGACCCTTTCATAACTAAGGATGAGGAACCAGGCACTTACAGGCCTTATGATCTTGGACAGGAAATGGGAGTCTGGGTGAACAACTCCGATGGCATAACTCCTGCTGTTGGAAAGGTTGGTTTATTAAATTCTCTCATGCATTTGGTCTAGTGCTGCTTCAAAGTGATGAGGCAGCTGTGTAACAGAAATGAGAAGACAATAAGTTGTTTAACCTGTGAATTCTAGGCCTGGCCCCCTGGAGACTCAGTGTTTCCTGACTACACCAACCCCAGGACAGTTGAGTGGTGGACCCAGCTGTGTCTGGAGCTTAAGGATGTTCTTGACTACGATGGGATCTGGATTGTACGTCTAATTGTATTTGCCCTCCCTTCTTTTAAAAAAAAAGAAAAAGAGGATTTTGACATGTGTCTTATTCTCTTTATTAAAGGATATGAATGAACCATCCAATTTCATGAAAGGCCAGCTTCCTGGCTGTGCTGTTAATGATATCAATAACCCTCCCTTCATTCCAAGTAAGTAAAGTTTCCTTGATTTTCTTTTTTAATCCTGCATAAGTTATTTCTTAGGAAAAAAAAATCCACTGTCTCATTTTTCATCTTTCCCTGCCTGTTCTATGTGTTGTTACATATTTGTTCAGGAGCCCATTGGCTCAGCTTTCCTCTTTCTAAGCCACTGTCTTCTGCCATAGGACCTGCCTTGTAGCAGGACTAGAAAAATGGCCTTCTCTGCCATTCCCTGAGCACCTGGTCTGACAAAAGGTAAGGTACCTAGATACTGTAACTCAACTAGAGACTTATGGAAGGAGTAACCCTTCTGCCTTACCATCCCTACTACTAGTCCCAGGGATGGGCAGTCTCTGCCTTTCCCACAGACCATGATAAGGAGGATGTATCTCCCTGATTTTAGGAGATACATCCTCCTTTTACCCATAGAAATGGGCTAAAACAGAAGTTTAAAAAGTGCCAAAGCCTATGTGAGACTGATAGGAATGGGAACACCTCTTCCAGTAGCTGTGTTAATGACATGCTCAGTCTTCCCCAGGAAGCCATAAGTACTTACAATTAGTGCCAGTGGTCCTGGCAATTAATCCAGCCAACATTTCCCCAGGAAAGCCTGACTGCCTGAGCAATGCTAATATGCAGCAGTATGTTGATGCATAAATGAGTTATTGACAGTGAAGTATTGGAAATGTCACCATTTTTCCTTCAGGCTGTTGTACTGTCATCTGAATTCTTAATTTTACTTATTAAATCTCATTTATTTTCACTCTGGATGCAAGAGAAGCATAAACATAACCAACGCATGAAAAAATATTATAAAAAGATTGTAAATTATTGAAACCAAAAGCAGAGCTTTTAATTATGAATTTGGAGTTTTTTCTCTTTGCGGGGAAACTGCTGATTGTAACTGTTGCATGCTGGCCCTGTGGATCTTGTCATTGACCAAAGCCCAAGAACTCATGAGACATTTCCACCTTTGCCTTAAGTTACCTCCATTTTTGTCAGCATTTAGAGTTGCAAAAAAAGGTGTGAAACTTTGGGGAAGGTGGCCAAAATGGCAGGGCTCCCTTTACCCTCACAAATGAAGGACTGAGGGATGGACACATAAAGAGGTTTCTGAGCCACAAAGCTGAGCTTTGTGGCAACTAGCGTTGAAGTCTGAGGCATTACAGAGGAGTCAGACTTGGAGATCTAGATGTGACATGTGAGGACAATGAGCAATGCTGAAGACAGGTGCGTTTCGAGCCCGGTTTCTCTCTCTGGCTTACTCCTTCTCATGCACGTATACACCTACTTCTGCTTGCGACTCACAGTGTTGGTCTCCCTTCTGCAGACAGGAGCCTAAGGCATTTTTTTCAAGGTATAGGAGATCTGTTTTCAAACCAGCATTCAAGGGCTTTCTTTTATATTCTACTTTATGCCAACATTTTGCATGCCCTTGGCTGCCCAAGCCCTTGGCTGATGTAGGTGTGATGTGGGACCCAAGCTGCTTAGTCCAACAGGATATTAGGACCTTCCTGGAGCTGGCAAGGAGTTTCACTTAGGTGTGTTTCACAGGAGTTGTCTTAGGTGACTGAATCTGTGCAAGTTCCAGTCTCAGTGCCTAAAGTCCATGTAGCTTTCAGCCTCCCCATCTAAATTACAACCACGATTACACATAACTGTGGTTTGAACTTCTAAAAACAGATGTCCTTCAAATCAATTTTCTATAAAAAAAATTTATACAAAAGATTGATATGCAATTGTAAATTAATCAGTATTACTGAGGCAGAATACAAAATACTTAGACAAAGAACAAAACATGAATATTTTACTTGTGTGGAAGCATTTTCTTTCATATCCCACCTTGATTTTATGGGGCTAATAATCAAGTGCCACTGGGACATTAAGTGTGACTTTCCCCAGAACCTTAGTGTCTTCTTCAGAGACGTACCAGTCAAAGGTACTTGGAAATTGCCTATAAATCAAATCATTCTGATGCATATTGCCACACTGGAGTCTTTGTGGCTAAAAAGGATTCCAGCTGTGGTGGCACAGCAGAGCAGAGAGGCTAATGGGGTCTCAGGTACAGAGAAATGCATTTTGTAGTAATGAACTGCAAACATACAGTAACGTGCGATTAGGCAGTGAGATTGCTTGCTCATGGAGAAATATTTACAATAGTGTGTGCACCTAATTAAGCATGTAAAAGAAAAATATTTGAGAATTTACCTTATTTCTTTTTCTGAGAGGATTTTACAACATTTTCAACTCCATCTCTAAAAATAAATACATTCTATAAACCAAATGCCTGGCCTGCCCAGTACCTGCTGAACTTGACATGGCATTTTCATGGAGGTTACCTGCAGAAGAGGATGAGAATCACATTTTCTGCACCAAATGGGCTTTGCCAGCATCTCCTTAATGTGGGATCAAAGACCAGGCAGCCCCAGTGCAGACAATTTGTGCCTCATACTGCTTTCCTTGGCTCAGCTAAATGGGTGTTGTGCCAGCGATGTCAGGTCTATCCCTGACTATTACTGAAGGAAAAAAGCTACCACCGAAGGACAAAGCCTTCACTGGTTGTGACCTGCTGATAGAAAGTTACTGGGTAATCCATCTGCATGCGAATATGCCCTTTATAGACTACCCTTGCTACCTTACAGGATGCTACACCTTGTGCTTTTTCCTCCCTGGCACCCCCCTGACACTCCCCACTCATGGCTCCCAAAGCTGCTTGGGGCTGTGCCATTAGTCCTCCTGTCCTTTAGTCCTAAATGCCTCAGGAGACGAGAGGGGCCAGCATGGAGCTTAGGAGAATTTTGCCGTGATAGGGCAGAATTGTGCTGCCTACCTACATCTGCAGCTGAGTGATACACAAACTGAGGTCTCGTGATTTCACACCACCCTCTAAGTTCCCTAGGCATCTGAATTTCCGATTTTGGGGTTTTTTTTTGTTTTCCTTGCAACATTTACATAAGTAAATGCTTACTCTTAAGTAAACTTAGTCACTATGTGAAAGAATGTGAAGGTGTATTCTTAATTCAGCAATGCAGACATTTTCTTTCTGGCTATTGCTTACTGAATACATGATATCTGTACGGATGTTTAGAATTATTTGACATAAAACTTGAAGTTAATTAGCGTTTACTCAATCCTCTCACCCTTCTGAGTACACACATGCCTGACTACCAGCAGGTATTCATGACTACATGTTAACCTCTGATCAGTGCAAGGCTGACACTTCTTCAGCTGTTCCCATTACCAAATCCTTTGGTGTTATCACCCCAAACTGAGTAGAAATATGAAGAGATTTGAATTACGATGTATATAATTTTATAATGTTTTGTATCATTCCCAGCCATTTCTGATCGTTCCCTGGCACAAAAGACATTGTGTCCCGACTCCAAAACTTACCTCGGAGAGCATTACAACACACACTCTCTCTTCGGCTGGTCACAGACAGAACCAACCTTCAAGTAAGTTTTCTAAATATTTCTAAATAATCTAGGCATATTTCAGGTGGGTGAAATACATTTTCATAGAATCATAGAATTGTTTGAGTTGGAAGGGACCTTAAATATCATCAAGTTCCAACCCCCCTGCCATGAGCAGGGAAACCTCCCACGGGCAGGGACACCTCCTACTAGACCAGGTTGCTCAAAGCCCCATCCAGCCTGGCCTTGAACACCTCCAGGGATGGGGCATCCATGACTTCCCTGGGCAACAGAACAAATACAAACTCCAAGAATGGAAATTCCAGCTAGATAAATATGAATAAGAATTCATAGGAAGACGAGCCAAGCATCATAAAAGACTAGCCATTAAGGCTGTGAAACTCCTTCAAAACACTCAAAACTGAGGTAGATATGACCTTAAACAAATTGATTTGACTTTGGAGCTGGATCCAACCTTTGAGCAGGCAGCTAGAACAGATGACCTCTAGAGGTCCCTTCCAATTTAAATTATTTCATGATTTTATGAAAGTGTATTGCTCTTTTTTTATCTCCATATATATATGGAGATACTGAAAGAAAAAGTAATAATATAATGACAATAGCAAAAGCAAAAAGTAAAGTGACTTCGTGTTTTGTTGTGGTATTTTTTTAGGACATAATAGGAAATAATCAGAACAAAGAAGACCAAGAAGATACTTCACTAGGGAAGAAAAGTTAGTAAAACTAGTATTTTTGTCTGTTGGTAAAATGCTACTTGTCAGACAATGATACCTGGAATTATTTGGTTGTCTTTGGTTGCTGAAACTGACAGCCATTCAACAACACTCCCACAGAAAGAATTTTTGACTGGAATTTAGCTGTTAAATCTGCCATTGATTTAAAAAATACATTGTTGAGGAAAGCTAGCAATTCCCATGAGGTACTTGATTAATAAATTTCAAAGCTTCAGTAGATAAATGTTACCCACCAATAAAGGCTGTCATGCTGTAACATCACAAGATCCAATTATACTAGGCACTGTAGAAACTAAGAATATCGACAGACATCTGCAATCTAAATCAGTAAGGCAGACACATAAGAGAAAAGAAGGATGAGGAAGGCAGTATCATCATTACCCTTGACTAGGTAAAGGCAAAGGTTTTTTTGCAATGAATTCTGACATTTGAATTTATGATGTACAGTAAAATCCAAAAACATGGACATTCTCTGCAAAACTTCCACTTTGTTGCAGCATTCCAAGAGGGCTATCCTGATAGGGATAGTAAGGTGTGGCAAGTGGCCGTTCTCTCCAGAGTTGCTGTTGGGAGGACAGAAGCCCAGAGCTCAGATGATGCTACTCTACACAGCTGACAGTGTGCCTGCTGAGGACCTGGGTCAGAAACGCTTCAGAATCTTATAGATGTTCCTCACAGGAGGAAGCCCGAGGTTTTCTGCAGCTAAGACAAAACTTAGCAGTTCAAAGTATTTATAAATAATCTAAAATAATTGCTGTAGCATTTTTCAAACACTACTTTTAAAGCAAAAGCTACCTGAAAAAAAGTTTATAGGGTTTGGTGACAGAGAATTCTATTCACTTAAACTGGGTAACAATTATGCAAAAAAGAAGCGCAGTAGTACACTATAAGACAGTGGAATTTCTTTCTCTGATGAAAATGTATTGGGTAGAAGGTGTCCTTTATCCAGTCTAGCTCCCATACATGTCAGGTAGCAAACACGGTATTATAATCTCATCAATTCAGAAATTATACACAACAGCTTTCATCCACTGATCATCAGTTTCATCCCTTGATATCAAGGCATTTCAAAGGGAATCAGTACCCTTCCCACCATTATACTCAGGCACTCAGACTTAAGAAAGATGAATTTTGTTAAGATCTTAAGGCTGCTATGACCCAATACACTGCCTAAACTGAGAGGAATAGCACCTGTATCCTATTATTTACAACTGTAACTTAGAGAAATCATGTTTAATTAGATTTATTTTAATTCAATTAGAAATACCAATTCTGTCAGAAAGAAAGGGATGACATGTCTAGATGGAAATAATGTGCTTACAAAACAATAAACATTAAGCAAGATTTTTAAAAAAAAAAGCTATGAAAGCTTTTGTGAAAAACAGAGAAAGGGTAGCTATAAAAATTGGGAAAACAAATTAGAAGGGATATGTTACAGAAAAGGGAAAAAAAATTAGTATATTCACAGAGGCCTGCATGCAGAAAGGAGGACACCGAACCAGAAATAATTATACTGGGAAATAGGATAAAGAGGATAAAAATAGCTGCCATTAAACTGTTATTTTTTCCTCCAGTTGTCCTATAACATAATGGTTTTTGTCCACTGCCTAAACTATTTTGTCTCTCACATATTACATGTATAAAAAGATGGCAGAGCTAATTAAGATTATATATTTATATGGATATATAAATTACATATTTATATGGATCATATATAGAAATATATCACCTACCATATATATACAAGAGCTAATAAACAAAAAGTTGCCAAAATAGCAGAGGAAATTGAGATCTTTTAGGTGAAAAATACACTTTCAGATGGATTTAATTTTAAATTGATGGGTTATTTCACTATTATCAAGTTTAAATGAGGCTATGGAAAGTAAAATTATCAATGGTGAGGTGGAAGGAGATGAAAGTACTAGGAACAGACAGGTATCATCCCATGAAGCTGTAGGTTTGACAGCAAGCATTCTAATAAGTCTTCCAAACTACAGCCTCACTGGATCGGAAAATACAATGCAATGATCATGCTTATTCTACAACTGCTCCCTGTACAAATTAACACTGTGCAGTCTGTGGATAAAAGCACATGGGTTGTTTTGTTGTTGTTGCAAGTAGACATACCCATTATATTTGTCTTACTGTATGTGACATAATGCAACTTCTGACTTAAACTTTCTCCAAGGTTCAAAGTAAAGTAGCAATCCAACTCTTTCAGTCACTGTGTACCTGAGATCTAAAACTTTTTCTGCATAGAAGAGTTCACTCCCATCTCTTCATGTCAACCAGGAAAACCAAGAATTCTGTATTACATCTATCCCTCCGTGAGTCTATACATAATGACCAATGTTCAGGATCAGATTTCATAATCCTTGTCCATATTTCCTTATTTTCAAGAGTCCTGATGATTATAGTAAAAGATGTGAGAGTTCAATGAGTAATATGAACAATGTTGGAGTATTTGTCTGGAGTATTATCTACATATGAGGAATTACCAAAAATTCACTTCATTCCAGCTCTTGACACTGTTTATTTATGTCTCTTTCTATTTCAAGACTGAAAGAAACAATGTTTCATTAAGGTAGAAGTGCTAGCAACTTGAGAAACCTCTGGATATTATATCTATAATAATAAAATTATTCTAGAACATATTTTGTTCTTTCACCATATAGCATGAGAAAGAACATCTAGCAAGTACTTGAAGCAAACAATTTCTCTGTTTTCCTTCTTTTTCTCTATGTCTTTCATTTCAGCCCCTGCTGGATCCCCTTTCTAGTAAACGTTATAAATATCTAGAAAGCACTTATTCTAATTAGTGTTACTATATTTTCTAACTAGTGAAAATTACTGATTCCAATGCTCCTCTGAGAATTATAATTTTATCTACTGTAAAAATAGTAGTAAAGAGCAGTATACACAGTACAATAAATCTTCAAAGATAGGAAAAAAATCTGCAAAAAATTACAATTTTGAACGCTGTTATAGAAGAGGAACAGATGATTCAAAATTCCTAAGAACTATGAGACTGTTAAACAACAAATGATTAAAATATTAACAGATTATAGGGCTTTTCTGTGAAAGGCATCGAACTATTTTAGGTTAAATGTGTAGCAAATACATGAGCAACCTAATAACATTTTTGATTCACGTAATTTTCTATACAAATAATTCTGCATGAAATTTTTGAAATAAACCTGCATCTTTAAATTATCTTCTTATTCAGGATTTAATTGGATAAGGGTACTTATGTTTGCTGAAAATAATTTACATGTTTCTTTTGTGTTGTGGTGGTGTTTTTTTTTCTCTCCACAGCTCATATTATTGTTCTGGTTGTTTCTTTAAATATCTACATGTAAATAATGCTTACTTTTTATGCTAGGAGAGGGTCCAAAAATAGATATTAATTTGTCTTCTAATACTTTATTATATTAAGTTTCATTTGAAATCTTAAATACATGTGTCAATTCACTGAGATAGTGAGCTCCTGATTATAGTAAGGCATTTAGGGACAATCGTTACAGAAATATACAGCAAAGTAACTAAAAGTTTTATGTTGTCTAGGAGACCTAACAATATTTGTTAGAAAATAAATGAATGGAGCCCCTTGAATGTAAACATGCAGTGATCTAGCTGCAATATAAATAAGGGCATACAGATATTTGCAGTATGAGCAATTAGTAGTTTAGTGCATTCATTTGCTAGCGTGAAATGCTTGCAAATAGTTAAACAAAATATTTGAGTACAAAATACCTAGAAAGAGATTTACAAAGACAAGCTAAATTTTTCAAGACATTTGGAAGGTTAATCTTTCACAGTAATGTAACTTTGATGATGGTCCAATATAAGATTGTTGTAAAATAACAAGTACATTTCAATACTATTAAGATGAATATGATTAATAGCTGAATACAAAGGCTGAGAGAGAAAAAAAGCTGCTAGCTCCACAGGTTAAAATCTGTGATAACTGTCATCTGTATTGCTCTTAACACATCAGCAAAGTTATGAATAAGCCATTTTTCTTATTCTTTTTACTAATACAAAGCATTAAACATACATCTTGCTCGATTCTATAATGCAACCATGTAATCTTACTTATTAACTTGAAGAAACTGTTAAGAAAGCCTAATTAAGGAACACTTAACCAGCTTATCTCTATCTAAGCAGCCAACAAGAGGGAAAGTTTCACATGTCAGGAGGGGTCTTTTATGCAAGCAAAAAAATAATCTCCAACATAGGAGGTAAAAAAATTTCAATATTGTGAAACAAAGGAAAATAAGGAGAAACTTTTAAGGACCATGAAGATTCTGTGATTCTGTAAATCTTACTTCTCCCCATTACATGAAAATTATTTGCAATGTTAAAAGGTACAATCAACAATTTTCATTTTATATATTTAACAGATTTCTTACAAATGATGCTCTGTAGTACGCAATATTTAAAAGATAGTTTGACTTGTTACTGCCAAACAACTTACATGAGGTTCTTGCTTTCTGTTTAACAGAGTATGCAGCTAATAACACATTCTTAAGTGTACAAAAATACAAGCACATGGCTTTGGAATTCATGCATTTAAATTATGTATTTCTATTATATAACTGTTTCTGAGAGAATATATAAACCAGAGACAAATATAGATGAATTAATTTTACTAAAGTGCTTAGGTGAGTATCTACAGGGAAGTGACATAAATCCAATCTCTGATCCCAATCAAGGACTGTGAGCTAGAGGGAATACTACTGGCTATCAATGCATTACACAGTTACAACAGAGTGAAATATTAATATGTTTAGTATAATAAAATATATACTTAAGACATTCTGGCTCTCATATGTATTCATGTTATTCAGAGCTACTGCAACACGTACACACTTCTACGTTCGTTTGTTAACTAACTTACAACCCAAACCCCAGTGAACTATAGGATTCTGAGAGAAAAATGCAGATTTTCTAGACACATAAAAAGTCTTCAAGGCAACACAGTGAATTAAATAACTCTTTGAGTAAGAGGTAAACAAGCATTCTCCCTCTCCCCCTTTCATTGTACTTCAGTCTTATATGAAAGCAAACAAACACCATTCATCCTCCTCCCTTTCCTCCCCTCCCCACCCCTCGTCAACATTAAATAACAAGTTCATTATTTCACCTTCCTTCAGGTCTAAAATGAGTTGAAGGTTTTGACTCACACTTTGGGAAAAAAGGTCAAGTATAGAAATATCCATATCCAAGAAGGAAACTTATAAGAAGGTTACAATTATCCAAAAATGATGTGAAAACAAATTCAATTAAATTTAACCTTGTCTCTACAATAAAATAAACATCATCTTTACCAAATAGCTGGTAAAGACTTATTAAATGCACACCTGAAAAGTTGATTTGTTCCTTTAGGTTGATTTCTAAATGTGTACTCCTAAGGAATTGTGCTGAAGGAGAAAATATTAACAAGCATATTACAATCTCTTGAATCATATGTCTAACTTTTGTCTCATGTGCAGTCTTACATATTTTTATCCAGGCAGCTTTATCTTTACATAAAAGACAAGGATACTGAATGTGACTATACTCTGTCTGTAAATCCTTAACATCCTACCATCTACATGACTGAATAGAAAACCATTTATCTTCTACCACACAACTAATAAAAGGCCAACACAGATTTACTGGGCTTTTTTTCACATTGCATTTGGGTTTAGCATTCTCTCTAGACCATTTAGAAAAGGACTGACCTTCAGAAAAGCAGAAATCTTGAAACTTATGAATCTCCGTTCAATGATTCTTGAAATGTGAAGAAGAAAGCAAGGCTAAGAACCATGTTTCTCTTATCAAAAAGTTCCTGTAAAGAAATAATTGCTACCATCATTACTATTATATGATCACAGGGATTACTAATAGTTAACACAGCTGAATTCACTAAGCTTCACACCAGCTCAGGTGCAGATAATTTGCAGTTGCTTACACCTTACACCTGTGCTAGAAACATACCCAATCAATCATAGGACCGATGTGTGCTGGGTTGGCAGTAACATACAGAGAACTTGTCTCTAGATTAGGACTGGGGCATTTTCCAGTGCAGTCAAGATGGCAAAGTTTATGTAAGATTCAGAAAGACAGAAAATATACAGTAGAACTTGTTTGTCCTCTACTATAACTGTCTGTCCTGAGACAGAGGATACTATTTCTTCAAGAGAAATTAATGCTAAGCCTCATTTTTTAGTTTTGAATGGCTCTGTAAAGATTATGTATATTGAAATAATACTGGACAATTAAAACCAAGTGCAGCTAACATAACCTAGTGAATCTGATTTTTGCTTTCTATATAGTATATCTCTGAGGTAGGAGAGAACATCTTTTAAAACAGGTCTGGCCTTCAAACACACACTACTGAAATAGTGTAAGAAAATAGGGAACCTGAATATATAGATAAGATTATCTGGAGAACCAGATATGTTTCAAAAAGTAAAACATTCTTTTCCTTATTCACTTACAGAATGATCACTTGGCTATCAGCTCTACTGTTGGTGATAGTGCTTAAAAAACGGTGACTGAAACACATAGAAACACAGGACAACACAGACCATTAAACAATATTGCTATCACACCTTGACTCCTTTCCCTCTGCAACTGAGAATAGGAAAGAGTTGATGCCATTACCTTAGAGCCCTCTTGTCATCTGATATTGAAAAGCAGCTGGTAAGGCAAATGGCAAAAATGCTAACAAGAGAAAAGGTCTTTCAAGGACTGAAGCAAGGCAGAGTTACAGAGTTTACCTACCATATCTGTTTTGCAGTGTTTCACCTCTGTACAGCAGGGAAGGAACCTACAGGCTTCAGTTTGGTTTAGGTTATTTATGGATGGCATGTGTATGAGGCATCCAGAGAGCCATCAGCTTCCATAGAAAGATTCATGGATGCTTTGCATTTCCCAGAAAGCTTCAATAATTACTATTACTGTGACTATGATCAATAATTACTATGATAGAAATCACCAAGAAAAACAAGAAACCACACAATGTTAATAACAATTTATTAACTACACAGTCAGTTCCATTTGAAATGTCATTTATATACCTATATGGCAGGTGGAACAAGTGCTAACAACTGAACAGCAGTCTGTTCCATATCCTTCAAAAACATTGAATGAAGAATATGTTCAATTTGGTGCCCGGTAGGTCTGCCAAAAGCAGGCTTTCTTCCTTTACTGAAGTGTTTATGGCTAGACTGCACATTGAATAATGTCTAAGAATCAGCCTGAGAGTTGGAATGTTACAGTTTCTGTCTGTTTGGACCTTCGATTTTCCTAGTCTTAAAAGCAAACTCAAGTTCAATCTCCTATGCATGCATACAGGCTCAAATATTTAAGCATTTAATATGTAAAAATAAGAATGCATTTTTGTCTATGTGTTTGCAGGTGTGTATCAATTAGAAAACAATTTTTCACTGTGGTCAAGCATTGTACAGGACAAGAATGAGCAGAGCAAAGGCACCTTTACCATAGTGTGCTCCTTCTGTTCTGTCCTGTGCCAGCTCCCCGTGCTGCAAGGTACCAACAAGGCAATCTGAGCCGATGACTCATTCGCAGTCGGGGTTATCAGGCAGGGTGGGGTGAGCAGCAGAGGAAAGAATCCATGAATAAATGCTCCCTGAAGATTTTTGAAGGCAGAGGAAATATATTCAAAGTGTAAGCAGAGTAAACACTGTCCTGTGACTGAAAGATGACAATGAAGGAATAGCAATCTGGCACGCATCTTATTTACACGCAATTGTACTAAGATAAAACTATTTTACCTATAACTCCACTGTATATCATCTGCAAAATATTTTTTTTCCACTGGGAAATAAATAGAGCTAGTAAAAAAACCCAAACAAACAAAAAAAAACCCACCAAAACTTGAAATCCAAATTTTTTTCAACAAAGGGCACTTTTTAAAAAAGTTTCACTATTTCCTTTCTATTAACTTAGTAATCACATCCACATCATAAAAGTTTATTTCCTTTTACTTAGTATGTAGATGCTGAGGAAAAAGAAATGGAGGGGGACATATATCTCTGTCGGGGCCGAACAGCATGTATCACATTATCTGCAAATATCAGAGACTTAACTACAGTCTTCTAGCCTTTATGCCAAATTTTTCATATTTTAACTCACTAGTTGCCACAGAAACTTCCGACAGAATATCTATTTTCATTTCAAAATGCCTCAGTTTCAAGAAGAAAACAAACACATTTCTCAAGAAGTTTTCAGCTGCTGCAAAACTCATCTAATTTTTAGCAATAATATTCTCAAAGGAATCAGAAATATCATCTTTCACCACATTGCTAATGACATCCTACAAGGTGATAAAATCAGAAGCTGGAAAGTGTAATCTTGCCACCACACTTCTCAATTTGCCATTCACTTCTTCTAAGCTGCTGTCCAGTTCATGCCACTTTCTCAATAAATTTCCAAATCATTTGCTTAAATGCCGAAAGCATATGCTGCTGACAAGCCTTTTATAAGATAAACACTTTCATTATTCTCCTGAGACCTTTGTCTACGAAGAAACTTCTTTTGTCTCCATGATCAAACTTTATAGAGCTTGATCAGGTTACTTATAAAATTATGATTTCCAAATAATTTTCTCAGCTATATTCGTTCTCAAGTGGGCCTGATAACGAGAGTCTCATTAAAATAAGCCAGTGGTTTGATCTTCTCTGATAAACAAATTTGTGTGTTTGACAGTGTGAGCATTTTTCTTCATAATTAGAAAACAAATACAAGAGTACACAAACTCTTGGTTCAAAGAATTTCAAAACTGCTGAGAAAGGGAATGTATCTGTTTCACTCCTGAAAATTCCAAATCCACAAAACGAAAATGTTAACTGAAAGTTGAAGATAAATTAGATTTAAAAATCTATGCAAAGCCTATTTCAGCTCATGAAACCTCTTAGCACCCAACTTGCAGTTTTATTTACAGCATTTATTAATTAATTTCAACTGCAGTATAACAGTGAGCAAAGCTCAGTGCTACACTGAAAAGGGAACAGCTGTGTAGCAAAGAATCCCAAATTAATTTACTTTTTTACTTCTGTAAATGATCCTTTTCATCAAGTCAAACTGGCATGCAGAGGTGTGCACTATGCTCCGTACTGTAGCAAAACTAAGCTTGGATATCCGAATACGCGCTGCTAAACCTCCCTTAACTGTTGCCTGGGCTTCAACACAACCGTCCTGTTTGAGGACAAGTGTCGTGATCTGTATTTTTAGTTTAAAGGCAAATATCGAATTGCTTATCTGTCCAAATCATCCCTTTAGCTTGCCTTATCTTAAGTGAAAAGGATACACAGAGTTCAGTGAATTCCTTCAACACTTAAATTCATACGGTGTTTCTGTTCTGTGAAAACCTGATTATAAAAATGATGCTAATGGCTGTAAAATGCAAATATGCATAAGTGGATGAATGGATACTCTTAAGGAAAAGCTGCTTTGCTGGAAGACTTAATAGCTTTTTGTATGTAC
>JAOXNG010000042.1:37270928-37282458 GCA_028566535.1 Scolopax minor | reverse complement strand
CTTGTCCCCTTGGCTCCACCCCCTGGGGTGTGGCCTGCTGTATTAGCAACCATTAGTAGACCCCACCCCCTTACACTTAGGAAGACTGCATGGCAGGCAACCTGATGAACAGTTCCTGGGGAATGGTGCCTTTTCTGAAACAACTGTCTCTTGTCATGCTGGGTGCACCCAGATTCAGGGAGCTGCAGGCTTGTGTGAAGTCTGTCAATTACAGCAGGAAAATGTTAAGCCATTGCAGTGGCTGGTCTTGCTCTGGAAATTTACTGTGATTGCTATTTTTGCACTTGTACACTGCCTTTAATACCTCTCACCTGAGCCTGCAGTCCACTTTGCTGACAAGGACCTGTGGACTCCAGACAGAACCAAAAGCTTTTTCCACCTCTCTTCATCAGTCAATCTAAGAGAAGGTATAACCTTGCCTTCTTTCTCATTTGTCTCCAGCTAAGGTCTAACTCCATTTCCTAAACAACTTCTGTAGAGAACCCCTTTCTGAAGGCTTGTAGAGAATATTCCCATGAATCCTTAAGAAAAATACCTTTGGTTAGTTAACGTGACACCATAATCCTACTGTGATGTGCCTTACTTGCATCAATCCTTTCTTCATGAATATCTAAAGTGAGTTGCAGAAGAGGCACTGAGCATGTCTTTTTGTTCCTGGCAATTAAACATTGATAGTTTGGTTTTGGAATTTGAAAGAATACTAAATTAGACATTTGTATTTCCTTAGACCTCAGTCACTTTGACTTAAATTATTATCTCTGAAAGGACAATGACTTTTTTCCTTACTCATATCAAATTACCTGCTCATTGATAAATTGTAACTATTCTTTAAATAATAAGAAAATGGGATATTTTTTTCAGACACTACTGTGGTTGGTTTTTTTAGTAACTACTTAATGGTAATAGGATTAAGTGTTTAAGCAGTAAATAAAGTGCTATTGACATGTGTGTTAGGTTCTTTCATGGAGCTACTGCATATACAGCAGTTTGGGACTGCTGGTCCCCAAACATGTCACCTACCTATTTATTTTTCCATAGGAATACACAATGGATGTCTTCTTTCGGCAGACATGGACTGATGAAAGGTTGAAGTTTAGTGGGCCAACTGAAATTTTGAAATTGAACAATTTAATGGTCAGTAAAATTTGGACACCAGACACATTTTTTAGAAATGGGAAAAAATCAATTGCTCATAATATGACAACTCCTAACAAACTTTTCAGAATTATGCAGAATGGAACTATTCTTTACACAATGAGGTGAGAGTCTGTTCTTCATTTTTTGGTTGACCTTTATTTTTGATTCTTTAGCAGTGTTCCTGTATACCATTTTTTTTCTCATCTACTCTAATGTATTCTAGACTAACGATTAATGCTGATTGTCCTATGCGGTTGGTGAACTTCCCAATGGATGGACATGCTTGTCCATTGAAGTTTGGAAGCTGTAAGTTTTTCTGTATCTTTCTGTTTTTTATAGTAATATATTTGGTCTACATATATATATGGGAGAAGATAGAAATGAGATCCTAGGACACTACTTAATGATATAGCTGAAATGTTTTATAGATTTTTTACAAGAATCTTACTTTTTCCTCTGAGGCTCACACCATTCAAGCACATGGATTTATTCACTGCAGGGTGACTGTTGAACCGCATTTCATTGTTTCTTATTCTTACACATCTAGTCAAAGTGGGTCCTTCAGCAAGGCATAAAATCTGTGGCACATTTGTTGTATTACTTCTAGTTTTGCAAAATGAACGTATTTAGTGAATCTGTGGTAATCAATGTATGTTTTTTATAGCAAATTAAGAAACAAAAGCTAATGCCTTTCAGACCCCAAGTCAACCATTCTCTTATTGCTTTTTTTTTGCATTTTGTGATTAATGAGGTTAGGAACTTCCTGGAGCAGGATGCATATTTTTATGGGTATTTGAGACACAAAAGGGATCATGCCACTGATTTTTTTCAATTGTTTATAAATTACAAAATTAATAATAGTATTTTTTCCCTTTTTAACTCAGATGCTTATCCAAAAAGTGAAATAATTTATACATGGAAAAAAGGACCCCTGCATTCAGTAGAAGTTCCACAAGAGTCTTCCAGTCTCCTCCAGTATGACCTTATAGGACAAACTGTATCTAGTGAAACAATTAAATCTAACACAGGTAAGATACGGCCATATGGGAACTACTGACTTTATAAAATACATCTTTAAAATAAATTGCTGGGTTTTTTTCCATATATAATCAAAATAGTTTAATTATCTTTTGCCATTTAGAAATCTAAAATCCTTGGAAATAATCTAGCTATTGTCTCTTAAATGATAGCTTGTTAATACTGTCACTTTAAGCATACAATTTTACATGCAATTCTTAAGAATTCCCCCTGCCTCCCTGCTCCCATAAAAAAAAATACATAAAATGAATATTATTCTCTTCTGTTTCCATAACATCACTTAACCTTTTTTTAATCAGGTTATTTTTATTGTGCACTAGGAAGCCTGTAAGTACTTTCCTCACAACGCAGTATGTTGGGTTTAAGCCAATAATGTTTATTCATGTGTTGCCAAAATAATGCTGACATACTTGTCTCTTAACAGGTGAATATGTAATCATGACAGTTTATTTCCACTTGCAAAGGAAGATGGGCTACTTCATGATACAGATATATACTCCATGCATTATGACAGTCATTCTTTCTCAGGTGTCCTTCTGGATTAACAAGGAGTCTGTTCCAGCCAGAACAGTTTTTGGTATGCTGCATTAAGGTCACTGAACACCTCAGCATCACATATACCCTTCATTCATTACTTTCATTGCTTGTTTGTTTTAGGCGAATATTCACTTCAGCTGCTTTATTTCCATCTTCAAAGGAAAATAGGCTACTATCTCATTCAGACATACATTCCATGCATCATGACTGTAGTCCTGTCTCAAGTTGTGTTTTGGATCAACAAAGAATCTGTTCCAGCAAGAACCGTGGCTGGTATTCTTATTTTGTTCTTTTGTCATTCATTTCACTCACTGTATGGAATCCATTATTTCAAACAGCTACTGTAACCCAGTGGGAATTGGGAAAGATAGCTAGTAGGTTTCAGCGAACAAAAGTAAATACTAAAATTAAACTAAATAATATTTAATGTTCCCAGGAAGGTCAAAGTAGTTTACTTAGAATGTTTGGCTAACCAGAGTTGTTTGTGATGTTTTGCTTCCCCTCAATATTTCTTCATATTCAGGAATGGATAATTTCAGAGTAAATGTCAAGCTCTCCAGTTTTTTAAAGAAGAATTTTTCTATTGATTTATTCTCTTGTAAAGGCAATCTGAGTTAAAGGTTTGAAAAAAAATAATCACATGTGAAGTTTTATAAAGCAAGGCATTATCAAAAATTACTTAAGAGTAAGAAACATTTTTATGAGACTTTATCTAATCTTTTTTATTCCTGGCAAAAGGTTTACCTGTTATTTTGCAGAAAGGTAGTAGTCATCTTCTACCTTCCTAGCAGGTCACCCTGGGAATTTTAAATTATCTAGTCATTATACTTTAGTTATAATACCGACTCAGACGGGGAAAGGTTTGGGTTGTTTTGTTGTTTCATTTTAACTAAGAAAAGATAATATATTTCAGTATTTGCATTAAGTAACAGATTTTTCAAAACTTACTAAGAATTGTTCAAAGTGGAAAGTTGGGGTAAACAATCATCAGTTACACAGTTTACCAACTGTAATTTGGTATTCAGTTTGATAAAGTAGTTTTCCACAGTGCAGAGCATTTAATCAATATTCACTCCACATAGAGAGAAGTCTTATCTATATCTATAATAGAATAGGAGTCCTATTCCTAAGTTTAAATTTCTGCTGCAGTAAGCTTTTATTCAGACACAGAATATATCATTTTTATTACTAACTAGCACATGGAAAGATTCTAATCTAATCACACATCATATTGAAAAGTTCATTCTGGACTTTTGAAATTGAAATATATCTCAGCATACTTGTATTCATATTATAAAATGAGTCTGTCAGATTTGGAGGAAGCAGAGATCCTACATATTTTTATACCATCTCCTATTTGCATTTCATTAAAACATGTTGAGCAATGACATTGAGATGTAGTTAACCTTAGACAGCTGGCAAGCTACATCATGTGAAAGAGTTGCAAAAAAACTGAAAATAATCCAGTCACCCTGTCTTGATGCTGCAGTATGCAATGACACTGCATCCTTTCCACTGAGCATCATTCATAGCGTATTGATTCATCATCACAACATGACATAACATCTTTTACTTTCCCACCTACTCTTTCCCAGCTGCAGAAAAGAGCAGAAGAGGGTATTCTCCAACTTACTGTCTTTAAATACCTGTGGTTTTCACATGATAACAGACATAATTACAAGTAAACATGAGTCACAGAGGTTTATATGTTAATGAATGAGTTTGCTCTTGCACTTTTGGCTTGTGTCAGGCAGTAGTGGGAAGTAAGTATATTTCCTACATTATTAATGCTGCACACTCAAAATCAGAAAGAATAAATTCATGAGTTCACACGAAGAACACCGTGGGGCCCATGAGTTACATGACCAGATTTGTTGTGTGAAAATAGGTAAGCAGCTCTAAAGTAGTAGCATTTCTGTCCTTCCATATTTGTAACTATGTTAGTGAATCTTAAAGAATATATGCAATGATTAGACAACTGCACAAAGGACACTTATTACTAGAAATATTTGGATCATAGTCTACCAATGACTTTAACAAATAATTCGATTGATTCAGTGAGGGTTCTGGAAGCCATGTTCTGTCTTGTGCAACAACAGGAGAAAGAGAGGATCACTGCTGGGAAATGACAGCATGTTAATCTAGATTTCTGCCAAACATTCCACTCACTAAACCCTTAAGTAAAGCATCTTTCATAGTTTGAGCCTAAATTTTGTTATAGCCATGTTTATCACAATTCTAAGAAGCTGCACCATATAGTTATCTTCACTTTCACTCTCCTCAATGTATTAAGGAAGTTTGTTCAGAGCTTTTAGATGCTGAAGCCAGTATATGTGAATTACTTAAGAATACAAAATACTTATCAGCCTTGTTGGTTAGCTGGTACACAGCTAAAACAAAAATGGAGTTGTCTGGGGGTTTTTAATACATGTGAACTTAAGAGTAGCAGGGTTGAAGCAAAATTCTAATGCCCCCATTTTCTTTCTTTTATTTTCAAGGAATCACTACAGTTCTAACAATGACCACTCTAAGCATCAGCGCACGCCATTCTTTGCCCAAGGTGTCCTATGCTACTGCCATGGATTGGTTCATAGCTGTGTGCTTTGCCTTTGTCTTCTCCGCACTGATTGAGTTTGCAGCTGTCAACTACTTCACCAATCTCCAGACTCAGAGAGCAATGAGGAAGGCAGCCAGGGCAGCAGCACTGGCAGCAGCACTATCAGCAGCAACCGTACCGGCAGAGGACGAGATTGTCTCGGTAATTGCTTGCTTTTCTGATAATAAGCATCATATAGGAAGAGGCAGCTGAAGTAGTGAATGCAAAACAATATTAAAGCGATCTTAACCTGAAACAGATTATGTAACCAGATCATGTCTATTTATCAAAGACATTGCCATTCTTTCAGAAAATGAAGGGACTTCATTTATTCATCCTGTTCATTTAAATACGAGATACAATTTACTAGATATATGTTTATGTGGTAAGATATTTAAGGAAAGCCATTAGATTGTAATCCATAATACTTCTCTTGAGCAATGCTGTGATCAGGCAGCTGTGGTTCTCTCAGGAAGTCTGCAGAATTTGTTGGGCACTGTACAATGGAAAGAACATGTGCATTGGCCAGATGATTATGGGATAACTGTAGTACACTGGTACATTCCATAAGTGGGTCATCTGGAAAAAGAGAAATTAGCCTTTATATAAACTTGGCATCTGTTACTTTCATAAAAATCTTCATTAGTGGAAGCTTGAGGAGAAAGCATAAATGTAAAGATTAAGGATAGATTTTAGTACATGTGAAAGACAGGAAGGTTTTCTAGTATCAAAAGGTATGCCAGAATTCCTTGTAAATATTATTTTTTTACATCCTGGGCTAAGTAATGAATACTGTCTCACAATATATGTTAAAATATTTACCACTATAGCCTTCCTGTTTTCAAAATCCATTTTACTACCACCACATTTCCCATTTTGAGAGGAATAACAGAATTTGAATGACCTTCTGCAAAACCTTTTGGGTGTGTAGTTGAATTAAGAAGTCAATCTAAAAGCTATTGAATACCAGGGCAATATCTTACCCACAATATACTAATTTTTACACATTTGTTTATAGAGAGCAGTTAAATTTATAACGTTCAGGCACATTCAAATTTTTACATTCATAATTGATAAGTTCCTTATAGTAGCAAAACTAAAGCTCCACAGCATCTCACTACTGGTCCTCACTGGAGCTAATCAACATATGTTCTTCATTTTAACTGGGAAGTATTGTGCTTGTAAGCCCTATTGTATTTTGCTAACGATTTCATTAATAGTGAAAGACATTGTAAGATATAATAAAAGAAAGAATTGCATTTTATTTTCACTAAATATATAGTGAAAAAAATATAAAAATGCAAAAAGAAGCAAATCATTATACGTTTTAATTCAGAACCACAGCTTTTTTGTTGTTTGATTTTTGTTTTTGTTTTTGTGTTTTTTAAACCACAGTTATATAAAGTAGCTACCCCCAAAAGTCCAAAAAATTTAAAAGGAGCTTGGAAGCAAATTTTTACTGAATCTGGCAGTGATTTTAAAGTGATAATAGAAAGACTGATTTAGATTTGGCAATATTTGCAATGCTCATATGTACATTTATTTTAACTAGTAAATTTTATAATTATATTTAAACCTTACAGAAAAGAGACTACGCATTTGCCAATATTTAGGACATACTTCTCCCCTCCCCAGTATCATGATATTTGATAAATACTCTGGACTGAATGAGCAGAACACTGCAACAGTAAAATGGTGTAAAATAAGAAAAATACTGTTAAGACTGAAGGAACTTGAAAATGCACTGAATCTTTGTTTTCATTCTTTTGCTGACTTTTTTGAGTGCAAACTATCAGAAAAAAAGGTAAAACAATCACTTGGTTTTATGTAGCATGAGGAAAATATTGATAGCTTCTACATAACAAAGAGGTACAACAGCTCTCATCTTTCCTACACACACTTCCTTATTCAAGTTTGATTTAATCATAGGGAGGTTTCCAAGAAAGAAAATTAAAAAACAGCTACTAATTTTAATTGAAGTTCCTGCTGAGCGATATGAGAACAGTTTGACCTACTCTGCACATGCTTCTGCTGGTGAATTCACAGCAGATGCTACAAAGCCACTGCCACCCCCAATCTCAAGAAGACAACAGATTCAAAAAATAGCTTTCTACATATGCCCAGATGTACTAGAACATCCTCCTGATGTTTGTGGGTTCTCCAGTACTTGTGGATGAGCTTTATGTGGTCATTTTATCATTGCAGACCAAGCTCAGCACAAACTATGAAATTGCTTTTGAACTATTTAATAAAAGAAAAAGAAATTAAGAAGACTTCAAGTTTCTTATCAAGGGCTTCAGCTACAAACAAGCACAGAGCCAAACTGAAGACACCCCTTAATTTTGTAAATATTCACTAGTTAGCTTTCTTGAGGAAATGGTTGCCGTGTGCTTCCTGCTTATTTTATTCCCAGGTGCTTATTTTTTGCCTTTTTTTTCACTTAGAAAAGCTATTTACAACTAGTTAACAACATGCAGATTTAAAAAAGTAGTAAACCACATAACATCAAGGTACCAAGGTAAACTCAGTCTCTATAACAGCCTGCAGTGTGCATAAAATTCTATAGTGTTCAAAGCTCACGTTATCTAAGACAGTAATTTTTAAGCCTTGTAAGTCCACCACTTTTTTCTCACAGGACCAGTTCTCTTTGAAAACCCAAATACGTGTTAGAAAAGCAAAATCAATGAGATCATGAAAATGAAAGGTACTTACGACTGAATGAAAGATGATGTAGTCAAAATGGCTTCTAGAAGCATTAGCAGATGGATTCAAAAGGTCCCATTCCAGAAGGGCATGCTGGGAAAAAAAATTTTAAAGTTTTTTTCTTTTATTTCTTTTTTTATGTAGTGAAGGTAAGGGGCAAAGAACTTTTGTATTTGTCCTATAGATGGATGTACTGCAGTCAGGGATCTAATTTCAGCTGAAGCAGACCTGAACTAGCTAATTCAAATGCCAACAGTGTAGTTAGCACAGGCTGATTGCATGAGTATGTGCCCATTTCTTCAGGATTATCATCCTCTACTCAGCTTTGTACTTCTATAGCTACATCTCGGGATTTAAGACAGTTAAGTTTAAATAAGGCACACAGCTTAATACACAGTTTCTTTCTTATTGTACCTTGAGGAGCTGTTTCTGAGTACCTGATTTTCTCTTTGTTGCCCCTTGCCCCCCAACTTGTTCTTTTTGCCTCTAAATTCTCTCACCACTTTTCCTTCCAGATTTTTCTTTTTCTGCTTGTTAAAATGCACAATTCTTATTCTTTACCCTTGCATAATTTATCTTGCCAGTCCTGCTCTTCTTTTTGCCTTTTCTCCCCATTTACGCTGCTTGTCTTCTTAAAATGCTATTTTCTAATTCACTGGGAAAAAATATATTAGAATCCTTGACTTATATATTAAAATGTTTTTCAACTGTCTATTTGATTAAAAAAAAACAACCTAAAATCTATCCCTTCTGTCATACCCTAGGCTTTGATACTTTGTCATTTCTAATCTTTGATTTTATTTAAATTTCTTTTTGCTCTTTTAGATAGGCTAGTAAAATTTTTCATCCACTTGTGATGCTAGTATGTTTATTTGTGTTTTTGAAGAACATGAACATCATCAGAATTTTAACTATATGAAAGGGCAGGTATAGGATGAAGAGTAGTGAACAGTGTGTTAAAAGTGCTTACTGTCTTCTGCATTTATAGAAATCAGATTATTGTATTTTTACCTTGAGAAAATTTCTGAAGATTGTGAAAGTTTACTTAGTTTTGTAAAAACAGAAGTGAAAAAATGAGATGTACTTGAAAATGTTCATGGCTATACAACTGCCAATGGTACTCTGATACCAGTAGCAACATCAAGAGTAACAACACAGACTATATATTTTTAATCATCTATTACCTTAAATGGACTGAAAAGTGACAAAAGAACATTATGATGTGAATAAGCTTAGGCTGCCTGAACTAGTACTTTCTGTATGACTGGAGACCCATTCTCCTGCTTTGTGTAAGAGAAGCCTAGTGAGACAGTTTTAGTATAAATAAAAATTCAAAGGAGTTTAAAACAGCCAGTTAGAAGCGTTTGCTGCTATCAAGATAAACGTATTTACAGAATATATTAAGTTGTTTTTATTTCCAAATTGACTATGTTTCCTGGAAAAAAGGAAGTTTTTCAAAATACTATCCCCCTTCAGTCTAGTTAATTTTAGTTAAAATCATTCTTTATTCAAATGAACAAAATTTTTTCCCACAGGTTTTTATATTATAGCCAAAAAACCTGTACACTCAGAAAAAAAAAGATGTCAGAAGACCAAATTCTGCTCTGCTGAACTAAAGTAGGAGAAACTCTGCTCAAGTCATTGGACTACGCTGGTTCCAGTAAGAGAGACAAGGGTCTGACTGTGCTCAGTTAACTGGTGACAGCCCAGCAGGCCTGTTCTGCTTCCAGGAAAGATACTCTTATTTACCTCAGTTAACTGAGAGCAGAACTTGGCTTGCTCTCTCTGTCAGCTGCAGGCAATCCCTGTGTGAAATACAAAACTATGGGTGTTCCACTCCAAAATACAATGGCAACAAGCTGAGTAGTCATCTGGCCCCTGACAGAAACCTGGTTTTATTCATGTGGTGACCACGTTTGTTCTAGCATGTCAAAACCAAACGTTATATATGTACTTTTATATAAAAAACCATGTTGGCATTTAGCTTTTTAACCCATTTCAACTGTGTATTTTCTATATTATTTGTATTTTTTCATCACTGTGGTTTCCTTAATGCAGGAATATCCCAATCCTGGAAGTTGTAGGGGAAGGGGAATCGGTGATACTGTCTGGTATGCACCATTTGAAGTAATGCTATGCGAGATGGTCAGGGAGTACACACCATGGATCAAAAGTCAGCCTGTCCATATGAGAGACTACATGTAAAAGACAAAAGATTGTGACAGGGTGGTAGCTTGATTACAGCTATATCCTCAAAGAACTGTTGTTCTAATGGAAAATGGCACAGAGCAGTGAAATACTGCTGGGAGAGCTTCCTTCTCCTGACGAATAGCCCTGTCTCTGTGTTTCAAAATAACATGGCTTGGGCAGAAAAGGATTCTCATTCTCTCTAACAACCCTGCCCAACTGCAGAGCAGCCGTATGGCACTTCGGTACAAAGGATTCATAATTACATCAGAATATATTGAGTATGTTTAATGAGTATCCTAGCGTAACTGAAAGGAGAGCATTTCTATTTGGATTATCAACAGCACTTTATGAGAACATCCTAGAAACAGCTATACATATTAAAGTCTTCTCTGAGAACATGGCACTTTCAGTCAAATTAGGGAGACCTTCCTGCTCCCCCACAATTGCAGATTATCAAGTTGACTATTAAATACAATCAACAACTTTCAATTATATTAACTTTTTGTCATCCCAAGAAGGAAAGAAGGCGCTGAATATTTGGTTCTGCCTGAGTTAAATATTTATCTGATTGACAAAGCCAGTACAGGGCAGTAAGGAAGGTTTAGAAGTAGCTGGTATCATATGCCAAAATAGGAAAATTCAAGATGAATTGAATTTAGACATTTTTTTTTGTTCAACATAGAAGTCTAATGCCAGTACTTTTTTTTTTGCAAGGCGCAGCAAGAACAAAACAAAGGCAAATTATATAAAAACACCCAAACAAACCTCTCTAGTGCTGTTTGTGTAATTCTGTCTCACTTAAACCCTCAAAGAAGTAGTTTCTATATGCTGCAGAAATTTAGTAAAGTAAATATAGAGACAGGGATTGTTTGGAACTGACACTGATAAGTTTAAGAGCCAAACGTGACTTTGAACATTTGAATCCATTTAATATAATCATGTTTTGACAGAGGCTCTGTGCTAATTATATTATTTCTCTCATATGCTACATATAAATGTTAGGAAGAGACTCCACCACAGTACATTCCCATGGGAAAAAGAATGACTAGGGTTCCAGTCTCTGTTCTCCTTAGTGCTTACTTGTTTTATATGACAACAATTTCAATACAATGGGCATGGTATATTGTTCAAAAGTATGCTTTCTCCTCTAAAGGCTCTGCAGATTTTCCATGCAAAGTAAAGCTTTGAAGTAATAAGGCAACAATCTCTCCCTCTAACCACCTTCAAACTCATGGTTAGACTATATTTTGGGCCTGTATCAGGAACAGTGTGGTGAGTAGGACCTGAGAGGTGATCGTTCCCCCCTACTCAGCACTGGTGAGACCCCAC
>JAOXNG010000042.1:37189480-37201874 GCA_028566535.1 Scolopax minor | reverse complement strand
GGTGCAAAGGCAGAGAATGAGACCGTCCTTGTCCCTGGTTTGAACTCGGGGCTTCAGAGACTGGGAAACAAGCCTGAGCTGCCCAGACAGACACTGCTCAGGGGGTGTTGCAGAGAAGAAAGAGTGAAGGAAGCCCACATATGGCTTCTTTTCTACAGAAGGGAAAGGGCAGACACCAGGAATGAGTGAGAACTTGGCAGCTCTGGGAGACATCTCTTGAGAGCCAGTATTTAGCTCTGCTGGACCTCACAAGGGACAGCAAAACCTTCAGGGAAAACCTTAGGAAGCCTGGAAGAAGACTGGATCAAGATGGAACAGCAATGTTTATGCTGTTTACATTAAAAACCATCCATATTAGCTGGTGGCATATACACTGCGTACCTACATAAACTGGGTTTTAGTAAGGTTCTTAGCAGGGAGTCCATGCTTGGCTAAGCATGTTTCAGGGTAGGTGTGGAGGTATCTGTGGGAAGTGAAGAACGTTGGAGCTTCTGGAAGATGGGAAAGAGAGGAGCTTTGGCTCGGCTCACTCCAAGTCGTGTGGAAAATTGTGACACCCCAGAGCTGTGGAGCCAGGGATGATCTGCTCTGCAGTGTGGGGCAGTGCTGCCCTCCAGGAACCTCTGTGCCACCGGGGCTGTTGCCAACCAGGGATGAAGAACCTCTCGTGTTCATTAAAATACAGGTTGGTGCTTGAAAGATGTCTGACTCTGACTTAGTGGCTTGATTCGTACAAGAACTTAAGAATACAGAAAATGGAAAAAAAATGCAGTGGTTCTGGGGACTAATTTTTATTTTTTAATTATTATTTTGTATTTATTTTTTTTAAGAAGTTTAGTCCTTACTTAAATCTTCCGAATTATATATCCAGACTTTCAAAAGAAGTTATTGGCTTGGATGTTGCTGAATGTCTCATTTGAAATTCTCCTTGGATAAGGTAGGATGTCAGGTTTTTGTGTATTTATTTTTTTTTTAACCAACTTATGGGTAATTTAAAGTGTTTTTACAAGATTCAGTTATGTTGAATACTGCGGATACTGGAACATTCTTAAAAGTTTCAGGATGTTTCTCCCTGGATTTTCTGGTCTGTTCCTTTGAATCACATTCAAAATTCTCCTGCATTGATGCCTCAACAGATCAAGATAGTTCAGAATAATTCACTTTCCGTTCTTTATCCCGGGGAGCCTTTTGCAAAGACAGAAGTTGGCAGGACTGGGAAAAGGGGATTTTTGAAGCCACAGATGTTGCCTTTCCCTTTGTAGGGGGGCTGTCACAGGGCAACTTAGGATGCATCTTGTCCCTGAAGATCTTTATCCACGCTTTCCTGCCACATCCAGCTCTTTCCTACCCAGTTAGATTAGCTCAGCCCCACTCAATCTTATCTGCCGATCATTTGCCTATAAACGCATTAATTATATCTCATTGCTTACATGCTGCTTCATAATGGTATTTCATTGATTGAAATTGTCCCTGAGAGTGTGCAGTGAATTGGGGTAGCTTTATTTAAAGGTACAAAATTTCCAAGGACAGTGCTTCATTTTCTTAGGCATTTTAAAAAACTCCAGTTCACTACTGGGGGGAAAAAAAACCTTCATATTTTGTTGCTCTTATTTAATGTAATGAATACTAAAAATCCTCTGGATTCCAGCACACAGTATATATGTATATGTAAAGGGATCTGCAGCATCTCCTGAGCAATCAGCTGAATCTGGAACACTGATTCCACAAATATCGGCTAACTTTGTATTTTACAGCTTATTAGAAAGCGAAAGAAACCTTCTGAGTTGTGTTACTTTTTACTTAAAGGTAAACTGAGAGTAACTCAGTGAAGTCTGGAGAGAGGGCAGGAGACGTCTGGAGAGGAGGAGAAGGCTCCAAATGCAAAAAGGTTTCCTAGTAGCAGAGACTGGTAGAGATTCAGGAGATGGTGTGTAGGTTGTCAGCACGTGGTTTGATTATAAATTGTGCTCTTTAGCCCAACAAAAATATTAGTGTGCACATGTAGTAGCACAGAGTCAGAATCTGATCATTTTACTCCTTCTCTCATGCCAGTATTTCAGGGAAGAGGAGAACAGTAATATCTGTAGAAGAAAGTTGCTTCCATCACATCAAAGCAAAGCAGTGGCTGTGAGGGAAGCACAGCTCTCCTCAGTCACACTACCTCACACTGATGCTTTCCAAGAGGTTTGGAAGGACTCAGGCAGGCTCAGGTCATACAAAAAAACCCTACACTTCATTATTGGGAAATGTTATGGAGGTACCCTGTCACATTTCCAACATGGGAAGAAACTGAGTAGGAATTGCCACCGAGCCCGAGGACAGCAGCTTTAACTCAGGCAAACAAGAATACACCCTTACCCTAAAATAAATCCCACCCTAAGTCTCTGTGTCTACAAGTAGAAGGTAAACAGGACAGCCAAGGCCACGCTCCCTTATTCTGAATGACATGAGCCATAGTATTGTGAGGGCATTTTTGTCCACAGTACCTGTTTTGATGTAGGGAACGTTGATGATTATTTTCCTTCTAGTTTCAGAGGGCACCATGAAGAGATTCCTGTTGCTCTGTGACTGCCTCTGGGCCTGGAGCCTCCTTCTGCACGCACTGACTGAAAGAAGGTGGGGAGATACTTTTTAATGCACCAACATATTTTAGGAATTCCTAATTTGATATAGCAACGTAAGAGAAACACTGTATGGACTGCTCTACTACTAAGTGTATTGGGGGAAGTTAATTCCTGTTCAAATCCCAGCTAAATCTAACTAAGGAAAGACTGAAAGAAAACTACAATTTGTTTGCATAATATCTGTTTTTTCAATATTGTGAAGAAGTAGAAGCAAGAGCTTTCTGAGACAAATTGAAACAAAACTACCTCTTAAACACCTGTGCAATCTTTTCTACTCTTACATAATGGCTGCTCAGAAATACAAGTTACTTTAGAGGGGAAAAAAAGTGTAATTAAGTTTTTTTAAAATCTCATTTAAGTTCTTTTTAGTAACTTTATTGTCCCTGTGAGCAGAGACAAAACTTTTACTTCTTGGTTGGTCAGGACTGTGTTCTAATTTAGTAGCTGTTTTCGCAAATCTGAAGTGGACCTTCTTGGTGAAGGGAAACCGCTTGGATGAAGAAGAATTTGTAGGTTCAAACCCTTTAACAGTTTATGTTTGAATGACCATGCTGCACTTAATGTTGACAGAATACTTAATGTTTACAGAATATATGTTGAAATCTAAAAACTGAACTAGTATTATGAACAATTTGTAATCATAAAACACCTCACCTACCAACTAGTAGATTAACTGAAGACTGTAAAGCAGTTTTGAATATACTTAAATACCCTCTGCAATTCAAAAGTCAGTAAAGGTGTTTAAGAAGACTCACAGATAGATTTCTGTATTTTAAAAATATTAATTAATAACGCTACCTAATGACCAAAAAGCAGTAGAAATTTTGTATTGTCAGAAGCGATCCCTAAAAGATGTATTTGTGCCTTATGCATTCGCAGCTCTAGATAAACTTATCTTCTGGCTACATGGAAGATTTTAAAGAGTGGAGCGGTCAAAGGGGCTGAGGTTCATCTGCACAAGTGCTTCCCCTCCCTCTCTCTCAAAAAAAAAAAAAAAAAGGCTGATTCATGATATAATTGTATTGAATAAACATGACATTTTAGAAGAAATACCTTTATTTTGATAGTATGTTAAGAAAGGGGAGATCTGAAGTATTCAGTAATTACTTCATCTGGGCTAGCTAGAGAATTTTGTGAAAACATGTTTATAATATAGATATGTGTGCATATATTTATTAGATCTATAATGTGTGCATGTGCATTCTTAAAGTGAGAATTAAAATGCATTGGACTAGTGTTTAAAAATTATATGGTGTGTCACTATTATAATGACCTGTAGATGGAGTTAGTGCACAGTTTTTTTATTATACTGTGCTTTAATATGAAAACACAAGCGCATAGTCACTTTTTCCTCAAAACGTACACACCTTACATTAAATGGACCTGTTTCTAAAGCTATTTTTTCATAATAACTTCCCTTGCCTTTTCTTTGGGAGTGTTGTTATTCCTTTATGATACAAAACAATTGATGAATTAGATAAAGTGTCTGTGACACAGAGAGACACAGTCTTTCCATATCATTCTTCTTGTCATAAAAAGCCAGCATTAAGGTTATTTTAATACTTGTGTTTTGAATGAAAAATCACAGTCCCTCTGGAGTTACAGCCCACTTTATACATACACAAATGTTCACATTCCTCCCATTGTGACCACATGACAATTTGAAACAGCCCTAATGAGGCATTTTACCTCTGATAAAATGGTGGGGAGAACAGGTAAGGGTAGTGACAAATGTGACACCCAGAATGGAAGCGGTGTGTTGTACTGCATCCTTTTCGACTGCACTGCTACTAGTCCATCTTTCTGATGCCTCTTCTGCAAACATACTCATTTATTTACCACTAAAATTTCTGAAGTGTTTTTATATCCTTCTGCTACCTCAATCCTGATGACCTTCTGCTGTCCTTGAGATATGTATGTACAGTAGCTTGTTTATTGACAATGAGTGATAATATAAAATTTAATCTGGTGAAAAGCCCTGTGTTGAAATTCTACATGAAGCGTAAGAAGAATGATCCTCTGAAAGGAATGCTCACTGGAGACAGCAAAAGAACTTATTATTTGGTAAAATATAGGAAGCATAAAAGAAAAAAATATTAATGCCTCTGACTTAAAATGCATCTGTAGGAATGAAAAACTCAAATTAATCTTTCTTTAATTAAGTGAAAGTAAATAATTTAGCTAGAGGAAATCCTTAATATTTTTAAAAACTATTAGAGATTTTGTCTTTTCCATTAGAAAGAGTGATTTAGATGCATTAAAAAACCCTGAAAATGATTCCCTACAAAATCACATCCTATTGAAATAAAAAAAAAAAAGTTAGTAAAACTTCTATGAGTGTCAATTTTAGTGTAGTAATTTTAATTTGTAGTGTTACTTATTCAAACCTGTACTGCAAAACAGCTTGGAAGCATTTCCCAGATTCAGTACTTATATTCAGGGTCTCTCTCCTCCTCCTCTCTGTGTTTGATACAAGTGGAAGACACATGTGGGATACTTAGAGGATGTTTGACTGATGCAGCTTACAGAAAATAACTTCGCAGGTATCTTAATAGAACCAGATCATTTCATGTAACAGACTATTCCTCACAAAGATGTTCTTAGCTGACTAGAGCAGGAACATGGGGCAGAGCACCGAGACCCCCCACATCGCTGTATGGATAACAAGCTGCCCAATGGAAGAATCTGTTTTGTGACTAGACCTGGTCCTAACAAAAGGGTTTGGCAATGCACTCTTTATCCAGTTCAGGAGCAACAAAATAACATTTTGGAAAGCAGTGTTTTTGCTATTAGTCATGATGACTACACATGTTTATAATGGAAGTCTTTCCAGCAATGAATGAAAAAAGGATACTGGGTTTGGCTTTAAGACAACTGTAATCTATGATTAAGGGAATCATCCATGAGTATTTAGTAAATGTTTCAGATTTAAGAAAAAGGTTGATTCTGCTGTCATTTAAAGCAGAGAGAAACCACTAAGCCCAAAGATTTCATTCTGATTTGTGTTGATGGAAGTAAGATCTTGGTAAGAGTTCAAAGAGCTCAATTTTACCCTGGTTCAAGCAAAATTTCAGCACCTTTGGCTGAGTTAGAGATATAAGTTAAGGATCTGTAAGCAAAGCTTTATAGACATGAGGGATTTCCATATCAACAGATGGTTTCATTACACATTTGTAAGGAAAATTTGTTATCTCAAGGTATTCCTTGAAATCTAATTGCCAAAGGAAAATGGGAAATAAAGTAAAATTGTATTCTTGACCTATGAAAATGCTCACTCACTTGATTTACTTTCGTATTCATCTCTGTATTTTTTTATCTTTGTTTTAGCATTTAATTTCAGTACTTAGGTGTCAGTGTTCTAAATTATTTTATCTTTCTTGTGTATGCATATAAAGTGTATGCAAACACTTTATAACTATTATGAATTAAACACATTATCTTTTGCTGACAAATGAACCTTTTACTGAGGAACACATATTAGGATATTATAACTATAAATGAATGGTGACTAAACATTAAGGAACTGACATTCTATTTGCTCACTGTATATGGAGAAGCACTTTTTTCTATGACTTTACAAAAAATGTACAATTTAAGAACAAAATGTTTAAGTAAAATAACTCTATAAAGAACTAAAATCTTGTTCTGTGGAGGAGATTTTGTGACCATAAAGTAATATATGGAAGGTTATACAGATTTTGGAATTATTTTTTTTGTAAGGCTATTGGTGCATCACAGTTTTTCAGTGTTAACTGTTCCGTATTTCAGCTATGGACAAACCTCATCACAAGATGAACTTAAAGACAACACCACAGTATTTACTAGAATATTGGACCGTCTGCTGGATGGTTATGATAACCGCTTGAGACCAGGACTGGGAGGTGTGTTGCATTATAATTTTCAAGATTACATGTTAGATAGAAATTGGTTAAAGCAATGCTATTTTTCCATCTTATATTTATTTTAATTCTGTTACTGTATGCATATAAAATAATGCTGATATGTAATGTTCATTTTTTCAAAAATTCCATGCCTTCTCTGTCTTTCATATACTCAGGTTTTCTCACACTTATACCCAAAAGAAGAAGGAAATGGTTCACAATTCTGAATACATATTAAAACTTGAAATGTATGAAAAATAAAGGATGATAAAATATGACCTGTGACCTGACAAATTACAAGTTTATGAATCAGGCCTAAATAAGCTTCATAAGAGGATTTGGTTTTAAAAGTGAAAGCATCAATCAACCTTAGTCATAAAAGTCTCACAGAAGTTCATAAGATTTTTTTTTCTACTTAGGTATGTCACTATTTGTTTCTGTAACATTTTGTCTTCACAGCTTGCTAAAATGTCTTTCTTCCTCTGCTCTTGGTGCTGAATCCATAAAAAGTAATAAAAACACATAGCAATTACATCTTTATATAAATGTTGTTACAAAGCCTACACAGTCTTTATCAGCATTCCTATGTTCACTCTTTGATCTGTTCCACTACGACATGACCCCAAAATTGGGTCTTAAAAGCTCATTGTTCACAAACATAAATTTTCTAAACATACAAGCACAAATCTCTTCTTTCCATTGCATGGAAAAGTTGGCTTTACTTCTGTCAGATATCTTTTTTTTTTTCTTTCACACTCTTCAAGTAAAATAAAACAAAACAAACCACCCCACAAAGTATAGTTCAACCTGTTTTCATGTAATAGCTCTCAGAGAAATTTCATTATAAGAAGAATGAGGTATTACATTAAATATTCTTATACTATTTCCTGTGGATGAAAAGGAAGGTAATCAAGAGTAAGCTTATTCTGTGGTTTGTGGCTACTGTCTTGCAACAGTTCTTGAATTGTGAGCCAACTTCTTCAATGGTTTGACTTCACTGACTTCAAGGAATGGCTAAAGATAAAATTCTGTTTTATAAAGTACTAATTAACACATTTTAAAATGGGTTGGTCTATAAATTCTTGTGTGCAATTTCAGATAGTACACAACAAAGTAAGAATCACTTTTTACTTTTATCTACTAGTTTTGCCTGCTTATTTGTATGCCCTTGGACTAGTGTAGAAGCAAATGCTCCTTAATCTTTCATTAATGCAACTGTACAATTCAGTCAGCTACTATATCACAGTACATATATACATATAGCAGAGAAGGCAATAAATAAATGAAACTCTAAAATGTGTAGAGTCTGGTACATGCTTACAAGAAAAATGTGAGCATGCGATGATTTCTTACATGAGTTTTGTTACTACTATGATTTAACAGTTATTAGAAGAGGAAAAAAAGGGAAATGGGGGAAATTCTTTTCTCTCATTCTCTGCCTTGCAATGTAGAGAACATTGCACATCAGTATAGTGTCTTATGCATATGTGTTTATATATGTGTTTCTGAAGCCAGATTTCAGAGGTGTACAGGGAAAAAAGGTCCACGTACCTCATGAAAGGATCATCTAGTCCAATTAAAATTTAATCCTGATAGAAAGATTTTTTTAATATAACTGCTTCTATAGGAGGAAATGAGTGTCTTCATAAACTTCAATAGCTATTTACCTCATGATCAATTAAATGCAAAAATGAGCGAAGCATGGGAAATATGGGGTGGAGGGAAGGCAGGATTGGAATACTTTCTCTAACCAAGGATTAGAGAAGTTTAAATAATCTTTGCATGTCTCCTTATTTGAATTGTGTTGCATGTTTCTGCCTGTCACCAAGAACCTTGAGTATCACAACTTCCCTGCTGCTCAGTACACTATAGTTTCATGGTGTGTCAGTTCAATAAAATAAATTTATCTGTTATATTTGTGAGCTTTGCATACTAAATCTAAGAGTACGAGGACTTCTAAAAATCCCACAACTAATGAAATCGTTGGCAGTGAATTAATTAAAATCAAATGTAGTAAGGAGTAGCTTTATTCTTTTGACTCTTGAATAATGCTTTTTTCCAAAGACGTAAGCTATGATTTCAAAATTTAGTGACAAACTTCTAGGCTAATGTTTTAAATTCTAGTAGCAATTTAGAATAAAGGGTTTTCTCAGGAATTTTAAAATTCACCTCTGCAAAAACTTCTTGCTGATGTATCTAAATATGAGCTAAGATGACCTGCAGGTAACTGTACAGTTAATGACAGTAGTTAACAACTCACAATGACTCAATTTTCACACTTTGTATAATGTATTCTGAAATGTTAAATACGTAAAAATATCTAATGAGAAATCGAAATAAATATATCAACTACAGCCCAGGTTTGAGAGTTGGAAGTTCAATATCCTTCCATTATAGCATGATCTATTGCTGGAAATTTTCAAACGTATATGGAAGAGCAGTGATATAAGTTTTCTTCCCAATGTCAGCGATTCCTAATTAGATATTTCATACAGAACACAATTTTTATCTAAAGAGAAAGGTAAGAAATCTATCAATATAACAGCATTTACATATATATATAATTAGATCTAGAAGTCATTCGTTGCGTATTAGCTGAGAATTTAGGAGACCAGAGACCCTCATACATATATGTTATGCTGATAAATTTTATGCTGTTATTCACAATGCACATCTGTACCACTAATTACACTACAGCACTCTTCCAATTATCCAATATTTGTCTGTTCTCTTCTTTCTATGTCTTCTGAGCAACAGTAGATGAAGTAAACCATTGTGTGGTACCGTTTCTTCTACAGAATGGGGCATATTACAGAAAACTCTCTCTTATCCCTGTACGACCTCTACTGTAGTGCAGTTTTTCAAATACATACGCCTACAGAAAAGAGAATTCTGGGCATGAACACAAGCAGAAAAGAGAACCCATTTCTCTCTTTTTCATCCATGGAAGAAAAGGTAGATGATAGACTTTCTTCCACCAGTTTATTTGTTTCTCCTTCCTTGCGTTTATGTATGTGCATGAAGAATTCAGTGACAAAAGGGTATGTTTACTGAAAAATTGTAATGAATTCCAAAAGAGATTTGATCTTGGTCTTGCTCTGCTCACTTAGAGAAGGAATAACTTCCTTTTTTGAAATAAACACCATGATTTCTCTATCCCAGGTATTCAAAATTCCTATTAGTTTCATTGTTTGGTAGAAATACCCTGGTGAGACAGATGAGGCACCACGAAGCCAGGAATATGCTCCTGAAGAGATCTCATTACAAAGATACACCGTTGGAACTATACTATGTATTAACTGGAAAGCCAGGTTAAAAGGTGGAGCATTAAGATAGTGAAAAATTTAGAGGTGCTGAATTTCGAATCACTCTTTCAGCATGCACGGAATCAGTGCTATATTAATATTTAGCCCCCCCTTTCATTTTTTCAGATCTTCTTTTGAGGTATCACTTCAAAAGGAAGACGAAAAAACACACATGCTCCATAAAAAGTATGGGAATGAAAATTATTATTCATCAGATAACACAATAAGACCGTATCTGAAATTAAGTGAGCAGCTCTGAGTATTTTGCTGTTAAACAAAGAAGGGATTATTTCTCTCAAGCAAAAATATTAAAAAAAAGGACTATGTGTCCCACAGAGAAAAATGAGAGTGACTGAATAAGCTCAGTATTTAAAAAATGGCATCATGGCTAAAAATAATCTAACTTTTTAAAAAAAGAAACATGCAGCACTGCATTGGCACATTTGCACCTCTTATCAAGAATTATTGATATAAATTAAGTTATTTAGATGTTTGCCTCCTTCATATGTGGGCATAGTCACTTAGTCAGACATTGCTAGGAAATAGCATCCGTTGTACCCATCCATAAACATGGACAAATAACTACATTTACAGTTATTTATGCCTAGAAAATAGAACCTTCAAAATGAAAGTAAAAACATTCTGATTCACTCTAGAGGACACCTATTAACTCTATGAGAGGATAATAATTTACAAAATGCAAGGAGGAGGAATTGCAGAGAGTAACATAGTGAAGCTGAAAAAGAGGAAATGATGTTAGACATTAAAAGGAAAAATAAAACAGTGAAGTCATTTAGGTAATAGCATAATTTTCTGTGGAAACTATCTGGATCCTAGAACTACAGGTGATCAAAAATAGGCTAAATAATAAAGATGCTATTCTGATTTCAAATACACAATCTTGAACAAAATAAGGGTTCATATAGTGGTGGGAAGGAGTCAAATAGGAAGAAAAATTCACCTCAATGTTATGGAAAACAAACCTGACAGTATTATGTTAATTAGGTTTTAAAATTCAGTTTTATGAGAACACTATCTATAAATATATGATAAACTCTGGGACCTCTTGGAGATTGAGGTCCCAAAGAAAATTGTTGGATTTGAGCTCATATCTGAGCTATCTTAAAGTTTAGGGAAAATATGGTTTTGGTCTGTATGCATAATAAAAATTTAGTTAAACCTAAGTGTTTCTACTCTAAATGAAAAGACAGTCCTATACTGGACCCCTACACATAATTCTGCAAGTGAAGAAAGACTAGAAACTATGTAAAAAATGAAATGTCTGATTTTGGTTCTTTTTTTCCACTCTGTAGGCACCACATTGATATAAAGACAACTGTAAAAAGCTATAGACAAAGTAGGAAAATTGATTTAATAAAACAGTACAGAGGTAGGGAGGATATGAGCAGCTTTGAGCTGTTAATTGGCATGGGGAGAGCTGCCATGACACTGCGCAGCTCTCAGTAAACCCTTCCTAGCAGCACAGACTACAGCTGGGTATCACAAGACAGCTCACTCTTCTCCCTTTTGGTCTCTACTTTCACAAAAGTAGCAGCACAAATTTCTTATGAATGTATTTGTTATGGTTCTTCAATCAAAATATTTCACAGGATGTAGCAAGGGTGATTAGCGTATGTGCCTGTTTTTAAATTAAAAAAAAGTGTATACTATATATGCATCTAAATTTCTTTCATTCAAAACCATAGGAAAAGTCATCTCTATTTTAATAATTACAGCAATAATCACTCAAGACATGCAAGAGGAAAAAGTGCATTACGAAAAAAAATGGAATTAATTTAAACCACAAAAATATGCAATTCTAATAAGCCTTGTTCTTCAATAGGTCAGAAAGGGAAATAATAAATGTATAGTTTCCTATGATAAATAGGCTTATTTCCTGCTGTTTAAATAAACTGAATTTCTTATTTTGTTCTCAATTTGTAATCCAATCACAATTGTAGCAATAATGAGCTCCCTGGGATTTTAAATCAAAATATTTATTGTTATTAATTTTGAGAGTTTACCTTAGTATAGCATCATTAGCAAAACACAGAAGTTGTAAACAGTAAAATTACTGTAGTTTACACTGACTGGTGGTTTCATAGCTGCTCGGGGATTAGTTGCCTGAGGCTCTCTTCCAGGGGGTCCAGCTGTGGTACTCACTTGCTATTTTGCTGATCAGTAACTACTTGGACCCTCTGGTTGCCTTACAGTAACACTAGTAAGTCCTTAATAATTTTCTTGGGTTTTTTCACTGGAATTGTAACATATTCTACAGATACCCCTATATTACTTAGTTCTGGTTCATAAGATAGATGTTATAGTAAAGAGACATGTTTAACATGGCTTTACAACTGATGGATTTATCCTCAGCAGTCCGATCAGCTCCTGACCTGAGCTTGTTTTCTTCAATGACTTAGAATTTTCTCTAGTTCTTAGGGATACTGTGAAGGTCTTGAACACAGCTCAGGATTTAAGAATCCTGAAAAATGCATTCTGAGCATTTGAAGCACAGTTTAAGTCTTCCCATGGCAATCAAGCTGCAAACTGAACATGGTTAACCTTGATTCTAAATATATATCCC
>JAOXNG010000042.1:37163834-37175737 GCA_028566535.1 Scolopax minor | reverse complement strand
GGGAATAACACCAAATGCAGCGCTCTAGGCAGGCTGATGTGATCACTGAAGCCAGTCTCAGGAGAACTTCTTTTCTTACAGTGGCTCAGGCACCACCACGCTATGGCAAACTGAAAAGACTAGGGCTCGTCTTTCTTGACAGTAGTTACAAGTCAAAAGAGCTGGAGTCCTAGCATGCCCATGAAATTCCACATCTCACTATTGCTTCTGGTTATTCAGATTTTACATAGGTAGGAACGATGTAAGGGAGATAAAGATTTTCATGCCATTGAGGACCTTAAGGCAGCCCTACAGCAAATATTTAGTTAATCATCATATGGATAGACCTACAAAATCAGTTATATTTCCCATAGGTAAAAAGTTCCAGTAAGCTAGTTGTGGTGACTACAGATAACTGAAGAGAATTTAATATTCATATTACTGCTCAAAACATTGTTCTTATAAAGCCATATGCAATAGAGGTGCAAAGCTGAAATGCAATGTATTTCTTTTAAATTAGATGCTTATACTAGAGCAGAGGTTGTGTATGAATGGACACGGGAACCAGCAAGGTCAGTGGTTGTGGCTGAAGATGGCTCTCGATTGAACCAGTATGATCTGCTTGGACAAACGGTGGACTCTGGAATTGTTCAGTCCAGTACAGGTCTGTGAAAAAGTTTTTTTGGGAAGGGTCATATTTAACTGCCAAAATATAATTTAAAGCAGGAGAAAAAATACAACCACCAAAGAGTGAGAGAGATAAACTGCAATACATGAGCTTCGGATTAGGAAAACTTGACTCTGAAAATAAAACACATCCTGAGATTATTTTCCTACTTCAACTGGTGGTTAAGATAATTGAACAATTAGAAAGCTTACCATAGTGATAGATCTAGCCAGAAAAAAACAATAATTTATATTATAAGAAGCACTCCTCATATTCTTATTGTATTATCTGTTTGCTATATAAGCTCAAAAAAAAAAAAATAGTATATGAATCCTCAAAGATCATATTACTGGAGGCAGTGAAGCTAATAAAAGCAAGCATATATTTTCTTAAGGAGAAATTTATAGAGTGAAAAAAATATGCCATCAAATAAAAAACTGTCTGGAACATCCAAACAGGATTTGGGTGTCTTAATTCTAATACCAGCTAAAACACCAAAGCTATTAATGAGATACAGAAACATAGCTGATGTTTATATTATCATATACCCGTACCTCTGAAACTGGCTAAAAAACTTTGGTGGTTTTTTTTTTTTTTTTTTCCTGTTTTTAATAATTTGGAAGGAGCATGAAGACCTAAATATGGTAATAAACTGAGCACTGGGCAATAACAAGAGCTCAAAATGTTGACTATGGACTAATGTTCAATAGACCAAAAGCAGCACTGCATTAGAAGCAGTTGTATTGCTTTGACTGCACTTGATGTTGTGACTGAACTAGAGAAGTACACTTATACCTGCATAAACCAACATTTCTAGTGTGTCATTCACAAAGTTAACGAATGTTAAAGGAACAGTGAGTCCATTTACCATGAAGCCTAATTTGTATCTGAATTGTTTATTTAGTTTGCCAAAATATGCTATATTAAGCCAAGAAAACTTCTCACAGATGAAAGTTTCTAGTGGACCAACACTCAGGTTACTGTTTGGAAGTTTGTGTTCAGCTGATGGAATCATAAAAGAAGTGGGATGGCAATAATAAGGATTTTGCATAAGAACAACAACAACACAACTGTCCCATAGACTCACTACTTCCATTATTGAACACAGAGTCATGAATCGGACAAGTAAAAAGAAGAAAAAAAGGGAGAACTGCCGATTTGCCCACAGCTGGAAACATCATCACTGAGTTTTGGAGCCAGTAATTCACCCCAGCTGCCCTTTGCTGGAAAGTCAGTAAGATTTGTGAGGAACTGCAGGGATCTTGAGCTCTTTGCTCTTTCTGTTCTGAAGCTACTCACTTGGAGAGATCTCGGCAACCTATGTGTCTGCCCTTTTACGCTCATTGCCAATTCTCTGCTTGCTGGATGCGTTGTAAGGGTGGCAGGGTAACCACAAGAGACTCATAAGCTTGGGAACATACCTAGAACTAATAGATAACACTATATATAGCTCAGAGGAATTAGGCAGTAACGTGAGAAGCAGCCTATAAATTGTTAAGAAAAGCAGATAATAGATTTTTAAACAGAACTAAAGGCAAATAAAAGAAGCATAAAAATTCTTCATATATTTCCATGAAGAAACAAAAAAAAAGTTTTGCCCATGATAGTTTATAGGTTTGAATTCTGCCTCCTTTCTCTACCTTAAGAAATTCTTTACCATGCCTATCTATAGCTAAATACAGTCTAATTAATATTTGCTAAAATAAAGATGCTATTGTCTAGATGCAGATGTTACAAAAAAAATAATAGTTTAGAACATTAAAAAGAACTAAATACAATGGTTATCAAAACTAAAAATAAGCCCATTAAAGAATCTTTTTAATATCAAACTTGCAATCCTCTTTAGTTACTACCTGATAACAATACACAGTTGTGGAAGAAACACATTTTTCATTGCCTGTAAATTCAATGTCTCAGGGAAAAAGAAAAATTCTTGACTTCCCCCAAATAATGATGGGGATCAGAAGTAGCTAATAATCACTTTTCTATGCATTCTGCATTCGGGTAGGTGGGCAGATAGTCTCAACAGAATCCTCCAGCACATCTTTGTCCTCTGATCATCTCTGTTTTAAGATATGACACATGTAATGAAAATTATAAAATCCCTCCCTACTTTCAGAATTGTGGATGATGACTCATCTGAAAAAAAGGCCAAAGGAAGTGAAGACAATCTTCACTTAAGAGTTCTCAGCACCTTTATTCGGCAAGAAAATGAAGCTCTCGTGCAGCTGATTCTGTGGATCATTAGAGGAATCTATAACGCCTTGGGCAATTTTAAGAGGATATTTATAGCTGTCTGGAATTCCGGACATGTATTTTCCAAGAATTTGGGTGTAATTGGGTTACTTTAAGTATTTTTGAAACTATTAAATGCTTTGATGAATCCATAAAATCTTTTATTTTTTCCCCTTTCATTTCTTTCTTTGCCACTAGACCATCTGCTATCCTTATATCTGGATCTAGAACAAGATAACTAAAAATACTCCTTTTTTATGACAAGACAATCTTGAAAGACTAGAACTTTTTATAGCATAGTTATTCATATTGCTGGCAATGCAATGTGCAGGTACTATAGGCTTTAAAAATATTAATTAAATGAAATAATAATTCCTGTTGATGCCTTTTGCTTACCCAGAGTCACCCATCTATTACTTGTATGTAAAATTCCTGTCACTCTCCAACTACTGACTCATATTGACTCAGAAAATGTTTATAATGATCTTTTTTTGCAAGCACCTTAACAGATGCTTAAAGGGCTTGCTTGTGTGAGTTTCTGTTTACACAGAATTATTTTGCCACCTTGAAAACATTGCTTTGTGCTGAGAATCACCAGAATTTATATTCACGATGGTGCACTTTTTCCTCACATTCTATAAATCTGCTGAGAGGATACTGTAATTAGGAATGTTTTTTATTGGGTTATATGGCATAAATAGTAAATGAGAATTAATTTGTTTTAAATCAATGGCAGGAAAAACCTTACTTTCTACCTACAGTGATAGAAGAATTATTATTATAGCTAAAACTCACCAGCCATAACGTTTGAGGCAGGGACTGTGATGCACATTAACTTTAGGTGCTCATCTGATAAACTCAGTTTATTACAAGTAATTTACAGAACACTGAGTATTAAGTTTGGTGTAACTTTACTAAATTATCAACTATTTTCTTCTAAGGATACAGGTTAGTTTACACCACTGTAGCATTTAACTCAACGACTGTGATATCCTGTACAATTAAAGGCTGGTTAAAAACGCCAGCTACGTAAGTGTTGAGCACAGGCACAAACTCTTCCAGATCAATAGAAGTACTCAAATGTGGACAATAACTCAGAACATTAAGATGGAGTTGTGTGACAATTTTTAAATGCTTCGTATTGGGTAAAACATTAACTAATTTAAACTTTAGCAAATAAATAAAATTAAAACCAAATTTATCTGCTCAACACAGATGTTTGTAGAACACTTTAGTAATGATGAAATACATAGTAATGAAAAGAAATACCCTTCTTTCTAACTTCTTTGGACAAGAGAATAAAAGGTAAGAGAAAGTAGGATGCATAAGCTACAGCTTGTGCTACAACTTATGAAAGCCTAGTAATCAGACAATATGAATATAGGAAATATTTTGCTCAAAGTCTATTTGAAATTTTAGTTTGTAAGTAATTTTATAGTTGAATTGCAAAACTTCAAGAACAGAATTACAGAGGAATTGCTGGGAAGTTACACAGTGGTCAGCAGCTGTCATGAACGTGACTATGTTTTTCAATAAAAGAAAGCCATAAAACGTGGGAAGTTGAAGACTCAGTAAATAACTGGAGTACTTTCATCTCCTGCATTTATTTAAAAAAATCTCAAAGATTTACTATCTTCTTATAAGCGATGCAATCCATTGGTACTCTGGAGACTTAAAAACATGGTTTTGCCTTGTAACTAAACTGTAGGCATTATTCTAGGCCTATGCTTTGCCTGTTTAACTCCTCCTGGCATTACCTTTAGCCAACTTCTAGCGCAGACCTGCTGCCATACTCAACAGATGAGAGTAATCCCTGTCTTTTTAATTGCCTTTATTCTTTGAATCTTGTTCTCATTTTCCAGAGGTTAAAAATACTTTGATAATTTAAGCAGCTAAATAAAGCTTCAGAGTACAGTGGTGTGTTCACTCTGTATTCTTAGCTTGCCATCTACAATCATCGAATTAATTCTGACATACAGAGTTGTAAGCATTCTATATCTGATTGCATTAAAATAGCTTCCCACGTCATATTTTAGTAGATAAAATTAAATTATTTGCTCTTCTAGCCAAGGCTGGCACCTTTCATAAGATCATAATCTCTAGTATAGAGGAGAAGGTTGTTTCAGTGAAAGTTAAAGAAAGGTAGGCAAAATTCAAGCAATAATGCCCACTATTCTACTTCTTCCAATCCTGTTTTTGAAGAAAGTTTTCTTGTATATCCTTTGCTTTACCTCTTAATTTATAATTGATTCTCTTTCCCTTCCTTTGCTACTGTCTTTTATATTGAAATATACCAAGAGTATCGTCACATTTTATTTATAAGCTTTCCTCAGGGTTATACATGGAGCAAGATTGTTCAAGCAAATGTTCTTCTAGACTCTGAATTAAAGAAAAGGGCATCTGACATGCTCGGTACATAAGCAGTCAATGTCTAGACATAGTTTTTCAATCCAATTTAAGCTTTTCCTGTACAAGAGCAAACTTCTCTTTCCAACTGCCTACATTTTAAAATAGAATAACATCTCCAAGACAGAGGTTTGCATTCAGTTACATGTCCACCTGTTTTTTTCCTAAGACATTTATTGCATTATAAGAAAAATCAATCTATTAAAAAAAAAAAAAGTCACAACAATAGGGTTTCTAATCTCTTGAGAGTATAATGTTTTTCAAAATCCATTTTAAATGATGTAAATGTTCATGTTTTGTAGCACCCAAAAAGTTAGTGCCAATGAAAATATGAGTGTTGTTCCTGCATTGTCCATTTACTTCAGAAGAGAATAATCATTTAGTAAACTACAGAATTGGCAGAACAGGGGCACTTAATCTTCAGAGCACATAAAGCACAGACAGTGGTAATGTAGATACGCTGACATCAACAATTACACCTTAAGCCTGGCCCAACTGAAACATCTGTGAGTGATGCTCTTGATTTAGTCTTTATATGTTTACACACATATATTACAGTGGATTTCCATCTTCTAATGGAATAAGACCTTTCACAAGATGCCTTAACAGTTAATGCAGACTTTCATTCGCTACTCAGAGATGTAAAGATGTAAATTTAATTAGCATTTTCCAGAACTGTCTAGCTTTTATTATTAGTGGAAACTTCAGCACCTGCTTTATTAAATGCTTTATTCAGAGCTGACCCAATTTGATCTGAGGACTTTTTTTTTCTTCTACACAATGGGAGTGAATATAATGAAAAATTTAGTTCCTATAAAGCCCTCTAATTTGTATATTTATAAAATCTTTAATGTTCTTATTTTTCTTGGTTTTAGGGGAATATGTTGTTATGACTACGCATTTTCATCTGAAGAGAAAGATTGGTTACTTTGTCATCCAGACTTATCTGCCATGCATCATGACAGTGATACTGTCCCAGGTGTCCTTCTGGCTTAATAGAGAATCTGTTCCAGCAAGAACTGTATTTGGTAAGCAAGACCTACAAAACTGCTTGGCAATCATAAGCCAAATAGGTTTAAGAAATTTTATGGTAAAATATACTATTGGAGAACAGCATGAGCCTGGACATAGTGCAATACTCAATGTATTTCTTTGTGAAGATGTAGCTGATTATCAAAAGAGACCCAAAAAGATCTTACATAATCTATTACAGTTCAACTTGTTCAAAACACTAAGTATTTCTAACAATGGCCATGACATTTACAGTAGGGATTGTCAAAAAGGCTTTAATCAATGGGTGTTGGTCATTTCACATTCTTAGGTCCTTCGAAATTTCTTATCTAACAAATCTTTTCCATCAATCCCTTCTGCAGGCTGCAGCTAAAGGTGTCCTGTTGAAACTAGTGACAATTTAATATGCTTACATGCATAATACATGGTGGTGAATACATGCACTCAATGAATGTAGTAGGAAAAAAATCTAAAGGACTCTAAATTTACACAGTTGGTCCCTAGTGTTTTAAGCACAGATTGCAAATGTTTATCTTACAATTGGAAAAAAAAAACCCTTAGCATTTTCTTTGGCGATATTAAGTCAAGTACATAATTAAAAAACAAACATAATTAAAGAAGAAAAACAAAACCCCAAAGGAAAAAACAAACAAAAAGAAGATGTAACAACTCGTCAGTTAAGGAAAACAGAACCTGTGGTTTCTGCTAGGTTACCTAGTCTTTCTTGTGATGTTCAGATGGGACACCTGAACACCTCTGGGGGGAGGAGGTGGAGGAGCACACAGCTGAGTTGGCTTTTACACTAGATTTCCTGCCTCAGGGTACTGCTGGGGCAGGACACTGCAGGCCCTCCTTTGCTGAGGAGAATCTACCCACTCACACTGGACATTGCAAAGTGAGAATTGCAAGGCCTGATGTTGAGAAACGCAAACTCTGAAACTTGCTGAACAAGAGCTATTTATATTGACTTTTTTTGGCACTCTTCACAGCTGTGCTTTAGTTTCCCAATGTCTCTGGAAATCAATCATAACTTGTACAGCTTTAGACCTCATGAACCAAGTAGAGGCTTTTTGTTGATATGCAGATGTGCATTACAGAATAGTTTAGACCAGGGTAAAATTAAATTTTATTTACATAATACTGTTTGGATTAATATCTAAAATCAGTTCTGAATTTTTATCATCAACTTAACTGAGAATTAACCTGTGATTTTTATGGACCTCTGTAGTCAAAGCAACTGAAAATAGTGATTATTTTACCTCTTTTTGCACAGGCCATTTAAAAAGCAATGTCAGATGATCAGACTGAAAAGCTTCATTGGCCCTAGATGGAAAACAAAATTTCCTAGTTTCACAATGAGTAATATGTAATACTGCACAAAGTTCAAGCTGCTATCTGCAAAGGCTCAAGAACGCACACAGTTCTGAAAGTTTTCCTTTCACAAAAGGTTATTTAGTAAATGGTCATATATTTACTCCATCGTTATGTACTTTTTCATTTCTTAATGGCAGTGAAACAATGTTTCAGAAAATTTTGCATGAAGATATATACACACAGAAACACAACTTACATCTTTTAGCTCACTTAGGACCACAGCTAATAAAAATTATAAATCCTGTTTTGCTGCTATGTCAGAGAAACAAACTCACTAGTAATGAGTCAAAGACAAGATTAGGTTGTCTCTCAGGGAAGAGAAATTGCTTAGAAATTGCTTCCTCATTAGGCACTAATAACTCAAGCTCTTTACATGAGCATGTAAATATACTGTTCGTTATTTGGACTATTTCAGAGCACTGCACATTTTCACTAACAGTGAATATGAACTCACAAGACACATTCAATACGTGACACTGCAGTTGTCAAGGTAACTTGTGGACATGTGATTTGATGTAAATGTCTAGCCTGCGCTTGCAGATATTTTTTTTCAAGCAGCTGCAGCAGAGCGAGTTCAATACAGTCCTGTTCGCTTGCTATGGCCAGCAAAGGGAAAAGGTCCATCAGGACTGAGAAGCTCTAATATCAGAAATACAAATTACATTATTATTGTTCTTACATAAATTCCTTGCTATTTTCAGGACATCAGTGAATAAAGGGTCAGAAATCTGTAAAATCATCAATTCTAATAAATCTAATATCACACAAAACTTAGAGCATTTGAGTATGCATTCAAAGGAACATTAAGCCAAATAAAAACAATCATTTTTTTAGTTTTCTATCTAAATATTTTAGAACTGTTGCAAGAAATGTTAAATCGTTACATCTGTAGCACAATTCCCAGGGCTTGAATAAGGAACAGAAACAATGGTTCTACAAATAACAGGAAGCATGAAGTAGTATTCACTCCACAACTCAAAATATTATTTCCACTCCAACTTTAAAAATATTGTTCTACTATAACAATAGCAAATAATAAAGGTATAAAAGATGTTTTGAAGATCCTGCAACTTCCACAGAACTTGAAATCCAGCATTCTCAACTAGCAACTGAACTTAAGTGGGGAAGTTTATAAGAATTAAGGGTGAAGACAAGATTTTCCCATCTATCTATTGAAACAGTTGAGAAATGAAGCACAAAACCAGTGCAAGCAATGTGCTCTTGTGGCCAGGAAGGCCAACGGAATCCTGGGCTGCATAGGGAAGAGCGTGGCCAGTAGGTCGAAGGAAGTCATTCTCCCCCTCTACTCAGCACTGGTGAGGCCACAACTGGAATACTGCATCCAGTTCTGGACTCCCCAGTTCCAGGAGGACAGGGAGCTGCTGGAGAGAGTCCAGCAAAGGGCAACCAAGATGATTAAGGGGTTGCAGCACCTCCCTTATGAAGAAAAGCTGAGAGAGTTGGGACTCTTTAGCCTGGAGAAGAGAAGGCTGAGGGGAGATCTTATTAACGCCTATAAGTATCTAAAGGGTGGATTGAAGGAGGAGGGAGCCAAACTCTTTTCAGTGGTTGCCAATGAGAGGATGAGGGGCAACAGGCTCAAGCTGGAACATAGGAAGTTCCACTCAAATATGAGAAAGAACTGCTTCACAGTGAGGGTGACGGAGCCCTGGAACAGGCTGCCCAGGGAGGTCATGAAATCCCCTTCTCTGGAGGTTTTCAAGACCTGCCTGGATGCAGTCCTGAGTGACATGCTCTAGCTATGGGCAATCCTGTTTCGGCAGAGGAGTTGGACTAGATGATCTCTACGGTCCCTTCCAACTCTAAAAATTCGGTGAAAATTCAGTGAAAAATTCAGTACTAGGCAATCAAAATGAAACTAGGGGTTCACAGGAGTTCCTTCAGTTTCTTCAGCCAACTTTCCAAACCTCTGATATTCTCACCAACCTGTTTCTCCCTAGAATTTAATGCTAAGTGAACCCAATGTGTAGCATCTGAAGTGTTCTAATACACAGATAACTTGATATAAAGTCATTCTAAGCTCAATTTTCTGAAATTATGTTGAGCTCATGCTTACTTGTGTTTGTAACAGTAGCTCAAAGGATCATCAGAAAAAAATGCCACTTCTTAAAGTCAATACTACAAAATATGACATATAGAGCCAGAGTGAGCTTTCTGGTCCTGGTGGTTTCTGGCAAACCACCAGTAGGAAAATAAATACTAGATTTTTTCCAACTCTTCAAAACTAGTTCAAATTGGAAAGTGTTATTAACAACAAATCCCATTAACAACTATTTTAGGCATTTGATAGGTCCTTTGAAATCTCTACAGAGATCCAGAGAAAGTGTTAAAAGTATATAGGAAACAGAGTTTAAATGGGGACATCTAGTCTAGCATATATTAAGTTCAATTTTGCAAAATGTTTCTTCTGTTACACTGTTTGATTTTAGTGTGACAATATCTTTTAAAGACAAGAACCTTGATAAAGGTCTACTCAATTCCATTTGTTTTGATTTGCAGAAGAGCTAAATGGATTGTAAGGCTCCAGGAATGCCTGACTCTGAGCAAAAGGCAGTCAGCCTGAGCACAGTAAGCATGAGGTTACAGTTTGAAAAACTGAGGAAGAAAGAAACTGATGAGCCCACAGAAGGTGCAGAAACAATTTCCCTCCTACCAACTTACCAATTCTTCATTTAGAATCATAGAATGGTTTGGGTTGGAAGGGACCTTAAAGATCCTTTAGTTCCAACCCACCTGCCATGGGCAAGGTCTAGACCATCCAACCTGACCATCAAAATACATGTCTTTCCAATTTTGAGATCAGGATGTCATGCAGGACAGTGTCAAATGCTTTGCATAAGTCTAGGTAGATGATGTGTGTTGCTCTCCCCTTGTCTACCAATGCTGTAACACCATTGTAGAAGGCTACCAGATATGTCAAGCTTGACTTGCCCTTGGTGAAGCCATGTTGGCTGTCACCAGTCATGTCCTTATTTTCCATGCGTTTTAGTAGAATTTCCAGGAGGATCTGCTCCCTGAGCTTGCTGGGCATTGAGGTGAGACTGACCAGCCAGTAATTCCCCAGGTCTTCCTTTTTTTCCTTTTTGAAAATGGAGGTTATGTTTCCCTTTTCCTGTCAGCAAGAACCTCTCCAGACTGCTATGACTTTTCAAATGTAATGGAAAGGGACTTGGCAATTTCATCCACCAGCTCCCTCAGGACCCATGGATGGATTTCATCAAGTCCCATGGAGTTAGATAACTTCAGGTTCCTTAGATGGTCTCAAACCTGATCTTCTCCTATAGTAGGCAGTTCTTCATTTTCATAGACCCTAGTTTTGCCTTCTGTAACTTGGGCGGTATGGTTAGAGTCCTTGCCAGTGAGGCTCTTGCTATGTGGTGTTTGGAGCCTTTGCCTTTCACTGTGCTCAAAGTGCATCGCTGCAATTCTCATGGAATTATGTCAGCCAGGTGCCTGTCTAAACGAACTGAAGTTACTGGGCCTAGTCTGCAAGGCAAAGTGGATGTTTACCTGAAAACGCCTTGTAATAACATGGAGAACATATATATTTCAGACTTTATAAACCAAGCCTCAGAGTGCATGGTAAGTGATTTTGGATGATAAAGTAGTCTATTGTTGTTACATGGGTATTTGTTACCTGGTGAAACCTCTACAGCTATTAATTGCATAAGAACAATTATATTAAATCCGCTGATTGGTAGGCACCAACTATCCCAGTCTTCTCTTTTGATTGCATTGATGCAGCATGTTCTTTGTCTCACTCACATTAAATTGAATTTTTTTTTTTTGTAATAATGTAATCTTTCTGTTACGCTCTCCCCACTTACCAGTTATGTTAGTCTATTGCTCAGAGGACTGACATAGTATTGTAGACATACCTATTTATCTTGTAAATGATAAAATATACCTTGCACACAAGTTAGGAAAATATAAACTTCTCAATGCAAAATATTAAGCAAACTGCTTTGATACCTTCAGATCCTTGACAAGTTTCATTGAAACACCTTGATATAAAGCAGAACATCACTTTTTATTTATTCATGCCACCAAGCTGACTGATGCGGCTGATGTGCCTGAGGGAAGGGATGTCATCCAGAGGGTCCTGGCCAAGCTCAAGAAATGGGCCTGTGTGAAGGTCCATGAGGTTCAGCAAGGCCAAGTGCAAGGTCCTCCACCCGTGTCAGGGGCTTATAAAAAAGATGGGGACAAG
>JAOXNG010000042.1:37148859-37163734 GCA_028566535.1 Scolopax minor | reverse complement strand
CAGTCTATATGGGCGTTTTGTAGCCCATTAGAAATTCTTACTATTTACAATAGTAAGTTGTTATTCCAAAAGAGTTTTCTCATGTCTTCACACACATCCTTTCTACACAAAAACAATAATTACTTAGACATTGAGTACCTAAATACTACCTCTGACATACTGGATGATATTTAATGCTATTAATAATTTAAAAACATACTGAGACTTTGACTTGTGTGACTGAACAGAAAGGACACAAATACATAGGGTTTTTTTTTAATAAGGGAAGGCAATTAATTTTCTAGTGTTCAAGCAAGAGAAAATGTGGATGCCTCAGTATAAACGTAGAAAAAAATATCTTGTGGCTGTTGCATTTGGCAGTTCCCAAATGTTGCTCCCCAACATGAACTTCAGGACTGCTCTGTGACCAAATAAATCTTTGTCTTTCCTTTCTTTTGCTTCCTATCATTTCCCTACTTCTTTAAAAATAGAAACATTATTTCTACATGTTAGTCTATAGGATAAATTGATTTGTTTTGGGGGAAGCACTGATAATTGCATTGAGAGTGTGCAATCCTGTTCTGTACCTGAATGCAAAAGTGAAACATCCCTTCAGTCTGGGATGAGACCCAATCTGTAAATCACAGGTGCATCAAGAAGTTCTTGAGGACATTTAGGGGATGAAAGGGAAAGTTTCCCATTTCCTATGAGTCAGCACATCAGCTGTTTCCATGAGGAAGCTCATTTGGTTGTTGTTTTTTGGCTGGCTTTTTTTTTTTTTTTTGAAAGAGATCTTTAAAGAGAGTTTTAACTTGCCTAATTGGTTATTATGAACATTCACAGACTAAAGACTCAGCAGAATAAGTATTTGGAGGACCAGATGTTACTCACTGGTATGCGAATATATGTGGTTAATTCAGGACTGTATGCTTATAAATAATTTTTTTTTCTGTAACTCAGTGAGAAAACAGAAATAAAATTACAACGTTTATACCACAACAACTAATACAAAAGTATTGTACAATATGTAAGTGAACTAACAAAATAAGTTTCCAGTAATGAGCACCACAACTGGTGGTGAATACTGAGTTTTCAGATATTGATGATACTTTCACTGAAAATAATTTCTTTGATTCTTTGTGGTTCTCCTATCTTCATGATTGCTATTGTAAAAAATGGGTTGTACTAAAAGATAACAATCTTTAAATATTAAGTATTGCCTTGTTATTAAAACCTACCTTGTAATGTAGTTACTATACTCAGTCATTTAATTTGTTTCAAGAAAATTACATTTTTAGAAAAAAGCACACCTATATAAACACAATATTTAAAACCTGTTTAAAATATTGGAAGATGTATGGCTTTGCATTCCTCAACAAGTAAGGGTCTTTATGTGTCATTTGATACAAGTCAGCAAAGACATACTGGAAGCTGGCAGAGTTCAGTATCTGCAGACTTAAGGAAAGGCAAGCAAGGCAAACTGACAGCGAACAGAGCATTGCAGCTTAATAAAATTTAGAGCACTAATTAGCTGTTATATATTTCACAAAGTTGAATTTGATGTGAAATATCAAGACTCTGACCGGTGTCGGGGCTTTCAGTGGATCAGATTCCTCATGACACTTGAATCTATAAAAAGGGTCTCCTCTGAGACTTCTGTGAAGCTGCTCTTCACCTGCTGGATATATTGCTGCTCATGAGAGTATCCAGCTGAGAAGGAAAGAGGACTGGCTTTGTACCCAGCAAGTGAGTTAGCAACTTTTTGGCTCTAAAGCTAAAGAAAAAAAAATATCTTTATGACATTGTCTTTTCTCTTCTGAGTATTTTTTTCAACCTGTTGGTTCCACCTATTTGGCAGAAATATTCTAAGACAATTTGAAGCTTTTTCTTAGCCTCAAGCTAAGATGAATATTGTTGCGAAATAAAGAGCATCTACACCAGAGTCGTTACATTAATCCCTTTTCCTATTAAGTAGCAGAAATTTAACATTTCAGCCTTCATTTCCTTCCTGCGTGGGGCCATCAACAAACTTCTCCCCACTTGCCCTGATGCTTTTGCAGTTTGCCTTCACATTCCCTGCAGGAATATCTGCAGGAACATCTGAGATGTTCACCTCTTCAACAACAACTTTCACCAAAGCTCCCTCCAGGGTGGTCTGTATCACCTGTATTCATCTATCATCTATTCATCTCATCTATAGCTGATCTGTCATAAAAAGTATTGTGCCTACTTTTAAAAAATACTGCCTCTATGGGACACCTTCTTGAAAACAGATAATTATATTTGCTATATTGTGAAATGACATAACAGATCACATTCTGCTGATATTTTCTCATTAGCCATATCTTCTATTTTTTTTCTTTCCACAAGGATAAGACAGATAACATTCACTTATGTGGCAAATGCTGCCTAAAGATTTTCTAAGCTCTTGGGAATTTTTTTGTTATCTGTTGTTTTCTCATAATCACAGGAATTTGGAGCAAAGTGATGCTTTTCTTTACAACTCCTTAATGACCCACTACACCTCTCTTCTATGTTTATCCTTGTGCTGTGGCTGGAGGAAGGGGTTGGAATGAATTCAAGTACAGTTGAATTCTAACTGGTAACCCCAGATGTAAAAATTTAGGGTTTTTTCCTACAAGTAGACCCCAGAAGTAGAATACTAGAAAACATAAGGACCCAGGGAAAAAATATAGTTATTTTTTCATACTAATAAGTTCTTCTCCAGCAAAAGATTTCAATATGTCCTTGCTTTAGTAGTATAGGCACATGGATGAAAAAAATCACATAGCTATTTAAGTCCCTGTATGTGGAATGACATTTCAGCCATTATGATCCAAATGTAACATTCAAACAAGAACATTAAGTTTCTATTTCTTACTGCATATGCTTCTGGTGTAAGCCATTAGTGAATAGCATAAAAAGTGGCAGCTTTGCATTTTATTAAATAATCTGCTCTTTTAGTGCATGGTCATATGATTTATTTATTTTAGGTCTATTTTTATGTATTAACTGTGTTAGAATGCATCATATAATGTAGCTTTCAAATATTGAGACAAATAATGTTAAGAAATTTACTGTCTTTTAAAGTTTTTTGTCCTGGTCAAGAAGCATAGTTGATTAAAGGAATATTGGATTATGAGTGGTTTGTCACTGCTGATTACCATTAAAGGTAATTTTGTCAATCAGCAAGCCTAGCTTTCAGTATAAGTCCTCATTATAGTATATCCACCATCTAATTTGCTCTAAATAATACAAGCAATGCAGATGGGTGATTTTGTCTTTGCCTTCACTTAAATATTTTGCATAAGTCATGTATCAAGACACTAACTTCTTTCTTACAGCTTACTACAATTTGTGATATCGATCCAATTAGTTGTGATGCTTTTTCATAATCTTATTTGTTGAGAAGATAGTGAGAATAAAATATTTTTTTCTTTCTTCAGCCAAAGAAAGTGAAGGATCCTCTCATTAAGAAAAATAACACGTACACAGCTGCAGCTACGAGCTACACTCCTAATATTGCAAGGGACCCTGGGCTGGCAACCATTGCTAAAAGTGCAACAATTGAGCCCAAAGAAGTTAAGCCAGAAACAAAACCTGCAGAACCCAAGAAAACTTTTAACAGCGTCAGTAAAATTGATCGACTATCAAGAATAGCCTTCCCATTGCTTTTTGGAATCTTTAACTTAGTCTATTGGGCCACCTATTTAAACCGGGAGCCCCAGTTAAAAGCTCCAACTCCACATCAATAACCTCATTTATTTGTATAGTTCTGTTTTGTCTTTTGCTCTGGGAATTGCTTCCCAATTTCATATACAGTAATTCCCATTTGCTTCATTGCCTCTGTCTTAAAGAAAATAAAGGTTTCTTTATTTAACAAAAGGTAATATATATCTGTATATTTTAAAAAAATAAAACTAAAACTGTGAGGGAGAGAATATAAGCTATATACTTTGGAAAAGTGTCTCTGAAAACAGGAAGGAAAGAGTTGTAGATTAATAAAAAAAAAAAAAAAAGGAACCATTTGTAGATAACTTAGTACTAAATGTCCCCAAAAGGTATTGTATATGTACATGGAATAGATATTTTTATTCAAAGGATTGTGGGGAGTGGGAAAATATTCTTTATGATGTTCCTGATGCACATATCGTACCATTTATTCAAACACTGTTTATAACCTTTTCAAGGATGTAAAGCTTTCCATTTGCTGAATCCTATAAAATATGTTATTTTCCTAATCCCTTTTCTCTTCTATATTCCAAACCACCTGACTTATAATATTAAACAGTCTTTAAAGAAAAAGAAAATCTACTCACTTTAGGTGCGGTTTGTCACTGTATAGCACATAAGATCTAATGGTAATAAATGCTTTAATCTGCTGTCTTACTGCAGTCTTGTTCTAAGCATTAAGTTGTCACTAGACTAGATTTAAAACCAGTTGCACAATCAAGTGCAGATCCCAAATTCCCTCTATCACCTGTGTAATCCAAATAATTCCCGGTTGCTTTTACAAACAGCTTTTACTCATCACTATGTTTAAGAGAGTTAAAAATACAGCAAACCAACAATTTTTGCAAGCTCTGGATATGTTGAATGTATTCTTTTATAAAATGACACATTAAAAAGAAGCTTTAGACTGAGATTTATGAATAGCAGAAAGATAAAATATAGTATTTAAATAACATATGTAAATATGCAGCATGAGATTGTACATTTTTTTACTTTTTTAAAGTTGTGTTCTTAAAACATTGTGTAGGATTCACCTCTTAGCTCTTAATATGTTGTTAAATGTTCAATAAAACATATTTAGAGCCTGAATAAAAAAACATAATCAGCGGTACTGGAAAGCCTAAAAAATAAATACGCAGAAAGTGCTTGGAATTAATTCCATTTGTAAAGTGGTCAAATGTACAGTAGCTTGCAATTTGACAATGTCATCCAATGTATACTATTAGATTAATGACTGGTCTGCTCAGGTCATGCATAAATACTAAAGTATGGGATTATATTTGGTAGGTAAAATGGTGAAATATTTGTTAAGACAGAAGTTCATCTGTATATTACTGCTATATTTGCTGATACATAACTGTTACAATAAGTGATGTAATATATGTAGCATTAAATACAGAAAAATCATACATAAAAGAATGTACAGGAAAATAGATTTTATTGAGTAAACTTACTACATTTCATTTTTACTGTAGCAATATATTTGTAGGAACAATATGTAAGGGCTTTAAATACAAGATGTCCATTTTGCAGGTATTCTGCTCCCCTTAAAAGAATTCTAGTCACTATCGTACTGCTGATTCTTAGACATAAAATTTGGGATAAAGATTTTTCAAAGAGATTGGAAAACTGGTGAATATTCACAAGCATTAATTAAAAAACCTTAATATATGGTACTGACTGAATTTTAAAATAATGCTACAAAAACCTCCAGAGAAAGAGCTACTAAGAGGCAAATTTATAGGTAATGTTTTCTAAACTCTTTCTCAATAAAGCAAGAAATTGATATTCTCTGTCTACAAAAGGAAAAAGTTAATGTTTTATTTAGAGAAGTTTGTTTGGGTTTTTGTTGGGGTTTTTTTTTGTTTTGTTTTGGTTTTTTTTTTAAGCAATGCTTCACTGTCTAACATTTAGTCCTGTCTAAACTTGATAAGTTATCTGATTGGAGCTTATTAAAAGGGGGATGTTTCATCTTCTGGTATCATGTGTAGATATATGTATAGAAAAAAATAAACTATGGCTCTTTAACTTCTGTGTACTTGTTTATCTTGTTATTTTTGGCGTTAAACTAGTGTGTTCATTTAGAGCATTTTATCTTTCTAGCAATTCATAGCTACCTTTTGGTCTGCATTTTGCACATTAGACGTGAATATTAATTAACTAGTCTGCTTTTTGCTATGCAATGATTGCATTATATCACCTCTTAGTTAGTCTATGCCAATAGTATTATACTGTATAAACCTGATTGCACAGTTGATCAAAGACAAAGTATTCTCTATGTAGCTTTTTTACAATGCTTTGCTAAACCATGTAATAATAGTAAGTCTTCCTTGAAAAATAATGATACACTCTTATAGAGGACAGTTTCTGTTTACTCCTGGGATAATTTTAAAAAGATGACATTGAATGTTTATTGCACCTCAGTGCAGTGATGTGGCAATAAAACCTAAATCTAATAGAGGTTGTTTATGGCAGAAGCATGTATTGCTTTACAGAGTTTAGCAAAAGCTCTTTATTTTATGTCAGACTGTAATTCTATTATAATAATAAAGCTAAAAATGTTCAATAATGAAAGTGAATGTTTTACTTTGGTTTTCTTTAGTTACTGCCTTTTATGACACATTGCTTGATAAACTGCTATTCATTCAAAAACTGACTTTCTGTGGATTTGGTAATGAATGCAGTTTTAATAGAACTAATTTTTTGGCCAGTGTTTTGCAGGGACAAATATAACAATAAACATGTCTGAAATATGATCTGATATTGAAAAAGATAGTTCATTCTGTACAATGTATAGCCAGTAAAGTAACTGAATCAGATGGAAAACTGTTAAGTCTTGATACCACAACAATGAATATGATATAGGCTAAGAACAGAATAAAATACATTGTCTCCAGATAAAATGGCAGATAAACCAGAGAGAGTAAAACTGTGGGTATTCGTTATAGTTTTCACTGTTTAAATAAATGCACAGATCTAAGAAAGATTGTTACAAGAGAACCCTGGGCTGTCTAAAATGGTATTACTTCAGTTATTTAATTAGTTGTAGGGATAACATTCAAACAAGCATGTATAGTGTGGAATTTTTAATTCTCAACTTTGCATTCTTTCCCACATGCTAAAATGCAGAGAAAGGAAATGTCATTCCAGTGCATTCACCCCTCAGATTTTATTGGAAAAGTTCCTGGAAAGGAAGGCTCATGCTTTTAAGTAGGGGGAGACAATCAATTGCGGACATACAGTTTTAGAAGATTCCAAGCAGGAAAGACTGATTTAAGTGTACATACATATACAACAATATTCATCATGTTCTTAAGCATGAGACCTACAGAAGAATTCTTCAAAATGGAAGGAAAGATTGTGTTATAAAAGACACAGATTCTATTAATTGATTATTCTTTTCTCTATTTCGCATGAGGATAACGCAGTCTGAATCCCTGTTCCTTGCCTCCTCCTCCTAGATGATGAATCCCTATGGAAACCCATACAGGATTTTCTGGAGGAGCATGGTAAAGAAAATGGCAAGTGACACTGTTTGACCACCCACCTCCCATGTTCACATGCCAGATGCAGAGCCTACATGGGGATTCTCACGCCTCCTTTGTCACTGCTCAGACATTTTTAGGCAGAATTTCATTGGAGTAAAATGAGGGAAAAATGTCTAGATGCAACTCAGAGAAAAACATATAGCACTGCTCAGCTTCACAGAGTGGAAGAACAGCCTCATCAGATGACAGATTCACAGTCACCACACAGTCCAGCACGACACCCTGACATGGCATTTCTTTGTTTGCTCTGGTACTCCAAAAGTAAGGGAAACTCTTCCAGTTTTTCTTGGATCATCCCTAGAAGATACTGCAGGACTTTATTAATGACCAAGAACGTTTTTTAAACCACCAATTACTTTCTTAATTGTATGCTTTCTCTTGGACTGAGAACTGAAAAAAGTTATTTCCTTTTCTCTCTTCTTTTTTTCACCAATACAGTAAATAAGAAAAGCTTATGAAATACCCTAATGGCTAGAAAATGGGGCATACATGCTTCAGGGAACAAATAATAAGAGAACCTCTTTCAGACTGTTCTTTGTATCTGAATGACTGTCCAAATAAATTAGTGTGACTGGGGAAAGTCAAACCTTTTCTTAGGGGCTGTAAAAATATCAGTCATACTTTAAAAGATAAAAATTCAAGATCTCCTCAGACTTTCTGTAGCAGATCTACAGAAGACAAAAAAAATCCTCCTGCTATGCATAAACATGACATAGCTTAAATAAAAATGTGTTTGCAGTCTTAGCACATGAATCTTGCAAGTGAAGTGTATTATCATCTTGTCAAGCTGTTGCTGTCATGTTACATCTGATTACAAACTACGTCAAACACAACAGGAGAGGTAAAAGCCTTGAAACGAAATGTTTCTATAAGCTCGCTCACTCTGGCTATAGGCCCATCCAAAGAGGCAGGATGACTTCACAGCTGCTGATAAACTTATTTGATTAAACTGCTTCAGGGCATTTGAAGATGCTCTGAGTAGATTCTGCTCTGCAGCTGTTACACACATATCACCCACAGACTAAAGACATTTCCCCTCAAAAACCCGCAGACAGACAGATCGACCCGCAAAGGGCACTGCTTTCCTGAATATGCTGTCAAGGGAGAAAAGATGGATTTGCTGAACCTTTTCTCCCATCAAGGACATTTGAATGCAAACAGATATGATTAATTTCTTTCTAAATGTCCTCATATATAAAGGGTTTAGTTAACCTCAAACTGGACAAGCTTAAGGATCTGAACCAAGCCTAAAGATGTTAAATTTGTTTAGAAGTAATTTGCTAATGGCTGCGCAGAATGCACTATCTCCGCTACATAATAATTTTACATGTATGCAGCATCTACTTAATACCAGGTGACTAAAGTATCTCATAGGAAAAAATAATTTAGCTGCTACAGGATTAATGCCAGTTAATTCACATTCCTTAAGAAAGTCCACATACTTACAACTCTATTCCATTACTGCTGTAGCAGCAGGACCACACTTCTAAACAAGTAGTTTGTAAGCTTCTAGCATTGCTCTCCACTGGAGTCATATTTCTTAATGCAACAGATTTACCACAAGTATATGAAAAATTCAGAAAAAAATAAACAGAATGAAAACCTTTTATGATCACCTAAAACTAAAAATAAAGCCCTGTTAAGCTACAATAGAAAGATCTTTCTCTTAAAATAAATTACTTTTTATGAAATGCCTTACAAAAGAAAAAAATTGGATTTCAGCCAAGAATCTTTTATATTAATTCAGCTTTTGAATAAGAGAAAAAGGCGACAGAGGCCACTGTAAATATTTCTGCCAATTGTTAGGACCTGCTGTACAGACAAAAATTTAAGAAGGAAAAATTACATTTTTCAATTAAACATTATTGACTAAATTAAGAGGTCATCTCCTTTTTGGATGAAATTGCTAATTTGAATAGCTTTATGATGCATTTCTGACAAGGTCTTTGCTTTGATTTTTTTGCTTGCAACTTCCAAAAAGTATAAAAATTGAGAAAATTAATTTTAAGAACACTGAGACAGAAGAGAAAGATCATTATAGATAATATAGAGAACTGACAAACCACAAAGGTCACTTCCAGATGTTTCTCACAGCTTTAGTCCTGATGATTAACTAACCATCATTCACCCCGCCATCCCCATACAGCACTGGCCTTCTCCTAGCAAATGAGTTAACAAAACAACAAAAAATCATTTCAAGTGGATATGAGCAGAATGAAACGAATCCTTGATGCTTTTGAAAACCTCACTTGTTATTTCTAGCCATGCACAGAATGACTTCTAAAAGGATACTGGTAGTGCTAAAAATAATTATAACAGAAAGCAAGAAAAAGATCATTAGATTTTGCAGCAAGTTCTGCTAATAAAATTTGCTGAGTATAGACTTTTCCAGAGTATGAGGCTAAAAATCTCATTCTTGCAGACCAATGAGTAGTGCCATAAATATGTAAGTTGTAAGCCACACCAACATGGGTTTCAAGTCTTTGAAAAATAATTCCTGGTTACATTTACACAGCTGCAGGAGATTTTATTACTTAGATAACAAAGCTTGAAATGTTTATTGAGGGTTGTCATAGATCTGCATGGAGCTATTGACCACACAAATTAGAGACAGGTTGATTATTATCTTATTAGGCCTTAGTAGTGGCAGTAGAAATAACAATTAGAAGTTCAAGTAAATAAATTCTGTGAAGTACTTCTATTACATTATTCTAGAACTGATATCACTTATCTTTCAATGCAACTTTTTTTCCTAAATATCATCCTTCATTAATTGCAAAGATAAAAAAATGCAAGAATATTAATTTTTTTACAGCCTTCGGTTCAAAGGAAATAAGCAAGCTTCAAGAAATAAGACCATATACCTGAAGAAAAGCAGTTTTATCTAGCTACTGCAAGAAGTAAATGGAAAAGAGTCTGTAAATAAACATGATTAATTTCCTTATAAATGTCTAGAGATAAGAAATAATAATAATTCTCTGGTGTAGCACAAGCTGACATTTATTACTAGACATAGTGCACTTAACAACAAGAGTTGTAAGACAATAGGCTGTTTTACTACTGCCTCTTAATGGGAATTACATGAATAATGAGCCTCAGGAGGCATTTACCAGTGATAAAGGTAAATATTGGCTCTAAAAAATGTCAGACAAATTATTATACCTCTGTATTGCAAGCAATCTAAACAGATTATTAGCTATTATTCTACTTTATTATATCTAGTATTTAATAGCTAGGAATTCATGTTTAAAAGATAAAAAGACTGATGGTATCGGAAAGCATCGTCAACGCAAATGTCAGATAATAATTTCTCTTCACATTATAACTGTGGCTGGATGGTGTCTGTCACTAAAGTAAAGAAAACTGTGCTCAAGGTCAGCACAGTGAAGGATCATGAACTGAAACCAACACAGCAGAAACTGAATTGTAGTGCATCATGTCCCCAGCTCCAGTTAAAAGAAATAGATCTTGTTTCCATTATAACTAATTTCTATGTAGTAACAGAGAAGAACTTGCCTGAGATTTCAGCTCTGCTACTTGAGGCATTCGCACAGAGTGCCAGCACTTTGCACAGTTAGAATGGACACACTGTTCTCATCAGCATACATGGAGAAAAACAAGGACACGAAGAAACTTTGCCTATACAACACCAGAAAGAATTGAAGGAAAGAAGGCTGTAAAGTCAGAGGTGAGGCAGCTTAGCACATGTTAGAGTAGGCTGGCAAGCAGGGAACATGTGCATCTGTACGATGGGTGAGAGGTGACACTGTAGCTGCCACTTCACAACCTCTGGTCAGGCCAGGGCTTTGGCAGCAGTCAGTGCCTGCCCAACTTCCCTTGACCGGTCCTCGCTGTCGCCCAAACAGGTCTCCCTGACAGAGCAAGATTGTACCTGCCATGTGTTTCTGGGGAAAATCCTACACCTTAGTGTGGGACTGTCTCTGTGGTCCCCCCAGAATGAATATTGTGACACTATCAAATAATAAGGCAGAAAGGGGCTCCAGAAGGTTGTCCTTGTACAGTCTTTGCTCTAAAGGGGATTCAACAGTCCTCACAGAAGTCACCATTCCTTATGACTCAAATATTCTTATTAAATGTGCACTGTATTAATTTGATAATTTCCACAGTTAAACTAATGCATTTAAGAAAGGTCAAGAAACCAGTAACATTGAATGTATGCTGAAATCATTCCTATGTCCACGAAAGTACAGGTGAAAAAAAGGGCAGACCAAACCACAACTTGTTGGTAACAGTAGCTACTAATTCAGGATGTCTGGGGTTTAGGGAACTGCTCATCTAAACATAACTTTCTGTCCACTTCTGAGCAAAAGAAAAATATTCACCATAGTCACAGCACCATAACTCTGGTGATATAGTCCAATGGTTTAACTTTCCAAGGACCTTAACTACCAAGTCTTTTTCTGGATGAATGTACATTTTCTGTAATTGTACTGCTTCATTGTTGAAATGGTAATAATGATGCTAATCTGCTTACAAAGGCTCTGAATTTCTATTTCCCTCTTTATACAAATGAGGTTTAACAGCAAGAATTATCTTGCACTTCACTGGGTTTGAAGAAATCAGGCAAGGATCCACTCACTGTCCTCTCCCAGATTTCTTGTATGGCCTTCAGATTCTGCTGAGGAATCTCTGTCATCTAGGTATTATTGCTATTAAGCTGCAACAGCAACTAAAATCTGTGGTATGCAATTGTGATTTCTCAGCAGTGACTGCTGTACAGAGGTAAGAGGCAGATAATTAGAAAAAAAAAAAAAAAGGAGGAAAAGAGGGAAATCTCACCACACTAACAGTTATTATTACGTAAAGTAGAAGTCACAGCAGAGAATCGTGCTATTGATAGCCAAAAGTCTAGCCCGTACTAGACAACATTGTACAAGAACATTGTGGATAAAGCAGCTTTAGAAGAGAGTTTGCAATTAAACAAGAATACATTTTATGGAGACTTTTCTCATCCCAGTATGTTTCTAATAAAATAATCTAAGATTCTTGAAATAAATTATTCTCACGCAGTTCATTAAATTCTTAGCAGAAGTCTAAAATAAATTCAAAACAACTTTGGTTTGTGTACTTACAGGGAAGACACATTCCCTGTCTTTCAAGGGTATTTCTTCATACAGAAAAAAGTTTCTGAAGTTTGAGTCGCCTCTGTGGTGCCCGATTCCCAACTGTAATATATTTCAAAAGAACTGTCTCAACTCTACTCATGAAGCTGTCACTTCTGTTGTCTCAGAAATCACCATCCCGACTAACTTTTTTTCTGCTACTTGTGCCACTGCTGACCAATGCAGTGCAATAGGTCAAGGACTAGAGTTGTAAAGACATGCCAAGATTAGAAGAATCAATTTGAAGCCACAAGGCAAAACTACTGATGCAGAAGATTACTAAATACAACCAGTTTCCTTATGGCACTTGAGTCTTCCAAGGAGGACACTGTGAGGCTGCTGATCAGTAAATACGAAATAAGTTCTTACAGTGAGTCAGAAAAAAATTAAGATTTTTTTTTCATTGCTCCTAATTACTATTTGCTTAGAGGGGGGATGGCAGAATATATTTGTATAAAATACATTACAAATATTTCTATGGCCAACTTTGTTGTCTAGTCAGCTACAAACACAACAGGATTCATGTAGAGGATGTCATATTATGTAGTTTCTTCCAAAACTTTGCAGAACTCAGTGGAAAGTTCTGGGTTTGGTACCCTCTTCAAACTTACCTTTTTCTTAAAGTAGTGAAGTGTATTAAAAACTCAGGTACAACATCCCACTCAACAGGATGTGCGCATACTAAGATGGTGAGATTTGATTTATTAAGTTTAAGTCTATTTATTAAGTTTTTCTCATACACTTAAATAGTGAAGCAGATCACATGATCTGAAAACTTCCCTTATTTGCCTCACTGTAATTGTTAACATTTTGATGACAAAGCACAAGAGCCTCTAAAAGTAGTTTTTCTGATATGGTGATTATTCTTGCTTAGTACATTTAAATATCTTCAGTATACCTGAAAACAGCATGTTTGACTATGACTGCTCAGTGCCACTGAGAAACAGGCATGACAACCACTGTCACCAATGTACCTTCCAACCCCATTTCATCTACCCAGCTGGAGCACTCCTCTGATTTCCTCTGAAAGCATTTGGCTGAGAGTAAGCTGTGAGCTTCAGCACAGCTGGAGTCAATCAATCACTGGGCTAGAACTACAATTTTAAATGACCCAGACTGAGCACCCCATGAGTGACGCACATTTCAGTGGCCCCCAAAGCTTTGTTCCGATTTTCCATGGAGATAAACAGTGAGCTATTCAAATGTGTGAATGGCAATTATGTACTTAACCCAGAATTCTGATTCTAAAGGTTTATTTCAAGTTCTGATAGAGCTCTTCATTTCGCTTTGCCACTCTCCTTTGCCACCTTTTCTTCCTGCTTGCTGCACAAAACAACTATCTTACTATTTGGGCATACCTGGTTTGACAATCTTGGGGATTTCTACAAACCTGTTTTCAAGCTGGGTTCACTTAGACAGAGTCATCACTTGAACTAGAAAAATGTATGTGGTGCCAAATACGATCACTGAGCACAGGATGGCCAGGTATCTCTTCTTACCTTTACCAAATAACTCAAATGTGGGTGCCTAAAGGAGTTTGGATCTTGGACCATATAGGCTGAAATGTGTTTTTGATTTTTCACTCAACATATCTTGTTAAAATAATAAATAATTGAAACATATTTCTCTGTGATATTAACAGACCATTTGAGCTAGAATTTCCTTGCAGATTCCCTCTATTTTACTGAACCTTCAATTACTTGCTTTTGTTTCAATCTTGCTTTTGCTAACATTTGTTAGGGCTGGATATATAGAATAGACTTGGAACAAAAGTGAGATGACAGATTGTTTCATGCCACAAGGGACTGTGGGATTAAAAAACACAGAGAGCTTGTGGAAAGATTTAGTGGCTTAAGGCAACCTTGTCAGGATGAGAGAGCAATAGTCCTGGGACAGCAGTGCCCCAGAGCTGTGACTTCTAACAACTGTGTATGGCCTAAACGTCTTGTTTCCCCCATCATTTAGTCATTTCTAATCTAGTCAAAGGAGACAGTAAAACACAGAAAGGAATAATAAAGTAGCTGCTGCCCTCCTGCCCATTCTGAGCACCTTACCCCTAACTAACACTGCCCTTGAATTTCCAAAAAAAATTGTCTTTTGGAACAGGAGTGTCTAGCTGGAACAGAGTTACTAGCTATAAGATGTTGTGACACATCACCAAAATGATCTTTGGCATGGGTAGCCTTAGTACTCCTCTCCACCCTCTCTCCTGCCCACCTGCTTTTTTTTTTTTTTTTAACTATGATTTTCCTCCATGTGGTAAATTTTTCTTGACTGAAGAAACAGAAGAGAAGAGAGGGGAAGGTCATGGCTTTTGCTTTGATTATACTGGGAAATGTCAGGTTTAACAGTTGATAGTCACAGAATCACAGAATATGGGGTTGAAAGAGACCTCTGAAGATCATCTAGTCCAACCCCCCTGCCAAAGCAGGTCCACCCAGAGCAGGTTGCACAGGAACGTGTCCAGGTGGGTTTGGAATGTCTCCAGAGAAG
>JAOXNG010000042.1:37113277-37126657 GCA_028566535.1 Scolopax minor | reverse complement strand
GGTGGAGAATCTCTATATAAAGCCATGCACACTTCTTTTGACAGCCATCAGCGGAGAGACATCAGGTACGAGCAGCTTTGTGACAATGTCCATCTGTTAAAATAGCCCCTCGGAGATTATCACAGCTGGATGTGAAACAGCAGTCCCCAGGGAGCTCTTATTTACACCTGTGATTGAAGTGCCCAGCAGTAACGTTGTGATAGAAAGCTGCTTTTGCCATAACTGCCATCTGTTTCTTTGCCAAGTGCAGTTCCACTGATTCAAATGGCCCCTAAAACTTACATATTTCTTTCGTACAAAATATGAAAGTCTTTAGTTTCAGCTTGTAGAAATCACTAAATGATAGTTCATTAGATTACAGTAACTATTTATTTTAACAGGCTGTGATTATTTCAAATTTGCTTAAAGGTGACTTTGCTCTATATTAAAAAGAAGCAAAACAAAGAAGCAGAAAAAAAGCCTAACAGTGTCTCCCTATCAACCTGCTACACGCTGCTCTACCCGGCAAAGCCATTCTTTTGTTGGCGACAGCTCGAATTAAAACACATTCATCTGTTTATTGAGAACATTTTGTCAGCTTAGATTACGATTCTGTTTTGTCATCCTTACCCAGATCAGTGAGGCATGCATTCAGTTGAAGAGATGACATAGGACTGGGATCTATAGGATTTAAATACATAAGACTTTATTATAAACCAAATATTGAATTTAGCCCAGCCATCTTTTCATTGGGTAAATGCTCACTGCATACGAAATTGACTTTGCAAAAGGAGTAGCTTTGCACTTAAGTTACTGCATGCTAATATAGTCGGAAAGAAGATGCATTTCTGACCAGCCTAGCACATCACTCCGTCCTTCCACCAAGACACCTACCCAAAGGAAAATTGCACCAGCTTTTGCACACACCTGAAAAGCATCACAACAATTTTTTTTCAGGTATCCAAGTATGGATTTCACTCTGTAAAATCATTTGCAGAAGAAATCCACACTTTTCTCTGAAATATTCCAAAAAAAGTTCTTCTGGATAAATACGTACCAAAGCCTTTCAGTAACATGGTGACACCATTCAAATCAAGAAACACAGAATACAGGGAAACCTCCCTCTACCCCTTTCCAAATTTTTTTTTTTTTTTCTTTCCGTTTCTCTCTCCTTACCATTAGGAGGAGCTCTTGCAGTATTTGGTCTAGATCAGATTCCAATTTATCTAGTAACATTCAAACTAATTGTTACCCAGTAGAAAGAGACATACTTGGCTTTAAAAGTGAGAATGAATACATTTCAAGAAACGTGACTGCAACCATACAGCTTTTCATTAGTATCACACACAGACAACAGTTTGACCAGTAAAAAGCAAAATGTCACCATAAGAAATAGTACTGCTAATATTTTTGTGTTTGAGGGCAAATACACACCTTCAGACATTCCCACGACATATCAGCCTTGAAGAAGAATCATATATAGGTTTTTTTTTTTCCCCAGTAACACAGAAAAAGGCTAAATTATGAAATATAGGCAGAGTCACTCATGAGCCATACCCTTTGTGTGACCACAGTGAAAATGTATCTTCAGAAAAACATCATGATAAATCCTGGTATTGCAACAAATACTATGGTACTCCATGCTCCAGTTTCTCCTATGTTTCACTTGTCATATTCCTCAATGGCATGGAACTGGCCATTAAATGGATAACGATATAAAGGTGGTTCTGAGAGATGAAATGGAATTCCTGCAAATCTTACCAAAGTACAGGGATATGTATGTGCAAAGACTAATTCCTGCACTCACTAACCATAGCACATGGAATCAATACACACTGGATGTAGTGAGGAGATAACATTCAGTTCCAGAACAGATATTTTCAGTACCTCTGACTTCTATAGAACTTGAATTATTTAGTAATGGGCACAAATCTTCTACTTATTTGACCAACTCAAAATCTGGACACTTTGCAAAGAAGGAAAACCCCCCAAAATATTAAGCTTCTAAGCAACAATCGCAAATTGCTTCAGATGCATAACTGAATGTAAATCAAAGGACAAAAGCTGGAATACTAAATTCCTTTAACAGTCAGCTGGGAGATGTGTAAACGTCAAAGCACATACTTTAGGGCTATAAAATGACTTAAATTACCTAAGGAAGTATGAAGCTCCTCTAGAGTTCAAACTAAAAAATTTCTAGATGCAGCAGAAGTAACTTAAAGCAAAAACTGAATTAATATTTTAAAACTATTTTTTTTTTGTAAGTATTTCAGCTTTAGCAGTGGTTATATTCAATGACATACTTATCTCCATGGTGGTTCTTTTTAAGTAAACTCAACTTGACAGACATGCACCATTAGCTTTTTCAGTAAAATAACTCTTACTGTACTGTTTGGAGAAAAATACGATTCAACGTATCATAAACCTGTCCAATCTGATGAAAACATCTATAATAAGGCGACATTTCAGCTAGTCCTTGAGTTCTCAAAGTTTCTCATTTGAAGAAGCTTACATTTTAAGTTTGTAAGAATACAGATCAATAGTAAAGAATAATAGTGTGAAAAAAACATTTTTCAGTGCCAGAAGCTGCTATATAAATTTAACTTCCTGAGGTTGGTTTATTTGTTGGGTGTTTGAAAAAGATTTTCAAGGCAATGGATAGTTTAGTTTCAGTCTCAGGATCAGGGTTCTCTTTCCACATCATAAACATTGAAACATGGACTTGAGCTAGGTTAGCAGAATGCTGAACAAATGTGGAAAACTGCAGCTAAAATTTGATTTAGCAGTTCAGTAGCCTTAATGTGCATGCCTTCCATAAACAATATTCAATTCATTCACATGACCTAACTTGTCTTTTTGGGGATTCTAGAGCAAAAATTTCTAATACTATTCTTACTTTTCCCTAATTGCAAAGGTACAATTTGATCAAGAAAGAATTGACAGCTTATAAACGGAGAAATACCTAATAGCTTCACGGTCTAGACATTTTTGTCTTAGAAATTATTGGCTTATACATCGTTCAATACCACCCTGGGACACAAAAAGCCTTCTCAGTGTGCAATGCAGCAAGGTCTATTGCCTGTTATTCTTGCCGACAGCCTTTCCACACCACCTCAAATAATGCCTCACACTGTTCCTGGGAAACATCTACAGGCTAAGATGAAGAAGGAAAAATTAGATCAAGTATCTTTTAGCACTTTTCACCCTCTTCAGTTCCTGCCATCTGCTGAGTTTTACTAAACCTCCACCGATTTCACAAATTGCAATGATTTAATCCAAAAGGAACATGTTGGAGAACAAAATTTCTGCCACAGCTTGTCCAAATATCTGATTATGTTGTTCTTTTTTTCTGATAGATGTACAGGTACATGGTAAATAAGTTGTGAAATATTTTAAAATATAAATACTCCTTAAAGAGATAATTTAAACACATTTCTTCGTCTTCTACAGACTAAAGATGAAGTGACATTTACAACATGGAAATTCTAAAACCAAATTTTGCAATACTGAAGGCAAGGATATTCATATTTTATCTGAAATACATATAAACAATCCTGCAGAACACATATGAAAAGTTTGGAAAAAAAAAAAATCTTTTTTAAAGGGCTTCAGTTACTAGGCTAGGAATGCCAAATAAATAACAAGTTAAATTCTAGCCCTCCTATTGAATTCATTTACTGTTGTTGGTTCATAACAAATTTTTAATGAAATTTTACATTAAGTTTTTATTGCCTAGTAAATATACATAACAACACTGTTAATTACTTTCAGATGCCCCATTCATTTAAAAAACTACAAATAAATTGGCTAGACATAAATTATTCATGTAATTCAATAATCTGAACATTATTTCTTGCATGACAAGTTATGAAGAATGGGAATTGCCTAGGTGCTATTTTTCGCCTTGATTCCGTACTACTTTGAAAATGCAGGGCAATTTCATACTTGATAATATTTTTCAGAGCTACTGTTTTCATTAATTAAATAAATGTTTCACAAAGACAAGTATAATGAGAGATCGCATCTTGTGAGACAAGTTAAAAGAATAGCCCAGTCATTTCTGTAATCAGGACACTTCTCTAATTAGATTTATATATAGTATATGTAGTGCCATATGGAATAAAAAGTACTATGGAATAAAAAGGCCCGGTTGTAGGAGCATTAGAATAATCATAATTGTTTGATTTATCACAACCCCTCCAAGACGAAGAGGACAGTGATACAGTGCTGCTTCTTGACAATTAAAAGCTTTTGACAGAGAATGGAAAGTATGGCATCCTGAGAACCTCCACAGAAGCTTCGAATAAAACAGTTAGCAACTTAGCCAGAAATACTAGGACAATTCAATGACTGTCTCAATGAGCAAAGACGAAGTCAGTTACAGATGACCTTTTAAAATTTAATTCCAAATAAGTTTACATAATAGTGCTTCATATTTCATAGGTTCCAAGTCATGCTTGAAGAGAGACTAACAGTGGGATGATATTACCCTGTACATATATCAGTGGTCGTAGCATTTTAGGAAACAACCCATGTGTTATTGTAAACCATCTTGTGAAGTAAATTAAGGATATTTAGTCATGACATTTTTCTCTACAATAGTGTTCATACCTCAGAGTTGATTTGTTAAAATTTAAAAAAGAACATTTGACAGAAATCTGTCTCCAAGTGTGAAAATTTGAAAAATAATGAAAATAGAGTTCAGACAGATCTCCAAAGAGGTCCTGCCTGAAGAAGTGATTGTGCAAATAGGATCAAACCCAACAAAATAACCAGGAAGGTGACAATAGAAAGAAAGGTGTCAGTGTCTTGTATTCAAATCATGATATTTATTTTTGAAATGTTCCTCCCACAAAGACTATGATAGCCATATGACAGAGCATTTGTTTGTTGGAACATGTAGATTAGAGGCTGACATCCCAGTGCAGGATGTGATGACTGATCTCTTGGTTTTGACTGACAGATTATGGAAAAGGTGACTTAAGTGAAAACAGAGACAAGTAGCTTGTATTTGATTAAATGGAAGAAAACGCAGATCAAGAAAGGTACAAGGTAATGAAAGCAATCTGAGTCAAATGAGTTCTTACAGTGGTGGCCTGCATAACTCAGCTAAGTGTTTTAGGCCAAGTGTTTTTAAGAAAAAGTAGATTACTCTTTCTCTGGCATCTGCCTTTTGTTAAGAGCCTTACTGATTGCATAGATAAGAAAAGCCTCTCTAACATATCTTTGTTCACAATAACCATCATGATAGCCTAATAATATAAGCCTAGATACAAGTCAGAGCCAAAAAACTGATGCACAGGAGACAAATGAAAGAGCCATAGTCTAAAAAAGGAAACAGCAAAATGGAAAATGTTGGGTTTCGCCTAAAGAGGAAATGGATTCATTGGTGAGGACAAGTCAGAAAAACATATCATGATTATTACATGGAACAGGTGGAATCATGTCACACTATCATTCTAGAGGTGGGCTGAAATGTTTCTGCTTGCAAATAAGAACCTCCAGAAATAAGGCATGAAGTTGGAAAAATAAACCAGCAAAAGTCTAGTGAAGTATGAAAAGATACTAAGGAAAGAGTGACAGCAGTTTAAAAGTCATGAGAAGATGACAGTGACAAATAGCATGATAAATTTTTATTACAAGGAAACATAGAAATAAATAAAAGACATGTTCTTGCTCTGCCATGTTCCTATACTAATCTATTAGGATGCCTACTTAAGCTGACTATGAGAGAAGTTGTTCCACACCAACTGGGTTAATTTTTTCATGCTCTCCTTGATTATTACTGAATTAGACTAATTCTAAGCCAAATAATCTAAATCCTCCAAAAATAAAATCAAAGACTTGGACTTGAAGTTCTTTTGTGATATTGAACATTTTATACTGTTATTACAAAATATTGTTAATGCTGTAGGTCCAACATATTCCTGATAAAGTTTCCCTCACTAATTCAGCAGGACATTCCAGAAGGCTAAACTGACATTAAGGGAACAAGATGATTAGCCAAATTAAATGAAAACTGAAGAACTGAGTTTCAGTTTTCAAACTGAATGTCTGTTTGAACACTTGATCCCTTGAAAAATATTTTGACATCCTGAGAGTTGTTCTTTGTTATAAAAAACATGTTGGTCAATTCAATTGCTGGGTTAAGTTAAAATAAAAAATAAACCAATAATACTCCAAGAGAAGCCAGCTTGTACACACACTAGATTTAAAACAGCATGATAGAAAGTGGGTTGGTCTTACTGCAGAGTCCAGTAATGACTATATGCATCCAGAGAAAGAAATTAGAGTTATGGCACAACCAGAGAGTAGTCAAAAAGGAAAATAGGCACAGCTTTACACATTTTTAAGACAATAGCGATTAAAGCATGTATGGTATTCAAGTTTTCAATATTTATAGTTTCCAAACCTACATGTAAGGACAACAGTTATAAATTCCAAAGCCAAGGATTATCTGGTCATCAAAAGATGAGTTTTCTAAGTTTTCTACTGTTTTTTTTTCTCAGATTCTATTTAAAAGGATGGCTATTTTGTGCTGTACAGCAATTTACTTTTAGTTTTTTAAGTATTACACTTATGACAGAGATATCATGTACTTTTCAGAAACTATTTAAAAACAAATTTGAATCTAAAATAGTTATTAGAAATCAGCAATTTTAATAACGTGTATGCATAAGAAGGCTTAATATTTAATCAAATACTCCAGTACTCCTAACACTGTTTATAGTTGGAATATTCATGTTCCAATTGTTCTCAAATGCCATTCCATTAGGTACATTATTCAGTTTTGAATTTTTTTCCTTCTAAATTGCACAGAGCACCTGGCAAGCCACTTGGTTACAGAATTTCTCTCACATTGACTCTAATTTTTGTAGCATTGTTGGGTAATTCTGCTGTTGTACAGCCTTATAACAATTTTAAAATTTAAAATATTTTTACAAGGCCTCAGAAACACCTAGTTAGATGGATACTATCATGTCTATTTTACAGATGACTAAACTAAAGCAGAAGTTATTCACTGCATCATTAAAGCTAACCAATGAGGTTAAATTGGAGATAAATCTGAGTTTGGTGATCTTAATCCCACATCTCCACTGCCAAATGCTCTTCCAGGAAATACATAAGAGTAATGCAGCTCAGTATTTTTTGTAGTGGTTTCACACATTTGAATACAAACACATACATTTTCTTCAAACATCCGATTTAAGAGCCTCTTGCAATGTAAAGGTTAGACCATTAAGCATATCTTGGAGAGATATCTACTCCTCCATTAAGTTATACTTGAAAGCCAATACAAAAATAGTAACAGGAGCAGAAAGAGTGTTGATTTAAATGGAAGTTTCACCCATGGTGTTTACATCAAGAGTGACAGCAAAATTACTGAGCGACTTCAACATTCATACATTTGGTAACTTCAGGGTAGTCAGTGTAACAGAAACAGCACTTGTGCTAGACAGTTTGTACACAGACATTAGAGTTCAAATGATTCCTAAACCACCAGTAGACTTTTTTTTTTTAGTAGGGGAAAATGGATTTATTATAAAATACATTTTACAAGAGTTTGAAAAGGTTGATAAAGCTACAAATTGCTATTCTTATGGTCAGATCATAACATATGTCAAACAAACAGGGGTAAATTGATCACCTGTGAAACTTGGAAGTAAAATTTCCCTTATTTCTTGTTAAATTATGCTGCCAAATCCTTAAAGTAGTATCACAAGTCTAATTTGCATTCATTTACACAATATTTTTCCATTTCCCATCTCTTTAGTAAATACATATGACAATTCTGTTTTCAAACCAACAACTACAAAATTCTCAAGGTTTTTTTTTTTCCGTTTAAGTATTCTTTGAATTTATATATTAATGATAAAACTTGGTTATTTTAGTTTCTAAATATTTACAAGCTTAAAAAGAAAATAATTTAAAAAATAATTATAGAGGGAGTTGTTATCTGCTGCTACCCAATTAGATATTCCTTGCTGAACAAAGGTCCTGGTATAAAAAAAAGTATCCTAAACGCAAGTATTGAGAATCACTTACCTATTCCCTGATCAAAAAAGGCTGTCTAATCTTCTTGTCTCTAGCTTATCTACATTATTTAAACCACTCAGGTGTCCTGGGGGGTAGATGTTGAGGTTCTGGCAGTAGGGATGCCCTGTGAGAGGAGTCCAGTCCAGTCCTGTGTGGAAGCGCCCATTTGCAGCATAGCCCTGAGGGCCGGGCCAGACCAGACCAGGCCCATCTGCACCGCCGAGAAGTGGACAGAAGTATTTTAATTTTTTTTGTCTTTCTCAATACGTAAGCCTATTTTACCAGGCAATAAGTTAATTCTCCCCAAGTTGAGTCTGCTTTGCCTGTGATAGTAACAGGTAAGCAATCTCTTTGACCTTGACCACTTGCTTGCTGTGAATCAACAGAGGGGTTTTCATTTGGCCCTCATCTCCCAAGGGCAAAGAACACTAAGCATTGAGATATACCCCTCCCATGTGCCTCCACATGAAGACCGAGGAGCAAGAGAAGTCATAGTAAATTAGAAACAATAGAGGAAAAATAGAAGATATTAAAAGATATTTGAAAGAGTATTTCAGGAATTTTTTTATGGATCTTCAGTAGATGAAACCAAGTTATTTACCTTCCATATCAGGTTAAGCTTCACCATAAAAATAAACATCAAACCAAGACAACAAGCACAGAATTACCTCTGAAAACATGTAGTGAAGTAATTTAATTTTTAAGATGTGAGAATGCACTTACAACTTCTATTAATTCAATGAACTTTTTCCACCCGTAATAGTAGCTTCGAGAAAGTAATTTTGCCATAATTTAGCACTGCTCTTACAGGTTTACTTTTTATAATGTTAGGTATTAAGTACTCTCTGCATACGACTTATCTTTTTCAAAAAAATCCTTTAAAGTTTTGCCATAAAAGATATATAGAGAAAGCAGTCCTAAGACCTATTTTTAAGAGCATCTGTCAAACTTCTCATATAGCGTGGAACTGATTGGTTTCAACCATATGTATAAGTTTTACCAGCTACAGTGACCTTACATCTTCTGAATGTATGTGCTATCAGGCTTTTTAACATGCAAATCTACTGATAATGACCATTTCTATGCAGTGGGCTGGCTACTGCTCAAGTAAGTAGCCCTAGGCAGGCTCAGGTCCATAGAAAAATGTTACTTACTCACAATGTGTTAGTTTCTCAAAATATCAATTTAAAAATCTATCAATACCATGATTTGTAAACTAACATCAAAACACCAGTAATTTTGTGACACCTTTTTCAGAGATGTACTACTCCTGGAACTTTCTTTCATCAAGAAGTCACAGCAAACTAGGCAAGAAACCAGTGAAGATCAGTACATCACTTTCTAAATAAGCCAGTCCAGATCAAAAGTACTAGCTGCACTTTGTGTGAAGTGACAGAACAGAACTAGATGCTACCTAAAAAGTAATCAAATATAAGGAAAAGATGTCAACAGAAAATTTTTTACTGTAGGCTACTATAGCTTTTCTATTACACTACTAATAACAAACATCATAGAACAACAACTGAAATTTGAACACTCGCTTCCTTTTAACAGCCTCTAGCCAAGTACCCCAAAATCTCACATTGCATTCATAACACTTACCTCTCTCCTCTTAATAACTAAGCCCAGATGTCTATTTACTGTCCATACCAGTTTGTTCTGGTACCACTCTTTTATAGACTGATGATTTACCAAAGTGTCCACACCTGAGCACATTTTCTTTTTCACAGAGGTTACAGCCAACCAATTGCAGACATGATCTCCTAATTAGAGACTGCTACTTAGAAGACAGCCTCTGTCTTTCCCACAAGTATTTCTATAAACTAAAACTCTACAGAAAATAGTTCCAATGCAAGTAACAGAGGCTGGATTTCAAAGGTATATAGGAGTCTGATCATAGGCATAAATTCAGTGTGCTTTCAAAAGCACTTCCCCCCTCTGCTGCACTATCAATTAAGTTACCAACAAAATTGAGGACTGCTGTGTAGCTAACTGCAAGCAGGTGATACTAATGAAAGGTCCTTTTTAAGACCTCAGAAGCAAAAAGAAAAGAACTTTTTTTTTTTTTTTTTAATACTGATTGCTCAAGAAGAAAAAGTAGATGCTCCATGACCTGAGCAAATTCAATTCATGAGACATTGAAAGTGGTGGTTACAGTATAAATGAAAAGGTGTCAATTTCTCTACTTTCTTTACTTTTTTCTACTCTTCTCCATGTTTTGAATCTGAATATCCTTGTTCTCTCTAAAGAACTTCCATTATTTTTCCCCTTTTTAAAATAAAATCTACATTAGAGATTAAAAAGATTAAAAGAGAGATTAAAAAGAATTCCAGTTGGTCAAATTCAAGATAATCTTCAATGTTGAAAAAAGAGCTCTACTGATTTCATCATAGTTTTCTTTGCTTATAGCTTCAGCATTTGGCTTGCAGAAATTTTTCAGAGTAAAACACACATGCAGAAAGGCCATCTTATCCACTGCCAAACTCAAAATCTGTTATCTCTGTTTTAAGAGAGAATAAGATGAGATAGCTGCTATGAACTTTGTCAGCATCAGCACCCTTATGGCACACAGCTGGAAACTTCCACACCTAATCCAAGAGGAAGTTAAACTTTCCACTGGTGAGAGAACATAAGGAGCAATCTGAGGGCACAGTTCATCTGGTATCAAGTGACTGCTACCACTGATGTTTCTTCACTATTTATGCATTGTTACCAAATAAGAAAATGACAATTATAAATAGAGTTATAAGCTATGTCCTTCTGAAGTAAATTAAGAAATGGCTTCCTGGGAAATGTGGTAAGAGTAAATTCTGATATAACTAAGAGCAAATGTTCAAACTTGCCTTGGCATAAAATGATTAATACATTTTATTTCAGCACGTAAGGGAGAAATTGGAAGTGGAAGGCTTGAAAAATTATTTTCACCACAGCAGATCCAGTGCCATGGCTCCTCATTTATGATATTTCATTATAAGCCTCTTAAGGGACCCTGATGCAGAAGAGAATCTACTCTAAGAATAAAGTTATGCCCAAAATATTTGTAATTGTGAGAGGCTCAAGGGAGTGGAGAGTCTCTCTTTTGAGGAAAGGTTGAGAGACCTGGGCCCGTTTAGCCTGGAGAAGGTAAGACTGAGGGGATTTCATCAATGCCTATAAATTGATGCACCAGGGGAGATTCAGATTGGGTATTGAGAAAAAATTTACACTGAAAGTGTTATTAAGCATTGGAATGGGCTGCCCAGGAAAGCAGCTGAGGCACCATCCCATCCCTGGACGTATTCAAAGACAGGTTGACATAGTGCTTAGTGATGTGGTTAGTGACAGTATGGGGTTTTTTTATTAGAGTTACGTTGATGGTTGGACTAGATGGTCTTAAAGGTCCCTTCCAACCTAGACAATTCTATGATTCTGTGAAATATCTAAAGGGCGAGTGTCAAGAGGATGGGGTCAGCAGTGCCCAGCGACAGGTCAAGGGGCAAAGGACACAAACTGGAACACTGGAAATGCCATCTGAACATGAAAAACTTCTTTGCTGTGAGGGTGACAACATTGGAACAGGCTGCCTGGAGACATTGTAGAGTCTCCTTCTCTGGGGATATTCAAAACCCACCTGGATGTGTTCCTGTCCAGCCTGCTCTGGGTGAACCTGCTTTGGCAGGGTGTTGGACTAGATGATCTCCAAAGGCCCCTTCCAGCCCCTTGCACTCTGTGATTCTGTGTCCAGAATAAGGTTTCTTTCTTCTATGTGACCAGCATAGCAATAATAACTACAAACTGAATTTGTCCCGTACTGTTCATGACTGGAACCAACCATGAATTGAAATTGTATACTTTAAAGTATTTTCTTCCTGTAAAATATTTTCTTCCTGTAAAACTTAATAATTTATTCCTCCTTGAAGTTCTTTATTATTAAACATTATTTCTTAAATCAAATCCTTAACCATAAAAAAAATCTTTAATGTCTCTCAGCCCTATTGAACTTTTTCCTGTCTTTGGATTATTTCTATGCTAAGTGCAGATAAAACCAAGTCTTTTATTACATTCAGTGAATAATACCTAGAGGAGCATTTATGAGTGTTGTCTTATAAATATGCACTCTTTAGTTATTAATACTTGTAACTTTTAGTCTATATATTGTAAGGATTATCTAGAAAAGAAAAGAAAAATTCTAAAACACAGTCACTGGACAAAAACAATTAATCAGGAAGTGACCTTTAATATCTAGTGATAATCGCCCCCAAAGGAAGTTGAACTTCAATTTTCAAGTGAGAGAAAAATGGATTAAAATTCAAAGAATTGTCTCATTGCATGCATGGCTTTATTCTACCAAGAACAAGTTTTGCCAAAGGAATGAATGAATCAGGCAGAAGCAGAAATCAAAATAATCTTTCGATGTCTATTATTTAATAGTGTGGAATGTTCTCTTGTCAAGGTCACCTAACTGTTGTATATCGTTGCTGAAGGGGAACATTAATTAAAATCACTGATGATGAATACTGCATCTTTAGATGTTAATAAATGAAACTAAATGCTTGTTAGATTTTCCAGAAGTCAATCACAGCTTTAAATTAAATATCACCCTAAATACCCCAAACTGGCACACAGTGCTTTGCTAAGATCAGTACTAGAATACAAATTCAACAGAATGGCAGATTAATACATCATTCTGAGCAGATTTTTTTTTTACTTATTCTTCTCTCTTTGTTTGGATACCTTTATTTCAGATTTTTTTTCCTTTATATATAGATACATTAACATTATCAATGTTTCCCATTAATCACATATCAAGTGAGTGGTATGTCCCTGTTACCCTTGAGAAGAATACTGTCATGTAAGTAATGATATTGCTATGGAACCCCATACAGTTTCCATTTACAGCCCCTGCCCTTAGAAAAATTAATTTTAGAACCAGCACATTCCTTCCTCTTATCTCTTTCTTATTAGAGTCAAGGTTGCAGGATTCTTCTTCTGGTTACTTGTATTTTTTCGCTAAGATATAAGACATTCAATAGAGTTTGTCTAATTCAACTATTCCACTTTTCATTTGGTGCTCTATTGTGATAAGTACAGATTTTAATTTTCTAGAGCAGAAGCAGGTTTCTTGCATTTATTGCCATACGTGCAAGCCCAACAAGAGTACCAGGGAATGAAAACCCCACTGAACTAAACAACATGCTCTAACATAAATAAAACCAACAGACCTGAATACTACAAAGATTTATAGGTTGTGTTCTGTTTGCACTAGTAATATGTAGCATCTTCCTCTCATGCTAAGACTTCTTCACCCGAACAACGGCACTACAGAATTTGTATTTTGAATTAGAAAGAAGGCTAAAAACTAAGATGCTGTTTGTTCAGTGCTAT
>JAOXNG010000042.1:37074191-37086538 GCA_028566535.1 Scolopax minor | reverse complement strand
AATATCCCTGAGCTGAACAGTCATTTAGCATTACTGTAAAGGTTGCTAACATCGGTTTGGTATTAATCCTGGAGCTGTAGCTATTCATACACAAGCCTCTAATGCGTTCACACAGTGTAGAGCACTAATATTAATTCAGATGTTCCACTGAAGTCACTCGGAGCATTACTGGAATAAGATGTTGCTCAGCAAGAGACAATTTCTCAACTAACAAGGAATGGTTCCTTTTAAAGAAGTGTAATGACAGAAGATGTGAATCTAGGTCCTGCTACATGATGACTTCATCCTTGTATATCATACTATGATATTAAATATTTAGTGGTGACTGGCCTACATACTACAGTGTTTGTTTCAGCAGAGTGGAGGACACAGGCTGTGTGGACACAGGGCCTGCACTCTACTTCAACATTTGAGGGGTAGTAAAGAGGGTGAGACTGCCTTTGAGTTTTGCACAGCCCTCCTGCATTCCTGACTGCTGGGATACAAACTTGGAACAACTATTTTAATGACAGTGATAAAAAGACTACTAAAACCTCTAATCTAAAGTAAATTTAAACAATTAATTAAAATTCTCATTATCAATACTTTGATGGGGCAAAAAAGATTACAGACACTGTTTCTCTACTTGCAAGTATATAATGACTTGGAGGTGTGAATTAAGCCCTTTAACTAACTTCTGCTTTAGTGACTATATTACCTAATCATAACCTGCATGCCAAAATTCATGTCTTACAAAATACTCTAATGAATATGGAAAGTGAAGTTAGAAAGTCACTCAGAAAGTTTGAATCCTCAAAAATCTGAGAAGTGAAACTTTAATTTAAAAACACTTTTATTTAAATAAAATAAATAGAAACTAACTCTGATAAAAATAGCTTAGGAAATGAACCTATTCTTTTTTTCCCATATGACTCATGTTATACGTCTTCTTCATGGCCATCCAAATCATGCTTAAACTGTTCTTGATTAGTGCTGATCTGGAAAAAATGTCTTCTTGATTTGGACTGTGGTTGTATTGTTTTCCTCTTTATGCTACATTTGCTCTGTAGGCATATGTCAAGAAATTCTGTACCAGTTGCACAAAAATTTAAAAGGGAAGAAGACTCAGACAGGAGTGAGCAGAGAAGGGAAAAGAAGCAAATGTTGGGTCAAAGGAAACTCATTCCAAGTCTCAGTCCCAGTACAATTAAATTCTTATATACTTAAGTAATGACCACCACTTTCTCCAACAAATAACTAAATTGTTAATTGAAAGCATAATAAAGGATTAGATAAAGCATTAGGCACAGGTGAACAGTAACAGATGCACACGATTATAGGAAGGTTGATTTTTTTCATATTTTGCAGCTTATGCTTGCTTAGAATACACCTGTACTGATCACAGTACAGATGTGATCTTGTAGAGACATTCAAATAAGCTCTGAAGCAGAGGCAGTTTTAAGGCCGATCCCCCTGACTGGCACTGTCCTGCAAAGGGGAGATGCACTACCTCATTTGAAGTGACCTTGGTACCCTGTAGCTGTTCCCTTGCGTGTTCAGCCACACCAGTTATGGATTCCCAGATACAAAGATTCCGTTAGGGTGATCATTTGATACCTAGACTGTATTGTGGTTCTCTGCTTCATTGGTATGGTCTGTACTGCTGCACTACTGTACCCACAGCCCCACGCACAGTCTTATACAGCAAAAGAGCTAGATTATGTGAGAATGGCAGTGAATACACAGTAAACTGGGGGCTTGCTTAATATGAATTTGGGCTTGGAAAATATATAAATTTTAAAAATGATCGACAGAGAAATGTTAGAAGTGAAGGTTTCTTTCAATTTTCATTTTTTATAGCCTATCTAGTGATGTACTTTTTAATGGACATTTACTGCAATATAAATCCCCTTTAACACAGATTGTAAAGTTTGATTGTCCATATTCCCAGTTATTTCTCCTAAGAAATCAACGACCTACACCTAATGCTGAAAATCTCAGCAGTTTTCAGAATCTCCTCACATGATGGGCCTAGTTTTATCCTCTCAATAATTCCTGACCCAATGAAGTCAGTCTGTTGCTGAGGGAAATTTACTTGCTTCATAAGTAAGAACTGGGAAATAACCCAAAGTTAATTTATAACTCGGTAAGAATCTTCAAGGAGTGTTTCTTACACTGCATAATGCTTTTACGTTTGCAGAAAGCTCTCAACCTCCATTCCAGCCAACTGATTTACAATACATCTAGACACTTTTTTTCTTCATTCCTTCTTTTTTATTCTGTAGACAACATCAGCTTGGACTTTACACTCCACTTCAGCCCACAGACTGTAATGTAAATTGATCTCAAGTGGCACATAGGTCTTGTCCTGGCCTTCTGGACATAAAGAAATTTCTCTATTCAAGAACATAGCTTGTTTTCTGTGAATGGAAGTTCTGAACAAGAACTAGGGAGACTTTGTGGCAGTAGAAGAGAAAAAGACGTGTTTATTTAACTCTTTTTAGAAAAGATATGACAACTGATGATAGAAATAGACATCCAGGTAACTTCACTGGAAGTAGAGGTATGATTCTAGGCTCAAAGGTGGAGGCTGTTTACTTAAAACAAGATACATTCTTTATATGATGAATAAAAAGACTGTAGAAAGTACCAGGAAAGAGCCATAAATTTCAGAAAAAGAGATCTATCACCATAATCAGGTAACTATAATTATTATTAGGTAAGGAAGAGCCTGTTGGACAGAATAAGACTAAAACCAAACTTGTTGATCACTAATGAAATTAGAGGCTACGATTAGCCCCAGTGAATATAACCAAAGCACAAAAGCCAAGGTGAGGAACAGCATAAAGCATCCATTCTAAATGCACTGATTTTTTTGGACTCTAGACTCAATATGATGAGTGACTTCTGATGACGCAATGTTTGTTGCATATTTCCTTTTGATACTGGATTATGGCCTAAATTGTCATGATGCTAGTAAAAAGCATACCATTACACTCTGAATTCACCTAGTGTGTACACCTAGAGAGGCACCTTGTCTTTACAGGTGTTTTATTTAGGTGATGTCCTGGCTCAGAAGAGCTCTGGTGCAGTAAGTAGGAGCTTTGCTGTTGTTTGAACTGGGTCCAATTTTCTATTTGTGATGTGCAGAATTAACCTGCTTGTTTGATTCTTCTAATTAAAAAGAAATTCAGCTTTGCACTAAGCCAGAAGGTGGAGAAAACAGCATTTAATATTGTCTTTGGAAACAAGCAAATAATATTACTTGCTTTTAAACTTGTCATATGAAGTTGTTAGAAATTCATTTCTATCAGAATGTATAACCATCTTCTTCAATGTGAGAAATGTACAAAAAACTATTTTTTTTTTATCCATATGAAAAAAAGAGTGGGGAGATAGTGGGTACATATTTTCACAAGTTCCAGCCCCTGCCAACTGGCTGAGACAAGCTGAGGTAAAAGAGGGGCGAAGGTGGTAGCTTGAAGAAAGCTATTGAAAGAGCAGTGAGGATTACATCTAGCGTGATGCTGGGGTATTTGTATAGTTGTGATGGGAAATTAATATGTGAGTCGTGTCAGACTAAATATTGGGTATTCAGTCTGACACATGGTGATATCCTCTTATTTATATAACTGCGTAATACTTTTAACACAACTACTGTCCAAAAAATGAGGCTTTAATGCTGCTGAAAGCCATCAGTGACTGCATAAGCAGAAGAAAAATGTAGCAAACACCTTCCCATGTAAATGACTACTTCGGCTCCATAACACTTTTTCAAATCATGCCTTAAACAACACAGAAAAGATTGACTACAGAACCATTACTTGTTTTCTCTTCTATAAAGAGCACAAAGCACCAAACAAAATTATCATTGGCTGCCTGAAAACTTATGAAAATGGCTTTCTTTCTAAACAGTGAGGTAATGCAGAGCCCAAAGATTATGTAGATTCAAAAAGAAAAATACTTCAAAGGCTGTTAAATGCCGTAGTAACATTCTGTTACAGGAACTCTGTAGCTGTATGGTTCTGGAGGTGGAGAGATTTTGCTAGGGAAGCATTGTTTTATTTTTGCTCTGATCTTTTGCTCTTTGCTTCTGCTATTGGCATCTGCCAGATGCAAAATACACAATACACAGCTGATGTGACCCAGAGTAATCATTATTAATCACATTATGATTACTGCAAAGTGATAGTGGGTAACAGAACTTCAGTAATTTAAACAAGAATCTCATTCAGCAAATGATTATCATGAAAGAAGAAAATCACTAAAATGCAAGTCAGATTTTCTTATTTACAGGATCAGTTCTATTTTTTCAGATTTAGTGGAAGGACTTTTTCACACATATTCACACATATTCGTGAAGTACAACAAAATGCATAAGCTTAGCTGTGAAATCTGGCCATTGTATATGAAACTAATATTACTCTTACAAGAGAGAACTTTCATCTGTTCACAGATAGCTAGCAAAACACTAAAGAAATAACATTTTTTACAAAACCTAAGCCAATATATACAAATTATTACCAGAAATAAATATATGGAAAAAAAAGCTATTTAAAAGCAATGAAGAATAATAATGGTTTTTTGGAAGGAACAGAATGAGAAGATACCTATTTTTTATACTTGCATTAGCTCTTTCCAAATGATGCAGATAATCGTGTATGAAATTGTATTTTTACTGAATGTTATCTTGGACTTTGGTATGAACCCATGAGATGAAAGGACAGCTTTTTTCTGATCTTTTCATCATCTTAAACTTTTTGAATGCTCTATGTTCTACAGAAAAATACCTAAGGTTCTATACATTGATGAGAAATGCATCTTAAAAAGAATCTCATGTATACCCAAAATAACCTGACAGAACTCCCTGGAAAACAGAGGGTGACATTAAAAAATGAATGTTTTCCTTCAATAGTGATTCAATGTTATATTGTGTAACACAAATGGCATGTTCTGGTCATATGAAGCTTTTGTTAATCTGTAGTAAGATATCTTCAGATCTAAACAGAAATCTGCCTGCTGCGACAGATTGAGGATTATCTACTGAATTCCACTTTCATTTAATACCCTTAGATTATTTTTCAAGAGAGATAGGAAAAAGAATGGAAAGAAAACAATTAAGAACAATTAAAATTAACAAGATAATGCTAGAAAGCCCTACTAAATTAATCAATGTATTATTCAATATATTATTAAGTGATAACGCACTACTGGGACCTACTGATCCATGCATAGGTTTGATAAAGCCAGAGAAAGTGTGTCACCAAACCAGAATGTATCATACTCATAATGGTCAGATAAAGACACCAGTCGTCTCTTGGCCATTTCGGGTATGCCCTGTGAGACAGTGGTATAAGATGTACTTTGCTTTTCCTCTCCAAAAACTAAGACATAAAATATTTTACAATGTAGATTAACACTGAAAAAGATTTAATCAGGTGTACAGAAGACAAGGGAGAACAGTTCATCAAGGAGCCTGGAATTATCTTTTCCCTTCTGGTATCCTGAACAATGTTTCCAGTTTCTACTTTCTACCACAATTTAGGCATTCAAACACCTTCTCTGTGCAGAAAAGTAATCACCTGACCCCCCCAAAGTCAATAAATCAATAATATAATTAGATATGCAGATCATTAGCTCATGCTTATTTGTGGCAATGCCAACATTTTCAAAACAACTGTGAAACCATTGCGCAAATAGATAACCACACCAAAGGCAAACAAGCACACAAATGTCAGTGAATGAAGAATGCGACCAAATAATTGATATATAATTAAAATCACAGTATGTTGGACCTACAGATGAATCACTGATAGCTCGTAAAGTTACTTAATATAGAGAGTAAGGCCTTTAGCTTTGAGCTCAGAAAGGCTGTACAGTAACTGCGAGTAGAAGGCAGAACTAAAGGAGATACGGAAGTGAATTACGAAGGCTGGAATTATACAGAATTTTTAATATAGTGACAAGAAGTCTGCTATTACTTCAAATAGAAATCCAGTGCAGAGATTCAGAAAGATGAGTTATTATGATCAAATTAACGAAGATGACAAATGCAGGACAATCTTTGGCATACAGGGAAGACAGGTTTTGGAAGTTAGAGTGTGGAAGTGTTTGCCACACTCAAACAAGAACACAAGTGAGAAAGCTGGTAGTAGCTCTGAGTTACACAGGAAAAGGAGGAGAGAAGCAGAGAAAGTAACTCCCCTTACTATAATGAGTGACTTTGGTTGGAGTAGTGGTCATGCCGTAAGATGGCTTGGAAAAGAAGATGAGGCTTGTGATCCATGTAATAATATCTATGCTGCCAAGAACTGTCTCAGTAACTGAAGACTGAAAAGACACCTTTTGGCTTCTGGATACATAATGGGAATAATGCATTTTGGTCCTACAGGCTGTGAGGGATGCAAACCCGAATATGTTTATTACAATTTGTTTTTGTAACACAGTAAAGAAATCACTATTCTCTTGGAAGGTAAGGATTTGGAAGAGGGAAAGGCTATCAGCAGTAAAAAAATACTGCAACTGTTTTATTAGACCAAAAAAATTAACTAGTATCAAAAACTGCACTGTATTGGGTAAACATATTGGACATTTGTAAGCTCTTTGGGGCAAGGACAAACCAACTTTCTGTTAATCATGTGGTTTTTTTAATTTTATTTCCCTGGTTTCTAAATAAATGTTAAAAGATCTCACTAAGCTGCTTTTAAGACTTAAACGATGCACTTAAAATCACTTAAAATCTTAATAAAGCTCTAATGTTACACAAATCTTTAGGGCCAAATTCTTAACTTCCAAGTCCAGCATAACTAATAAGGCTCTGAACACCATGTTTAAGAGGCAATGGTGAGCAACATGAAAATAGTCTTCTCTGCCACTGCTTATTGTGATACAGATCCACAACTACAGATCCTCTTGATGTCAAGTGGTTGTAAAACTAAGAGACCTCTGTTTCACCCAGGTGAGGACAGTGTTCCTTTCCTCTCGAGAAGCCACCACTACCTCTAGAAATAGTTCATTTCTCAGAAATTAAATTAAGAAATTCCAAATTATTTGCTGTTAATATCCAATCACTTTTAACCACTTTTACATCCAACCACCTAATATACTGTTACTACTTTCTATGCAATCACTTTTACTCTGGGTACAATTCATAATAAGGATTATTTCTATAATGAGTTCCAGAATTTACAATTATTAAATATTAACATATTGCTATACACATCTAGATATTATATGTGTGAAAACAAACTCTATATGGATTTGATTTTAAAAGGGAATAGGAATAATTTTAGCCTTACAGATTTCAAAAAGCGGATTTTATTTTAAGCTTTGAAATAAAATTAATCTTTGGCCAGAAACCAAGAATTTTATCTCACATCCTAACTTTGGAAAAGTTCTGAGTATGTCAAGGCTTTTGGAGAGTATTAGAAAAGAAAATTGTTGGCAGCTTTATTCATACAATTTGTTAAGGAAGAAAAAAAAAAGAGGAAACACACTATACCTGTAAAATTCTTTTATTACGGTCCCTAAAGCACTATCTCTTTTTATACCCCTATAGTAGATAAGCAGCAGAGGTGACTAAATTCAATGCAACACATATTCAGACTCTAAAATGAGAAACATGTTACCTGCATATGCAATGTTCTGAGCTCCTCAGTAAAATAGTTATTAAAGGATTTCATGGAAAAAAAAGCAACAAAAACCAGAAGCTTAATTGTCAAATTATGCCCGATCAGTTTACCTGCAAGAATTCTAAACATCATGTCTGCAATGACACCTTGGGAAACTGGCTGAGGCAGCTACACTTGGGTTCATTTTGCAAAGTTTTAGACAAACCTTCATCCAGGAAAGCACTTTCATTTGTATTTAAATGTTTACCAACATTGCTTTCTGCACTATGATCAGAATACTGAGCAGTTGAAAGTATAAAAAGCACAGTCCTGGAAAATCTGACAGATATAAGCTAAAAATGCCAACACTGCCAGTAAGTGTATTCCAGTTACACCCTCTCTTCTAAATTATTTCACTGGTAATGTCTCCTGGAAAACTGTCGGCCTTGGAATAGCACCTGTTCTTTATTTAATACATTATTTTGAGTTATGTTTGCCAAATTCCCCATACATTTAGAAGGATAAATTGCATATTGAGCTTTTGCTTCAGTGGTGTCCAGTAGAATCTCATCTCATCAATATTCTGCCAGTTTTTCTGCATAAGTCTGCAGTTCATAAAAGGTTGCTGGATCAGGAGCAAGGGAAACTGAACATTAATTTATCTATATGGGAGATATGCTATGATTAGTAAAACATCTTTACCTTTCCTTAGCTTCTGTTCATGTTCCATTAATTTCTCTATCCTCACCTGATGGTCCNNNNTGATGGTCCCACCTGGCTTGAGTCATGAAAAGATTCTTCCTGTTTTTAAAACCTTCCTGATTATGCAGTTTGGATAAGATCCAGAAAGAACCAAAAAAATCTCTGATGCATCATGGTGTCTTCTCTGTACCCTTAGAAAGAGGGGTCTGAAACAATCTAACAACCTGCATTTTGCCAGTTAGCTTATTCTTAATTGCTGTGATGCTTTGTGTGGCTGCCTTTAGTATCTTCCTTGCTTCAGTACTCACAAACAGTACAATCTCCACCACAGCTGGTGCTCACATCTCTTAAATGGAGCCCCCACAGTTGGGAATGGACTAGTTCAAGATGACCTAGTAATGTCAGATGGTGACAGCTGCCTATCACTGCTTGGTCTTGTACTGATTCACCTTTAAAACTTAGTGCTGTCATGCCTTGGTGGGTGCTCCACGGGGCTCTGAGAAAGGGCCAAAGAAACCTGCTGGGAATCTGGACATTGTGGCCTGAATATATGGACATATTGGTTTACATCCAAAACAGTTTCTGCAGCACATTTAGTAGATCGTTTGACGTAGCCACAGTATGAAGCTGCGGTGAAGATGAGCAGAAAAAATACCCCCCCATATACCTCTTATGTAATCTTTTAAACTGAAAGAACCACTCTCTCTCTAGTATCTTCTGCACTATATATTTTTCCAGTGCTAAACATATTTTGAAATTCTAGTTATGTGAGTCTGCATCTCCTAGACCTATGTTCTCCCCTCCAGGAATTTCAGAAGTGAATCGGTAATAGTTGTACCTTATAAACTTGGTTCCCAAAGCAGTTTTTCAAAGTAATGTTTTTGGAATATGTTTATAGCTACATCCACTGTTACTTCTGCCCCTTGTAGCCAGTTCCACATGTTAATCAAACCCACTGTTAGCTTTGGTTTGCATTTGGTTATTGCTCTGATTCTTGCCCTCTTTTTGAGCTATGAGACATCCATCTTTCTCTATCCCTGAAAACGATCTACTGATAAAGTAAGTTTCTTTCCTTTTCCAAAGACAACTTCTCTGATCATAATCAGAACAATGACAATTTGTAAAATAAAATTCTACTACATTTATGAGAGACAATCAAAAAAGGTATGCCAAAATATTTCTGGAAGAAAAAGAAAAGTCGGCGAGATATATGTTTGTATGTGTGTGTGAAAGAGAAATTGCTCCTTTTTTTCCTGATGTTTTGACTAGCCTTAATAGTCAGATTTAAATATAAGGGATGGGAAGATAGGCTTTGCACTGATCATTATGTCCAGCCTACTCAAATGTCAAAAATTTCAGAGCTAGGTAGAATTTGCATTTTAGTTATTGGAGACTGATAGAAAGACTGAAAAGAGAGAAATAAGACACTGAGTGAAACCATACACCCTTTCTTCTCATTAAAATACAGTTGCAGAGCCACAATACTATACATTAGTTAGCAACATTAATACAATTTACTATTTTTCATTAAAAGATTTGAAGTTCTTGCATAAAAAGCTGAATATGCTTAATAGTCACATTATCTTCTTATGGAATAGATATCTGAAGTATGTGTTTTACATCTTTTTCTGTATCCCAGCTTTGTTTTTTGAAATTGTGTTCCAAAAACTCTATTGTAGCAGACCATAAATAGAAAAGGAGCAGCTTAGCATCAATATTTACCTTAGAAGGAACATTTGGGAATTGTAGCATGTAGCCCTGCAATAGGACATTGTCATTGTTAATGACAGGCCATATTCTTTGCACTGGGCTGTCCTGGCCTCAGGAGAGATGCCTGTCAGGCCTACTAGGGCTGAACTTCTCTTGACCTGCCCACAGCTTTGTTTTACTTGATTTAGCTGCCACAGCAACTTCTCTAATTGACTAGGCATCTATGCCTAATTTGTTTGACATTTTGTATGGTACAACCATAGTTTTATATAGACAACAGTAGCAAGCAGTGACTCTATGAAAAATTAGTTATTTACATAGTTATGTAGTGTGAAGAAATAAAAGCCTACTATGACAGCAGAGGCCTTGAGAAGTGGACATGGAATGCAGCAGAGAGGGATACAAGCACGAGGTGACATTCCCATTGAATAACCCTTCCAGGGCTAGTAGAGGTGCTAACGATCCTTATCCAGAACGTAGAATGTTAATATACCCCTCAGAATTAAGGAGACCCTGACATGAAGCCATCTTGACAGTACCAATCACCAAGAAAAATCCATCAGAATTCCACAACAATACCAACATAGGCCATTTCATCAAAATAAATCAGTTCCATAGGGGAAATTCAGGCACACTTGTTGACAATTTTCCTACTCAGCTGACATAGAGACATTAGCTTGCCACTTACATTCTTAATGTATCACACATCTACCTTGTTATCAGAACTAAATTCCACATCCTCCCCTGCACAGTCTGTTTTATGAGCATGAGTGCAAACAGCGTCTTGCATGATATAAGTTGGGTTTATGTGGGAACACATGGGTTACTATTGGTTACCATGCATTAAAAATGAAGTTAAATCAGAAGCATTGTTTAAGAAAAAACACAAAAAACAATTTAATTTCCACCATTTGCTTACACTCATTTTGTGAATGAGTTAGCTTCATGATGAGTTAATTAAAGACACATGTATCAAGCAACTATTTTCAGTTCATTCAGCTCTTGTCTTCAAGACACACTTCTGTCTAATAAACATTTGAGTAATGATACTGCCATGATCTGAAAGAAGCAAGAATTAAGAATATACTCAGAATAAACCTATACTTGTTTTAAATTTTTTTTTGATGGGCCCCCTAATCATTCAGGGTTTATCTGACCCACTTGGTTTACCAAAGTATGATGGAAGTGGGATTCCCAGCAATGCAATGTCATTTCGAATGGCATGGTTAGTGACTGTTTCTTCCTCCCTAATAAGATGGTTTACCATCATGCCTAGTCTTCACAAACACAAATAATAGGACATATTTATATGCCTATTTCTACTGTAAAAATGGTTTACACTTACATGCAGGGATGATATAACTTGGCTTATCATATCAAGTAGGACACTAGTCCTTTAACTGGGGTAAGCACTCAATGTTCCTGACTCCCGACCCAACACTGGGAATATCACATTATAGTGCTTTGCCATGTTCTGACACAGAAGACAAGAATCCTCAACAGATTTAATTCTAATGAGGATTTATAATCAGTTTAACTTGAGCTTTAAAGCTCACACCTGTGGAGGTATTCTTAAAAAAAAACGGTATTCTAAATATCTAAAATCTAAAGAGGTATTCTAAATATCAACAAAATGCTCAGGTGGGTTACTCAACAAGCAAAACTGCTGATATTTCTAGCACCTGACATATTTGTTTTTAAACATTGAGAGATAGTGACACGAAGATTACAACATGATGAATGACTGATTCCAGAAGTTAATTGCTTGTGGGTGAAATCACCACACTGAGAAAATTTAGAAAAAGTTGTCCAAGTGTTCTAAAAAAACATGGATACGAGTACCTCATAGGGTATTACAGAACATGAACCTTTATATTTTTCATTTTTCAAATCTAATCGAGCAATACGATTGGGGGTTTTGAGCTAATGTTGTTTAAATAACATGGCTGGAGGGCATCCATGTTTTTCTAATCTTACTCATTGAGAACAAAGTTAAGCTTTTTGCTCTTCCAGTTAACTTATAGTGAGATTTTAGAGCAATCTTTTTTAAAAGCAATGTACCTTACTGGGGAGGAGAAATTACATATAATAGTAACAGATGACAATTATATACAATAAAACATAGCCAGAAAAATGAAGAGATGTCACAGTAAAAAAGACCTAGTCAGATCCCATTTCGGTAATGGCCATTAACTTAACTCCTTCTCTGGAGCTCTCCCTGCTATAGCAGAAACCTGCAGGAGCTGAGTAATAGCAACAAGCAAAAAAAATCATGCCCCAACTGCCTTAGATTTCACATGCAGAGATGCATACAACAGTTTCAAAAGAAATTAAAAGGAGGAGAGG
>JAOXNG010000042.1:37058462-37074091 GCA_028566535.1 Scolopax minor | reverse complement strand
GAGGAGAGGAGAGGAGAGGAGAGGAGAGGAGAGGAGAGGAGAGGAGAGGAAGGTAAACCAATAAATAAACCTTCTGAGGTTCACAGTCACACCTTTTACAATTAGATATAGCCACATAATTTCAAAGAAAGTAGATAAACTCAAGCTAACCCTATGATGCAAGAGAATACCTGAACCTATTTCTCCCTTCTCTATTTGTTTCTATTGAATGCTTTCCTTCATTTGCCACTAAAACATGTAGGCATAACCACAGTAAAAACTGATATGTGAGTAGATTATATAACCTCCAGTAAACAAAATGTAAATAAAAACATATTCATACAAAATTACAGCTAAAAAAAATTTGAAATAATAATCTTAAGTTAGGGAGGCTTATCTGAATCATCTGATCACATCCTAGACTCCTCCAGAGTTCTCAAAAGTTATAAATGCTGCACTTCAAGCTCAGGCTGTTCCAAATGAATGATGTGTGCTTGTTTCTATAATTATCTCTTGTTCTTTACTGCCTATACAAGTTTGGTTCATTCCTCCACATTTTGCTGTCCTTATGGGGGTAGCATATATTTCCTCTCCCTGCCCACGAGTTTTATATTGTGGTGTAATGCAGCTTTGGTCAATTACATCAGCTTGCTCTGATAGATCTGAAGATAGAAATCCTTTATCAACCTATTTAACCAATGTGCCTCAACTTTCTGCTGGAGAAACTGACTCTAGACAGGGTGCTAACATTTCAGCTTTTGCTTCTTTGCCAAGACTGCTAACACTGGTCCCCATTTCTGGTAATTTTGGTGACAACTGGCCATGAGCACATTTTGTTTGCACTAGAAATATGTTAGAAGAAAGAATAATCCTCATGCTCACTCATGACTTGAATCCAATTGGTTGTGCAATTCCAAAATTGCACTGAAATTTTTCAGTACAGTGAACTAGAACCCACAGCAAATACTACAAACCAGATTTACTGGTAGCACTCTCAATAAATGCACTCTAAAGGGCTTTTTTAAGAACCATTTTCACAAACTTACAGGACGGAAATTAAATTTACCCCAAGTTAAATGTTTCACTTTCAAACTTTCTCTGCAAACACTTGCTGCAGCCACATTCAGCTAAATCTGCAAATATGGAAAATAGATGTTTTAACTATAACAATGAAGGGCTAAAACATATGATGTGATAAGGTGCAATAGCTAATGTTAGCTTATGTCTTGGGGAAGATGTAGAATTACTATAAGATAAACCAGTCTGATATGATCAAGAGTTTTACAGCAACCAAGACAAAAACATCGTTGCCATGTATTATTTTAGAAGTCTACGAAGAGGTTTATGAGTTGGACTGTTTTACTCAAAACAGCTGACAAGTACCAGTACTGTGAGTTGTTGAATGACCATAAAATCCACAGCATGATACTTCGGTGCTGTGCTGGCTGGTACCATCTCATTTGGTGGAAAACAGTGTAAATGTTCACAGGAATCTGGTAGGCCTTTAAATCTCAATGTAGGCATAGTTTTCTGAAATGATGTTTGATTGCTGGCAATCTTGGACCTTCACAAACTGTAAAGATGACTGAAAAGTCATGTGCTGGGAGACCTCATCTGTGCTACTCTTGTGCCTTCTGGGTCTCGAATACCCATTTTGAGACTTGTGTGCTGAGTTTATACTTAATCATAGTGTTTCAACTTTCTTTCTTGTACACTTCAGTAACTCTGTGATGTAGGAATGACAGAAAATCTCAGGTCTGTTTTGTTTTTAAGCACCTACCAAAAATCCTACCTACCCAAACCATTAAGTAAAGGTAAAAACTATTCTCTTTCTTTGTGAACTTCCTCAGCCTCCCTCACTACATGACTACGTGGTAATACTCTATAGTAGCCAAGTCTGAAATTAGCTGTTCTGGAAACACTCCAGAATCAAGTATCACAGCATCACAGAATCATCTGGGTTGGAAGGGACCTTTTAAGATCATCTAATCCAACCAATGATAAAAAAACCCCAAAAAAGCCCCCAAACTATAAAAAACCACAAACAAACAAAAAACCACACACCAACCCAACACATTTCAGGGTTTTCTGGAATAAAGCTTCACCAGGTACCGGAAGTGCATCTCACCAGTGCCAGAGTTCTAGGTGGAGGGAGCAGGACAACAAGACATTCTCTCTATGATTTCTTAGCCCAAATCTCTCAATGCAATCTCTGCTTCCTCTTATGAAACTTATGATAACTGACTGGATAACTTTTCCTCTCTAAGCAAAGCATTATTCTGGGTTTCCATCTCTGGTGTGGGAATTGACTCAGGATGAGATTAATTTTCACATTACATAATTTGCAATCCTGAGAAAAGGGAAGGTTTGGTATTGTGACAAATATTTAGTAGTAAGAGAAAATGGGGACTATTTTTACGGTACAGATAAGACCATGGTCCTGGGCACAGCTTTAGGATTTAAATAATACAAATGGACAGAACAGAAACATAAACAGGGAAAGAGAACTCAGCATACAGCTTTGTGAAAACATTTTCTATTTCCATTGAGACAGCTTTCTTTAAAATATGATTGGCAGTCAATAAGAGAGAATATAGATACAGTTTGACTTCCACAGACACTATAATCTCCTGCAAATATGCTACTCTCTACATACTCATATGTCACATCTGCATACAGCATCTCTGTATCTGCAGTGGGAACAAGGAATATGTCCTTCCCTCACCGTGATCATATTATCATAATGAATAATGTATGATCTATAGATTAGGGTAATTTTTTATGTGCATCACAGAATGAATTTAGCTTGACTATTCATTAAGTTAAACAGTGCTGGTAGGTAAAATAGCAAGCCTTGTTTCAGTCCTTCTCTGAGAGGTATGAAACATTAGTGCTTTAAGTGAAAGTCTTACTGCATATACATGAGTAGTTTAGTAAATCTTTGCTGTAGGCTCTGCAGCTTCTACAGCTTACTTGGTAGAAAAGATTAAATTGGTCAGATTTTTTTTGACAAATAAATGTAAGTTTTTCATTAAACAAATTAGTTGTTGGCTACTCAGTGCTGCTACAGGTCTTTTGCTCTAGGCACTTTGTGGCTACTCTGATTGTAAACAGCAGCGCAATTGCAGGCAGATTTCAACAGGGATAATTGACTCCGGTATAAAGTTTCTTAATAGAACACTGGGAAATAGTTAAAATTCATTTTCTATATTTAGAAAAGTTAAAGGACAGAGCCACAGCAGGGACAAATTGGCATATCTTATTTAAAGTCACTGATAGAGATTTTGACCAGCTAAATACATGACCTCACATCTGAACACTGAAAGATTGAGCAGTCATGGTAGGTTTTTGCATCAGAGAAGAGTATCATTTCCCTTCTACTATTTGTAGCAAGTTGTGAAAAGCAAGTTCCAGTGGATTAGGAAATATTTACCTTATTTCAAATTACCTTATTTGTGAGTTATTGTTCACTAATGAAATGAGAACATGCCCAGTCTGTCCTTCAGTTCAGACCGACAAATTATTGCTCCTGTCTGTAATTTGAAATAATGCATAGTGTATCTTTGACAATGCATGGTAGTGTCTTTCCAAGAAATGCTACATATGATTCTTCTGGAAATTATTACATTAGTGTGTCTCTGATACAGAGATGTCATGGAACAGCAGAGATGATCAAAAGTTGTAACGCTGACTTTATGTTAACAATTAGCTACAACATAAAGTTTCAAAATAGGTAATTCACCTTTCATTTTAAATTTCAAACTAAAGAATTTAAGACAAAGGGCTTGAAAGGATAATAACATAAGACAGCTAAAGACCATTAATATAATTATTTACTAAAAGGATGATTATTTTTATGAAGTTATTAATCTTACTTCCATGGAAATGAAAGAAAAAAATAAAAGAAAGCACACTGAATCTATTAGAAAGAGGAATGGATTCACTTCCATGGTTTTAGACTGCTAAGAGAATAGTTTATCAGCACATTAAAAAACCACCTCTGACTAATGGGCCTTTCCATATCTTCTGGACAAAGTTCAGAAAATAATATGGAAAAAAAATCATTTTCCTAACGCGTCAGTGATTTCTCAGCAGAGATATCCTCTGGGACTGACTGAGCTAAGCTTTTACTATTTCAACATATTTCCAGTATAGAAATAATGTCTTTAGTGCTAAGAAGTCTTTAGAAGAGACTATGCCAAGGAAACAGAACAATCTTTTAATTAGTTCTTTATGCCTTGGTTGGTGAACCCAGTTCTACCAGCAGTAGGCACAGTGGTATCCAAACAGGTTACACTTGCTCCATGAATGATTAAATGTTGTCCAGATGATACTGCAAAAAACTTATGGATGATGTGCACTAGCAAAGATCTGAAGAATCCAGTCCTGAGCATTTAGTTGGTATAATATCCATTTGTATTTTTACACCTCACCAATGAGCACTTGAAAGAGATACATAAATATTATAAATCAAGTGACAACTTCTTTAATGCAGAATTAGGATTAGTATGTGCATTTTATAATGGGGAAGATAAGAAACATGAGTTGAGTCTTTTTAGCCCCTGACATGGTAAAAACCTCATTGGCAAAATGAGGTTTGTATATAATTGTAGAACGAGACACCAGTTCATAGATCTTTGCATATTTTATCAATAAAATAAAATAAAAAAGACTCAATCTTGTCATCTCCCCACATATATTCCTCTAGTCCAAATAAATACACTTTCTGATCTAAATTAATAAATGCTTATTAGCATGTAGTGATTTCTGCCCTCTATCTGCTTTGTGAATATGCATTTCAAGTAATCTGACATGCATAAAGAGTTCCCCTGAATTTTAGGCACACGTTTTTTTACATACATATATAGATACATACATACATATATATATATATATATATATATATATATATGTAAGTAATTACAATCATAGCTACCTCAAGCAGCTTTAGCTGGAAAAGTGAACAGGGATTGTGCCGCGATTGAGAGGCGGGACAGAGCTTGATGCAAGCAAAATGTCAATTTGTGTTCAATCACTCATTTATATATGTTTCCATTCACTGCGTGCTTCAAACAGATTGGTTCTCTTAACTAACCATTGCTTAATGGCAACCCCTGATTGGTTAGTGATAAACAATGCATGCTTCAAATGGATCGGTTAGTGATAAGCAAAAGATACTTTAAGCAAGTCTCTACAAGCAACAATCAAATCTTCACAGCAACAATTTGGCACCTCCCCATAGGGCGTTGCTCGGCACTATCTGCTCCTCACCTCAACATCCCATCTCCATATGACTCAGCAATCTACATTCTATTGGTACAGGGTTTATGGCCTACAAGTTCCAGATGTCCCTGTCTATCAATCAGACAGTACTTGGAGTCTTACCCTTGAGGCCTTGTCCTACAGGATTGGACGAGATGACCTCCAAAAGCACCTTCAAATTTCAATTATTCTAAAACTTGGAGTTTCAAGTTTGGGTTGTGACCTTCTTAAGGCATCTCTTTTCCAAATAGGGAAGCTCGATCTACATAGAGAAGTCTTCCACACATTTTGCAGTGCCATTAATGTCCAAAGCAGGATTATCTCAAACAGTGAGATTTTGTATCAGTGTCTGAAACGTGAACTTTCAAAACATTACACTATAATTTGCAAATATGTATATATGCGTTTCTTTGCATACCTATATTACTAGATTTGAAAACTTCTAGCAGTCACAAAAATAAAAACGTTTTTCAATATGCATTTTGGTATATTCTGAGTTTTATTACCTTTGTTCTGTACAGTAAAAGCACTTGCAAAATTTAGGACATATAATCAGAAGATCTGGTCTGAAAGCCTTAAGAAGATGAAAAGGGCTTTGTCAATATAACTTTCATTAGTACTAATGGCACTGCACAGCTAAAGCCCTGCTCATCTGGACAGAGATGTACCTGATTGCTCTGGCTGGTATGCAGTTTTACACAGACAGACATGCAGACAATCAGATACCCATGCTAACTTACTTATGATCCACTTGGAATTCAGATAAAAGCTGGGATTCATTTGCCTTCTCCCCTAGTCACATTGGTTCTGTTGCCTTTCCTCTCTCTTACAGTAATCTCATAAGGCATTTGCTGATTTTTGAGATTTGGACTGCCAAAAAGGCTTGAAATATCAGAGGAGCAAACAAACAGCTATTTTTTTCTTACAAATTATTACCAAGAAGAAATGGAAGTTTTATTGTCTATGGGTTGCTGTTTAATTAAGTTGTTTGAGAAAAGTCCTAAAAAAACGTGCGTTTTCTTCTCCTAATCCTGCACTGTCCAGCACACCAGACTCTACTAACAAGCTGCTTGACTTCTGAATCTTTCTCATCACATTAATAGTCAGGAAAACATTGCTTTTGTGAAAGAATGCATTTGATTCACTTTTTCTTTTCCATTGAGGAAAAAGCATTTTTTTCAGAGAATGGACACTTAATGGGTTATAAAACAGGAGTACAGCTTTTTATACATGAAGTTAGTTTTTTTCTTCCACTTTGCACAGACTGAAAATATATAATCTAGTGCCTTCTGTTAGCAAAGACTTTATTTAGAAGGGTTTTCTTTTCTCCAGGAGGGAGAACCTTGCTTCAGTTATGTTTCTTTGAATTACAATTAGATCTCTGAATTTGAGAGAGATGAATAAACATCTTTCTCCCACCAATTTAATTATCCTGGCCTGTTTGTCAGTACCACAGAACACTATATAGCACATTGCCAATTAAAATTCTGCTTCTGATTGCCAGTAAAACACTACAGGTTCAGGTGTATGTAGTCAGAGGTGGGTGGTTGGGTTGCCTATTCTGTATCTCAGAAGCTGAAGCAGGGTGGGTTGGTTGGTGCCTGGAGGCTGTAGTCATTGGTACTTAGTACATATAATAAAGGCATAGATTAACCAAACTTCACCAGCAGCTTCCAAGCTGAATTCACTGCAATGCAGACCGTCTCTCTTGTCCTATACATTCCTAGTTGATATCTCAAGTTGCTTCAAATGTTCCTGTACCTTCAGTACCTCCTGGGAAGCACAGTCTCACACAGAGAGGCATAGATGTGCTGTGACTCTTTCCCGTTAGGTGTTTTCCCCACAGGGAAAAAAGAAGCTAAAGCCTCTTTCAGAGTTAAGTTGTATTTATGCAGTTGGCTTATAGCTCCCAAATGCCCAACACAGGAAAGCCTTCAGGCCATACCCTCTAGGCAGTTAAGAGCAGGATGCAGCAGGGTAGCACTGTAGGAAAAAGGGGGCAAGACCTCTTCAGCTAGGCAAAGATCTGTGTTAACAGAATGGCTCTCTGAGACTCACTATTGCACCCATGACCATGGTCAACTGTGTCTGCTTTCAATTGTGTGTGCCAAGTACGAGTCCGTGAGAACCTACTTCTCTGTGCTCTTTCCCACTTCTGTAGAGATTCTGTCTGAAACAGGAAAATAATTAAATTTTCTGATTTTGACCCATTCATATCCAAATTCCACCCAAGGCTTAAGACACTTCTAACATCATTAAGATTTTTCACATCCAGCAGTGTTCAAACTTTGTCACAGAAGCAGGTCAGGAAAGAAGGGCACCAGCGTATTATGCAAAAACCTCACAATTGCCTAGCACCATTCAGCTGATTACCACTGACATTCTGAAATAAAAATATCTGATGATGTCATATTCTGAAGTATTTTATGTGTTCTCTAGAACTGGAGGCACAGATTTTAAGAAAACAAAACATCCATTACAGCTAGTCTACACGTTTCTGATTCCTACCTTGCCCCTTTTACTGTGCTAAGCAGGTTAAAATATTCTGGATCTGCTGTCACACTGCTTAGTAGCAGAAAGAAATGGTAGACAGACTTTTTATTCTCTCTGGGATCTTGTTAGCAAAAGTGAAAATGAAAATCATTGGCAAAAATTTGTGTTGAACTTTCCAAATGCACAATAAGCTCAAGTTCATCAGAGTGGAGAAAAGCTGTGTGACAGTTTGTTTGAATGAATCTAATTATTGGTCTTGTCAGTAATGTGTTGCATCAAATTGTTCTCTCAAAGAGAAGTAATGCAACAACACTGTGTACATACTAAGTGATATTTTGGTGGAGAGTTGCATAAGCTAAGTGACAATTAGATTTGTTTCATAACAGGTCCCACCTGAGACAGTAAGAGAAAAAACAGGCATGCCAAATGTGATGAGCTTTGATGTTCCTTCAAATAGACAGAATATGATCTCAACTGTACAAAAAGGAAATGTTGCTAAAGTGAACTGTAACCTCAACTGTTATGTGACATTTCTACTGTGAGTCTCCTTTTAAAAGCAGACAATTTTTCAATGTTTTGTACAGTACTATTAAAACCTGAATTATGTGTGTTTTGTATCTAAAGAGGTTGCCTACAGATTCATCTTTGTCAAGACTTTCCTTTTCTTCCTTTTTATCTCTTTAACAGTTCCACCCAAAAGGGAGATGATGATTATGAAGATTACACTTCAAATAAGACTTGGGTTTTGACTCCCAAAGTCCATGAGAGTGATGTTACCCTTATTTTAAATGGCTTGCTGGAAGGATATGACAACAAGCTGAGACCTGACATAGGAGGTGTGTTGGTTTTCTTTTTAGACCACTTTTGATCATGCAGTGAGGGAGAATTTTCATACCATATTATGCTACAACAGAAGCATAATCCATTCAAAGTAGTTACGAAAACAAAACACCATGTAGTAAAACATCAGTGGCATGAAAAGTAGTCATGATTTTGGAAGCTGACATAAATTAAGATTGCTAAATCTACCCTGAGACATCTAATTAGACTGTTGTGATTTGCTGAATTGGGCTGTTTATAGTGATGCATCTGCGTAGGTAGTTCAGAATTTAACTTATGGGAATGAAAAGCCAGTTTTTGTCTTCTTTGTATATCTAAGTGAGGGTGTTAGAGAATCACAAATAATATATTGGAAAGGGAGGTCAAAATGAGGATAACGCAGCCTGATCCTTGCATAATGTGATGAATGCAAAGAGAGCCTCTAGGAGAGCAGGGCAAGAAGTGTCTGGGGAATGGGGCATAGAGGAATCAAGTTTCACAGAAGACAACTGCAGTCAAGTAAGACTAACCTCCCTAATTTTCCACCACAGCCAACAGAAGTATATAGACCCAAGCTTGGACTCATAATGGATTCTTATTTGAAGAATAAGATTCAATAATTTGAATCACCTTTTACAGGAATCTTCCCCCCCACTGATTACTGAGGGAGCTCGAACAGATAAATCTCTCTGAGTTGCTGCAAGTCAGTTTGAGGTGGCCTCATGTGTGCACAGAAGAGGCAGAAAGTATCTCTGGAGAAGAGGATACAACAGTAATAAGATTACAGAAAAGTGCAAAGAGAATTCACGGATGAAGCAGGCAGAAGAAAGCAGAGAGCAGAAAGGTTCATGAAGGAAGCTGTTTCTTACAAGTTTATAGAGGCTTATAAACTATGGAATTTTTCACAGTGAGGGATGAGTATTTAAGCTTCAGTGTATGTATATGGTGTAAATTAGCAGAGGAATTTGTCTTATTCTCCCAATCCAAGACTTTAGAGAACAGAAAAGATTTAAGCATTCATAAAAGCATCTAGGAAAAAACAATCATGTTTAAATCAAGGTGTGTAAGAATAATAAAGTTATAATAAAATAATTTCAAAATTAATTTAACAACTGTTTATCATTCCTATTTTAGAGCTTTGAGTATTATTTTTGCTTTGGGCTCGTCAAATTGGTAGTTACCTACAGACACCTCTGCAGGTATTATAATGTAAAATAAGTGATGCAAGGCATCATAAGAATAAGTTTGCTTTTGTTGATAGTGTTTTGTCAGATATGTTGCTGTGACCTGACATAAAATGTACATGCTCTCAGTCAGATATGACTCACTCTAAGGTAACAACACTGGTTTCAGTATTCTCATAGCATACGTGAATTTGTTCTGATAGAATAAACAATATAAAGAACTTGTTTTGAAGTGTCTCAAACTGGAGACATTGCTGCAAATTTGTATTTATTGTATATACACATTTAAATGTAAAGCATTTCTTGCCATACAAGAGAAGTACTATAATAGTCTTTTGCTTCTGTTTGACTTTCATGTAGTTGACTCTGACCTTCACTCATGTTACTGATTCTTCTTGTTTCTTTTATAGTTAAACCGACAGTAATTCACACTGACATGTACGTAAATAGCATTGGGCCTGTGAATGCTATTAACATGGTAGGTAAATGATTGCCAGTTTTCCTTCAATGTTCACTTTGTTACAAAGCCTCCATCCTTTATGACATTACAAAGCTTCCATTACTTTAACGTTGTGCTATGTCTATATTATTTTTAAAATCTCATTATTGTTATTATTACTATTATTATTATTATTATTATTATTATTATTATTATTATTACTATGGATGTGAGGACTATATGAGCTATGAAGAGAAAGGGGACACTAAGCTCTATGCTGTAAAATGTAATAATAATAATAGTTTTAACATAGCCTCACACTTTTATGTGCTCTAAAGTGCTTTGTGACAGTTTAGCTCCCGTAAAACTTAGCGTCCAGATTACTACAAGATAAGGAAAACCATCCAGCAGTGATACTACCACTCTTGCCACTAAAAGATAAAAAGAAAAAAGCCTAGATCCTCTTTCCAAAATTCCTACAGAAAAATATAATTATATCTTTGTATATGGGAGGGAAAGTTATCTAGCCCTAGCACAATGTCTACTTCATCTTGTTGTTTTCATGCATAGAAAGAGATCTCAAATTGCTCTTTTCTATTTTATTATTCCCTTTGCATCTTCTGGCTGCCCAATGGTGCCAGCAAAAGTCAGACTTCACCAATTCTGACATTAACTGAGGGGCATAGGCAATTAAGGCAGCCAAGTTATCTCATTTTTTTCCCGACCTAGGTCAGAGGGAATACATAATTGTTCTCTGACCTGATCAGGCATGGGTTGAGGTGTGGGGAAGTAGAAAGATGCGTATACGGCTCAACTCCATGACAGTTTCACCTGTCAGTGGGAAAATAACAAAAGGAAATTGTTTTTGAAAAATAAGTTTTGATAAACCATGACCTCAAAAATTGACAAAGGCTTGTTTTTATCAGTTCTAGTACCATCTTCTGTAGCTGACATTTTTTAATTTGAAATTAAGGAAAGCATATCAAGAGTTATGTGAAATGCTGAGTGCTATGTTTTCATCGGTATTTCTGGTTAACACAACAGGAATATACAATTGATATATTTTTCGCCCAAACGTGGTATGACAGACGTCTGAAGTTCAACAGCACTATAAAAGTGCTCAGATTAAACAGCAACATGGTTGGGAAGATCTGGATACCAGATACATTTTTCCGAAATTCCAAAAAAGCTGATGCGCATTGGATAACAACACCTAATAGGATGCTCAGGATCTGGAATGACGGCAGAGTGTTGTACACACTGAGGTATTTATACCCAACTCTCATTTCAGCTTATCTAGGGAAAGCCAAAAAGAAAGGTCCTGTGAATTCAGGTCATTTGACATTATTCTGAAGGAAAAAAACATTGTTTTGTTCCTATTTACTTATGAAAAAGGGAAATATTTAGAAGATACCACTTGCATGCATTTTATATTGGTATATTGTCATAGTATAGAGTTTTATGTGTTCCTATAGATTGTACTGTCTTGCTCCACAATAGTCACATTCCTATACTAGAATGAATATAAGCATTGTTATAGTAATTTATCCATATTTTCAAGTATGTTTTATTGTTTGCTACTGGTTTGGTCCATGTTGCCTTTTCCCTTTTTATTGGGTTAAACTGATGAATTTGAAATATCTTTGGATTAAGTAGATGTTATAAAAGGTGCTATTATATACACCAAAAACCTCTTATTCTGAATTGATTACAATTTAGCTAGATGAAGCTTCACCCTGAAAAAGTATTTAATTCCTTATAAAAATAAGGTTTATAATTTCAGTGCTGGGCATATAAGGTTTAATCCAAAACCTACAGATATGCCCTCTTCCACTAAAATTTTCATGAATCTGAACTTGATATGCTCATCTCCAGAGTTCTCAGTCACATGTATAGCTTTTCTTTTGAGACAGATTACCTTTCAAATAATTTTAAAACTACCTTTTCAATAATTAAGTTATGCGAATGCCTACAGTGTAACATACACAATATGTAACAACTCAAATGTCTTATTCCAAATGACCATATGATACTTCATAAATGTGAAAATCTAAGTGCATGTTTTCTGTGGTTTGTCTTACATGTGATATAATACTTAGTTCTATGTAAAATGTAGATAAAGACAGCATTCGTTCAAGAGAATATATAGTTTAAAATGAGAGTAAAGAATCAAAGATTAGTCATAATATCATCTAAGTTTTAGGCTTTCAAAGTGTTTTTTTCTGCTTTTGTTTTATTGGGTGCCAAAAACAAAGTTTTGAAGAAAAGCACACCCATTATAATTTTAATGAATAGATTTGAAGGTTTGGTTAAGACAACCTTTTAATGTTGCAACTGACTGAATTACAAAAAGGAGTTTTATTTCACAGTTATTTTACATTCATTACACGGTGTATTGCCAGAAGAGATAAGAGAACAATTGGAGTTGAAATCCAGTGCAAATCAAAGTCAGCCTGATAAAGAAGATCCTAGGTCTACTTTTGAAATGTAAAATTTGGACTTAGCCACATTACTTTCTCTTTGGATTTCATTACGTTTTTCTTCAAATCCCTCAGTCTCTCTTATTAGAAAGAGATAATTCTGATAGAACTTAGAAATGATTGTCTGTTTTTAATGCATACTTAGTTGTTCCAGTGAGTCATACACAGCAAGGATTCAACCTGGATTAATCCAGAGGTGAACTGTGATAGTATCATCACAGATCAGGGATTCTGTCCTGAAGAGAAGAGGGTTCTGTAAGAGCTGGCTGATTTTCTCAGCCACCTCCTCCCACACTCAAGAACAGTCCATCCAGACCAGCAGGAAATCAAGTAAAATTAGCAGGATCTGCATGGATCAACATAAAGATCTTGACAAAACTCAAATGTGAAAAAACAATGTACTAGAGGTGGAAGCTCTCCTCTGCCCAGTGCTAGTGAGGTGTACCTGGAGTGCTGGGTCCAGTGCTAGGCTCCCCAGTATAAGATTACTGGAGCACAGTGAAAGCCCACTAAGATGCTGAAGGGCTGGAAGCATCTGATGGGCAGGGAGAAGCTGAGGGAGCTGGGACTGTTCAGCCCAGAGACGAGAAGGCTCAGGGAGATCTAATCAATGTGTAATATGTGCGTGGGTTAAGAAGGCAAGGGAGGCATGAAGAAGGTCAAGACAATCTTCTTAGTGCTATCCAGTTAAGGACAGGAAGCATGGGTACAAACTGAAGAATGGGTAATTCCCTTTAAACACAAGAAAAAAAGCTTTTTTTTATTGTGACAATGGTCAAACAGTGGAACAAGTTGTACAGAAAACTCCATGCTTGGAGATATTCAAAACCTGGATTGTGCTAAGGAATGAAATCTACTCAATTCCACAGAGAAAACAAATTTTTAAAAGCAGTAAATCTGAGCCTATCCCAAATTCAAATAGTGTTAAATATATACATCAGAGAAAAGGAAATATCAAAGAAAGAACTTAATGATTTTTTTGGATCCATATTATGATTATTTTGAAATGAAACTGAAGATGATGGAAATGAGAAGGGTAATAATATTAGCACACACTCAGCTCTCTTTCTGTGTCACAAACTTCACTTAGTTTAAAAAGAAATTACATTTTTTCCTAAATCTCTAATGCAGAAAAGTTTCCTTGGTGGCTAGTGGTCACAGCATCCTCCCACATCCTACAGTGTGAGTCTCATGGAGTCATTTGTACACAGCACCTACATGCAGGAGTCAGGAGACAAACCCAGCTCACATTTGGACCACCCAGGAGATAGCAAAACCTACACTTTTCCTAACAAATAAACATTACTCAGCTCTTTTTTATTTCCTCCTTTTCCTTCTTCCCTCTCTCATCCCACCTCCTCCTTCCTTTCCAAAGGCCAAGTACGTGGCTGGTGATGGACCAGGGCTATATATAGACCAGCAACAATTAAGGGACTGAATGAAAAATGGTAGAGTTTTTAGTAGGCACATCAGGGAATACATCTCATCTAATTTTGGATTTCTAAAAGTGTATGTCTCTGCCTGATCTATAGTACCTATACCACCTGAGTTATCATGGAGACTTTCCTGATATTCTGAGGAGAGAAACACCTTTTAGTACATTTTTCTTCTGACTTAATTTAAATGCCTTATTTTGGAATGAAATTAAGTATATCCTCAGAGCACCTTTCCACTAGCTATGAAGGAAGTCTAGATGACTGTCTTGGATGTAGATGTCTAAATTTGGACTCCCATCCATCATTTCTGAAATAGCATTTTTGTCACATAAAATACATTTCCCTAGTGCATTATGGCATGCTGTGACACGGGGATTTGTCACTGCTCATGAGATGACCTGTATAACTACTTATGGATTTGCCAGTCATGAGCAATGATGCCATTTCAGATGCATAGCAACAGAATTTTAACACCTTATTCTATTACACAGTCCAGAAAGTAGATGATCATGGCCTATGCAACCGAAAAAGAAATATTGCTTATCAGTAACCATGATATCTTCCTATGCTTGGAATATCTAAATTAATACATACATGTCAATAGCTTACTTTTGCTTTCTCTATATATTTATTATATATTTGCATATTTCATACCCAGGTTCCAAACTATTAAGAACCTTGTTTTACTTGCCATGATATAGCTTCCAGCACAAACTTCTCAGGTACTCTCTGTACATCCTGATCTCTTTCTCCTCAGGCTGACAATTGATGCTGAGTGTCAGCTACAGTTACACAACTTCCCAATGGATGCCCATTCCTGCCCCCTGGAATTTTCGAGCTGTAAGTAACATGCCTGGAAATACCCTTTTCTGTCCTTCATTAAACCATTTATTATAAATTTATATTTACATACTTAGAGTCAGCAAGGTTTATGTTGTTAAGTAGAACCATGGTCCAATGGTTCTCAGTTTTATTTTGACCTTATTTTCAGGTACACCATATATGGTTACAAATATAACTGAGGAATGCTATGTAACTTCTGGGACCTACACTTATATCTTAGTATAGCAGCAGAAATTTTAACTTTTTGGATCAAAGTGTCATGTCCTGATACTTTCTGTGCATGCATGTTTTACTATTGCAATAGCTGGAATCAAGAGTTTGACATTCCGAAGCCAGTTCAGGGTGTGAATTTCCAGTCCAGCTGTGGACGTTTTGGGCATAGCTGAAGGATGGGCAAAATTCCTACTGGGTCCACAAAAGTGGAAAACTCATTTTTGAAAAATTTATCTCAAGTGCTACTTTAATTTATAATAAATAAAATAAAATGTGACATTAAGTAAAAGACACTACGAACTTGAGAAAATCATATCTATAATTTACTTGCAATATGCTTCGCCAGTTTCTTCTAGAAATAGAAAATAGCATTTTTACTCCCCAAAGTACACTAAGATCTTAGCAATCACTATGAAACAAAGCATTCTGTATTTTCCATTGCAATAAGATGGCTACCCAAGAGAAGAGATCATTTACCAGT
>JAOXNG010000042.1:37019174-37045818 GCA_028566535.1 Scolopax minor | reverse complement strand
TCCATCATAGAAGGCCACTAGGTTAGTCAGGCAGGACTAGTAAAGCCATGTTGGCTGTCCTGAATCACCCTCCTGTCCTCCATGTGCCCAAGCATGGTATCTAGAAGGATCCATCCCATGATCTTCCCATGCACGGAGGTGAGGCTGACAGGAAAAGGGAATATCATTTTACACAGTAAATATTTTTTTATAGACTTCAAACCCCATTTCACTATCAGTAGCTAGATACAACTCTTGCACTCCAAAGCTAGCTTCCTCTTTTAATAATTAGAGATCTCAATGTGGGCTTATCAGAGACAGCAAATTCCTCAGAAGTGCTTCTGGTTCACAATTAGAGATTCTACAGCTTGAAAGCTCTATACTGCTTAGATTCACAGCACTGGTGTTTTCAGTCAAATTAAGAAAAAAATCCAGCAGTTACAGTACTTGCAATAGTAATTTTGACAAAACAGTTCTCCTTCCAGTCTCAGTCTTAACTGAGGGCAGTTTTAAAAGGTACTGTAGTTTTTAGTGTACATTTAGCTACTGGAATACACAGAATACTTGCAATAGCTGTGGTAACTTTTCCTGAAATAGACAACCCCTTGCTATACACATTAAAAGGAAGCATCTAATAGCACAGTATTCAAAGCCATAAAGCAGTCCCAAGCTTCAACTGATTGTGAAGAACAAAGAATTATCAAAAAAAATCCCAGACCAGACTAGCTTGTTAGCATCCCAGGTTACTTCCATCTTCCCAATAACTGTCTCACACTTTTTCTTTAGAGTCACAAATATATAAACATGAAAAACATTCACATATAGGTTCATTGGCCAAACAAAATACTTGAGCATTTCTGCAGAAAGGAGAAGAAACATCTGCATCTCTTAAAAGTTTTTGTGCTGAAGTCAATTGCATTTCCTGTACCACTGCAAGGAGGATGCAGCTCTGGTTTAATGCTTCAGTTTAGATACAGGTATCTACAGTTATATCTGGTACAAGAAAGTGACACATTTGCACAGGTGTATTTATTTTTTCCTGTGTTTACAGTGCTTCGATTGTAATTTTAAACCATTCAGAAAGCACAATTCCATACCAATTTTACATACTTTTCATCACAGTTCAACAACATTAATACAATTATATCTACTAAATCAAATGAACAAAATGGCCATGAACATTTACACTATTCTTCTGTACACAAGGGGTTTTTTTATAAACAATGGTAAATGGAATTAATACAGACCACCATATGAAAGAGGAATGAGCATTTTCTTAAATAAATCACTCTGTTTATAAATACTTCAATTTCTCAATATACATTTACAGACATAGTTGATTAAAAGCAGATTACCTACACTTTTCTTTAAAAAGAAAACATCTAGAGATGGACCACTGTGTGTTAAATTCACCTAACATAAGAAGCAAGCATACGATTAGCAGAGTGTTAAAAGTATCACTGTACTTCAGCCTCACTTCTGTTAGTTTACATCAAGACTGAGAAGATTGTCATGTTAGGGAACTTTTACTTGAATTCCAGCAAATTACAATCGATCTTGTAGTACACATACGGGTAGTACTCCTGCTGACTGAGGTTTAAGCCTGGAATATCCACAGTTGCCTGCAAATAAAGTTTTGAAACCTGTTACACTTAGAATTCAGACTCCTGTTCAGAAGTAGATGAAACATTCGTATGTTTTAGAAGCAAACACATCAGGCAAGACTTCAAGCTTACATTTTCACATTCAAGCAACTGTTTAAGCAACAAAGTTAGAACTTCGAAAAATTAATAACAGTATTTTTCAAAATGAAATATAAGTATTTTTTCACAATCTAAATAGCTCTGTATCAATAATTCACATCTGTTGGTATAGTAAACACACCACCACTAAATGGGAGGAAGAGTATTGCACTTGTTTTACTACTTCTAAACACAGTTAGTTTATGAAAAGAACGTTAGAGGATGCTGAATGATCCAGGAAGTTACATGAAGTTCAGTATCTTCAACTTTCACCTTAATTGTCTCACATCCCCCTTCCCCAAAAAGGCTTAGAAATACTTCGGAAAAAACAAGGAAGATTATTTTTAATATTTTTAAATGCAACTAAACGCATTGGGTGGTGTCTACCTTTAGTTAATCTATAACTATGAAATGCACTGTTCTTCAATACAAAATTAGTAGAATAAACCTCCTAACAAATCATTTTTAAATATGAAAATGAGATCTCTACAGATGAGAACAGATGTCTCAATCTTGACATCAATTCAGCCTACTTCAGGCAACAGGGACAACTATGTTAACTTCAAAACAAAGACAGCAATGCAACAAGAAAAAAAAGTTGTTTCAGTATTCAGTATCTACTGTTACATGGACTATGGTCACGTTATGTATTCCTTCTGGGCTCAAAAAAAAGCTATGAAATGTGTTTAAGTTCCTTAAGCCTCATTTCAGATCAAAGCTGACTTTGGATTCTTTGAGGAAATTAATATGTATGCAGTCTGTAAGACACCTTTCTATCAGTAGAAAGAAAGCATGCGGTAAGAATAAGTTTCATGAAACTTTTGTACCAGACAGCTTGTCCAATGTATTGGTTGCCACTTTGAATACCATCTGCTTGCAAAAATGTAAAACACAAGTGGCATTCTATAAGACGACAGAATTTTCTGTACTGTGAGAGAATGGTGGAGAATATGGACAGCTGTAGCTTTTGAATAAGCAAACAAAAATCTCTATTGGCTTTAAACAGACTAAACCTAATATTGAAGGTTAGTAGCAGTTACAAAATACTTACATCAATAATAGCTGCTGCGCTGCTGTCAAGGTGTTTGTATAAGTCATACAAAACCTCCCTCAGTTTCTTCATTGTTTTCTTATTAGGCTGAAGCAGCATTGCCTGGAAGTTTACTGGCAAACCATACCTGAGGAAGTCAAGCAGAAAAGTATGAAAATGCTGAAATAAGCCTTCTTTTATTTTTCAAAGCAAAATATTATTTTAATTTTGAGAAAGAATCCTATTGCTGCAGAGAAAATCCTGCTCATTTTCATTTTTGCAAGACCATTCATAAGGCATCAATGAAGTAGAACTTCTTTCTTTAAGTTTAAAATTAACAAAACAGAAGTCTAAATGCTAAATGCTTTTAAAATAACTTTAAGTACTTAGCACAATTTTTAAAGTTACTTGAAGTCTTGGACTAGGTTTTGAACATTCCAACTAGTTTACTTGCAAGACTTTGCTTATGCCACTAGATGGAGAATATAGTCTCTACCCAATCCTCCTTCTAGATGTATGGAAACACTAGCCAATATTCAAATCAAGTTCAGCTTTCTTCCTTACTCAAGTTTGTCTTCAAAGTAAGCCCATAGTAGCTGTGAAACAGACTGGAATTCAAGTCAATGTGATTTTATCCCCTTTTTCTCCTCTGGTTCTCTCCTTTGTGATAACTTATCAAAAAAGCTAAAAAAACCTTCCTGTTTTCTGACTAAGGCAGAAAAGTCCTTTCAACTCCACAAAAAAATAATCCAGGTCTTTGTGTCTTTCCTTCTGCATAATAACTACAGCTGTTGTTAACTCAACTTAGCCACTACACTTCTGGATAGGTATGAGAAAAAAAGCAGAGAAATTTTATAGTTAAAATATTCAAAGGTTTGATACCGAAAAGTTTAGACTACAAAATTTTTAGAAAGGCACATTTCAAAGAAGCAGCATATATTTCAAGATGTCAAGCTATATAACTCAAAGCATGAATATTTTTTTATTCTATTAACATTTCACACTTAACTAGAGAATATAGTAAGCTCTTTTTACAGGCAGCTCATAAAGCAAGCTAAGAATCTGCAGAAACACCTTGCTGCAACTTACAGAGTACCTGTAATTCCTAAAGCACTGGTACAAAGACTATCCAAGAGGCAAGATACACAATTATCTACCTCAAATATTCCACAACTGGAAACAAGAGCTACTGCCATCAGATATCCTTGTTTCCTCCTTTCCAGAAGAGTGGCAGTCACACACCTCAGTTTGGTAAACCCAAGCGAGATGTAAATTCTTACAAAGACTAGGAAGGAAAGCACTACTAAGCTCTGTCTCATTACCTTAACACAGATTCAACAAAAACTCGTAATGCTTTCACATGAATCCATGCAATGAAAGCTTCACTGAAATTAACTTTCAGCCACCGAACCAGAGGCCCCTGTGAAAGGGAAGAAGGAAAAAAAAAAAAGTTATCAAACTTCAGAAAAAGATTCAGCTCATTCAGCATGTTTGAGATACTCAACATGTGCACCCTGTAATAACGACAACTCAAAGGCAGAGCTCACTATGCCTTTAGTGAACTAAATTTTAGTGAACCATTGGATTTACTATAATGGCTCAAGAGTGTTTTGATACTAAGTGAAGAGAAATTTAATGAGAATTCCATTGTCTCTTCAGCACACCATCTCAGCTGCCATGGTCTAACTATATGAAGGGCCATAGCAATAGTATATGATAATTTAATTCAAATACTTGTTCATTTTCAAACTTCACATATTATCAGCTGCAATATCAGCACTTGATTCAACACAGCGAGGTGCATTTGTGCTACAGGAAACTCAATGACCCTGAGCAGATTAGCTGGGTGGCAGCTGACTACATCATGTCACCCTTGCATTGCTTTCTCAGAATCACAAGTTCATGAAATTGTTTTACAGCAATAACAGGTCTTGGATATCTCATTTTCTGTAATGACTAGTTTATATAGACTTACAAACTGTTTCTTCTTGTCAGTTGACAGTCTATTCATTTCTTCTTTATCCGCTTTCATCTCTTCTTCATTATACTGGAAATCACGGACCATAAATCTGCAGTTGGAAGTGAATAAAATAAAAAGGTGGCTATCTAGAAATCTTTCAAAGCACAATAGATAGAACACACAAAATAAGCCTTACTTGTATTCTCTGGCTTTATGCTTGAAGTCATCCACTGCCTTCCTGAACAAGGTGACATTACAAAGGTAACTATCTTGATCCTCAAAGAGTACGCTACACAGGAAAAAAATGTCAGAATTAATAAGGTTCAAGTCACCCCACATTTGATATACAGTAGATTAAGTTGTACTTTATCACTATTAGGCAAGGTCATAAATGTATATAATTCACGTGGGATTAGTTCCCAAAGTAAACAGAATTTATACAGAAAGTAACTGAAACTGCTTTTACTACTCCCTTTGTAAAGGATGGCCATTTCCATTTCACATTCAGAAACACTTCATACACATCTGTGTGTTTGTTCAAGTTAAAATTGTTTTACAGAAAAAGGAATGAAAGCTGGTTTAATGCTGAGAAATTTGGACTACAGAATTCTTAGAAATCTGTGTTTTAAAGAAAAAGGAAGTGGATTAACATAGAAAAGGACAGAAATTTAAAAACATAGGTTGATAAAAAAAGGTGTTTCTTAGGCTGTAAAGACAACCTCTACGTTTACTAGTCAAGACAATGCTGCTTATTTTGAGACTTGACCTTTGGAAAAAAGCTTGAAGAGATTTATACTGTTCCTTAGTGTCATACTGTCTTCAATAAAAGCATCATCTAACAGTTTAACAAGTTACCTCTTCGTAAGCTATCACGAGATCATGGTTTCCCAGTAATCAAATCAGAATCATTAGTAGATCTTCCATTAGGCTTAAGTTGATCCAACTCAAATATGAAATTAGCCAGAGCAACCTGAGATTTTGTAAGTGGCACAGAGCTGGCAATATCAGATCTGTTTGAGCAAACCTCACCCTGTCAGTCAAAATTAACAACACAGCACTGCTTTGTGCTACGCATTGACTTTATTTTCAGTGTGGTTACAAGATTGCTAAAGTGGCTTAAGAGTATTATCAAATCCGGGCTTCAGCCTTGCCCATCACAGACATCAAGCACCAGCTTGGTACCGAGGACCTTTGTTAGTCCATAAGAGACAAGTTGCTCCTCTTTGCACACTAGAAAACCATCCACAATTCCAGTTCTTCAATGTTTAGCAGGTTTCAAAAGGTATATTTAACTTGTTTCAAGTCCTCTGAATACAGGCAGAAAGCCTACAGGCTAGCTGGCAAATATTTGCTGATAAACCCCACCAGGCACTAGCCTGAAGCTGAATGTGTCTGATCTGAACTAGATTAACTTTTCAATTCTTTTACTGGTCCCACATAAATTATTTTGATAAAAGCTTGTCAAAACATCTAGCTTTATAGCTTTATCTGATCAAGCTTGATTATGTTACAGTTGAGGAAAAAAACTGAATGATCTAACTCTAGGGTTAACAAAGCTTTCAATCTTGAACATTCAAAGTCACTACATATAAATAATACTTATAGCACATGAAAATATGAGTTATAGCATTTAACAACTTACTTGCTGGAACGTGGTACAACCATCTCTGCTAGTGTTTCATATTGCTTAACCCAGTCATTATAATTTAACCTAGAGAATACACAAGTTATTAGATTAACAAATCACGTTTTTCCAAAAAGCGTTAACAACATTTTATCATCACATCTTCCAACCCAGTTATAGGTTGTCAGAAATATAAGCCATCAGGGACAATCCTCCTCATGCTTTTTAAAAGATAATTGCTAAATAAACTATAGTTATAGCAAAAGTAAAAAAATTTTATCTTCAGTCTCTATATAAAGTTTACAAGTGCAATTTTTTTTAGATTAAAGAGATACAAAATTAAATCAGTCATCATGAAGTGAAATATCTCAGGGGACCAAATGGACTTAACTGTCAGTTTTATCAGAAACCCCTTATGTAGCTCTGCTCTTCCAAGTTACTAATAGGAATATTTTTTCCACAGTTACAAATGGGTACCCCAGAATCCTGCACTTGCCTGAAGGACCACTGAGAATTTTGGAAGGCCTGCCTTCTGTAGGTGGTGGTGCAGAGGTTCCACCCTTTCAACACCAAAACCAAGTCAAAGGTAAAAGAAAAATAAGTGTGAAGATATACTAACCACCTGTTTTCTGCTAAAGCCACTGCAAAACTGTTTTGCCTTCATCAGTTTTACATATGACAGACATGCTTCACATGACAAACAACCTACAGGATCTCTTTACAAGTGAGAAGCTCTCTTTGTTCCCAGCTCCAGAAAGCCAGTCTAGTGCCATTTTCTCATTCTGCAAGAGTCTTAAGGACATCTGTATCACCACTTTCCTTGGCGGGGGAAAAGGTGGCATTTTTGTTGCTTAAATGTTTCAGACAGTAACAACCCGTTCCCTTTGACATGACATAAACAGTGTTCCTTTAGTAGAAACTTAGATACCCTAAAAAAACCAGTGTCCTGGCAATCTGAAAAAGTGCAGAGCAAAGAAGAGTTCACTTCATTCACTACATGGTGAAAGCCAGCATAGTCCTAACCAGGATAATTCAATCATGAAGCCTTCTAAAACAAGTCATGTTTTTACTCCTTATTTTCATAAGGATACCTTCTGCAACATGACTAGCCATGATTAATATTAGATAAGAAACTCAAGTCTAATCTCCAGTTCCTTAGAGAATTTGATGAGCACTCAGCATTCCTTACAATGAGCTCTCATGAACAATGGAATGCCAGTACACATGCTCATTTGCCCCTACTAAGCATCAGAGAGTTTGTTTTAGTTCATCCAGGAAAAACCCAAACAAATTCAGAGTCCTTTCTTACAGTATTACAGGGTTGTGGGATCTATTACTTATTTTATTCTGTTCTTGGGACAAACAATAAACTTACTTTGGTACAATCACTAATAACGTGACCAAATATTCTGAATCAAGTACAAAGTCCTCTTTCTTTACAATATCAGCAAGACTTCTGGTTAGCAAGCTTCCCCTGCAGAGAAAGAAAACACAATAGCCTGAGTAAATACATGTTTAACAATTGAATTTGTCTGAACAACAGTTTCCAGTGCTTGACAGTGTAACATTTTCAAAACTATATTTTACCTAAGCATTTGTTATTATCAGAGCAAACAAAATGTCCTTATACACATTTTATATCTTACTGTCTAAAGTTACTGAAAGTTTTTATCAGTAGCTCCACTGCTGTGCATCACTTCCATATTCCAAACACCTCATGCACTTCAGAAGACAAGTTTTCTTTTTAAAAGTCATTTAAAAACTTGAGAACCATTAAAGCCATTAATTGTGAAGTCTAGTATATGAAGCCGCAGAGTAACAACTAACCTAGTACAGACCTAAGGTTGTATTTTCATCAGGAGAATAACTCCTTCCAAAATAAAACCTCACAGTAAGTCTAGATGTATGGAATTATTTTAGAAATCTTCTATTCCTAGGCATGAATAGGAAAATATTCTCCTAATTAAAAAGGCAATAAGGGTGAAGAGATACAACACAAATATGCATATTTAATGTATCATCCAGATCCTGAAGGAAAAAAAAAAAGATAAAAAATGTAACAGAAATAAAAAGGCATAGACATATGGAATGATTTAAATATGCAAAGGGATGTCTCTAACAAAGAAATACTGAACGCAAAAACAGCTATCAAAATTGTAGTTGTATTGAAAGCCAATTGAAATCATATATCCAAACAAATTGAAATTACAGAGGATACCCCAATTTGATTTGAATTTTGGATCTCTTCTTTTCTAAGGGGACCACTCACAATTCTAAAAAACTTTCGAGTTGGATCTAATTGTGTGGTGTAAGCCAACACTTAAATGCGAGTGACTGCCATTTTGTCACATTCCTGGAGAGCAATTTGCACATAGGAGAAAGTTGCCGTGTCATATAATGTAAATTACTCAAGATTGCATGTCACCTCAGAGAGATATATTCTTGCTGATTTGTAAATTAAAGACAAGCCACAAAAGTTCCTAATTCTTCACAACATAACTACTCATGAGTTTCTGCTGAAAGACTGCCATCAAAAGGCAATAAATCTTCAGGAAATAATATCACAATGCTAGCTCTAAAGCACTCATGACTTTTTCCCAACTTTCTCTGGAATATTTTTTTCAAAAGAAAGCAGATGGCAAAATACTCAGTGGGTCAAGTTTTGTGTTCTAATGCTCCCAGGGGTTTCTATTAATTCAAGTTGTCTCCACACAACCACAGACAAGAACAGAAATAGCTGCCCATCCTTCCTTACAAGTACCACATTTTCCCTTGCTTCACTTTATCGTAAGTATTATTTGAAACTAGCGTTGCTATTCAGCGGACTGTGGACACAGAAGCATGAGAGAAAAGGGAAAATAGCTCTTCTAGCTGAAGTGGATTCACAGATCCGGGACACATTTGGATCCAGCCCAGTTCCATCCTTCTCCTGGTGAAGCCCTTGGACAGATGACCTGACCCTGTTGCTCTTCTGCCAACCCAGCCACCCAACCAGGCAAAAACAGGTCTTCTCTGGAAGTCATAGTCCTCTGTTGAGTTTCTCAAGAAGCTAAACCACTATAGAGCACCAGATTTATTTATTTACTGGTTTACTGAGGAAAAACAAATTCCTTAGAGGAGAGACTTTCAGAAGAATTCAGTGCTGACCTCATTCTGTCACTACTGATGTCAGCAAAACCTGCTGAAACAAAATAAGCCCAATGATGGACGAGTCTGAAAATCTCACATGCTGTAAACCACGAAGTAGTTCACAGCAACTTCATTAGCTGCATTGCTGCTAACAAACAAAGCCCAATCGGGGTTAAGGGCTCTGGCTGGCAGCAGGCCTGGGAGCGTGCCGGCCACCACGGTGGCCCCCTGGGGAGGCATCCACAGCTGGGTGGGCGCCGGAGACGTGCGCCCGTATGGTAAGAAAAATGAATAGTCCTCTGAGCAGAAGGACTGATTTCTTACAGATTTACATCTCATGGCAGAATTCCTTACTATCTAATGAACATGTAAATGCCAATTTAAACTTTTTCAACAGCTGAAGCATTCCTCACAGGTGTTCTCCAAGTCATTTCTCTGGAGTCTAACAAGAAGCAAATTCATGCCTTAACCTTTCCTGTGAGGAACAGTGTATGGAGTGTCTGATGTTGGGGAAAGCAGTAGGGTAGCATTTTATGACATTACCTAAAGTCCCTCTACCTGTCTTTCCAACACTTTGAAACTTCTGTCTCAATACTTATAATTGATTATAAAAAAGGAAGGCCTGCGATAATATAACCTTGATTTCTCTTAGAGGAACAGGATAAAAAGCAATATATTTCTCTAAACTTTAACAAAAGCTCAAATAGTACCAATTTTGAGGCTCAGAAAAAAGGGCTATTCATTATTTGTTTTGTTTTTAATTACATTTCACAAACCATTGTAATTCCATCTTCCAGATGGGAATCAAGCGCTAGAAGCCAGAATAACCCAATGGGGATATTAGGAATTAAACTGAAATCAGGAAACAACTGAAACAATCTGAGAAGTGTTCAGCCTAATACTGGAGGCTGACGAATGGCAATTATTTTACACACAGCTCAAATAAACAGTTTGGATTTGGTGAGTGGAATTAATGAGACAGTAATTTGCAATACATACTGAACTTTCATATGAAGATTCTCTAGAAGACTTGAGAATTACTTCTTAAAGTAATATTTGACTCTAACACCTCTGAAAACTCAGCTCAAGCTGAAGTTCTTCATATATACAGCCTACACTTCAGACTAGGTTAGTAAAATGCTGGAGCTTTATTCCACTTGTCCTAGCTAAAATTAAAGATAAATGATTGTCAATATACCTGAATATTGTCAATATTTGAATGCAGTGCCACAGGTACTACCCATGCACATAACTTAAAGTACAATAGAAAAATAAACGGTTGGAGAACTTTGTTTACACCTGCGTTCATACTTTCAAGCATTCACTTTAGTTAGAAAGGTGTTCACATAGAGTTGTTAGAATCAAGAAACAGGGAGAGAAAAAAATCAATAAAACATATATTTTTCAAAAACTACCATTAGTCATCTTCGTTTGAACTTATTCTACTTCTAGAAATAATAAAATGTTTAAAATTTAGCTGGCTAGGAACTGTTGGGAACTGGCTGGGAACATGAGAACACTGCTGTTGTTTGCACAGTAAAAACTGAAAGTCATAACAAAACCTCCAAACCTCGGACTTCTCTTCCTCCCTCTGCTGAACTATTTTGAATGCTCTCTTGGCTCTGGCTCCTCTTTCTCTCCCCACTGCTGTATGTGCATATGAATGGCAAAGTGCTTGCAGGGAAGGGGGCCAGCAGAGCTGAACCACAATGGAGGCCTGCGCCATGGAGGAGGAGTGCTGCGTTTGCCCAGTGGGAATGCTGGTTTCCTGAAGGAAACTGGATGGCATCCACATCCCTTTCAGGAAACTCATGAGCCCCTTCAAAACAAATATTGTTTTGTTTGGTGTAAGAAGTAATTGCTTGCAATTTTATTGCTTTTTCTCTTGAGTTTAGACTATCCTTCTCTCTTTATGGCACCTGAGGTAACATCATGACTGACTTGGCCTCATATAGAATCTCTCTACCAAGCTACACCTGCAAGATATGAATGATATGCATCATTTCTGCATCCAACCTACCATCATAACTCTTCATTCTTTCACGATAGCAACCTCCACAGGAAGATAAATGCAAAAAGTATTAGATAACTCTTTTGAGTATATTAACCTTTTCTGGCACCTAGCAGCTTTAGCTCTCTCTGGGCTACAAACACAGCAGCTGAACTTCTAAAAAACAATGTAGGAGACCTTACAGAGATCTAGCTTCCAGTGACATCATATCACATCACTGATATGTAGAGTACATTCCAGCCAGTAGGGCAAAGCTTATTTCACACTTCCCTCACCACAGTCCTGTGGGACTCCAAATGCATCCTTCTCTTTATCCCACACAATGTTTCAGATTCAGAATTCCCAGATCATTTTTAAAAGCTTTCCAGTACATAACATTTTCAAATGTTAAAAGAGAAAAGCCTTAAAAAGGCACAACCCATGGGATTCAAAGTGTTATAACCTCACTTTTAAGAAAAGATTAAGAGGTTGCACTTTTTGGCCTGAAAACATACAATGTGATGGTATTCACACTGTGACATGGAATGGACACTCCCAGGGGAACCTGTTTTGTAGTAGCTGTGAACATCATCCTGAATATGTCTGTTTGAGAAATAAATAGTTCTTCAAAGGTGTCCTCTTGAAAAGGGCAAGTCACTTAAATACCTTGTAGGATTTGGACTAGGGTGATTAGATACACCTAGAAGCTCTCCCTTTATTCCTGTGAAACTGGTAACTGAAACTTCAAGATGGTATCTGTAGTCTTTAAAGAATTTTTTTACATCCTAAACTTGATCTGTTACACTTCAAATGGCAATGCTGGTTATAAATTATTCATGATTCATAGCTATCTCTTCTGAGACATGATCTTCAAGCTAAACATTCTCTTATTCTCTATTCTTCCCTTCAGGCCTGTTGCATGCAGGCCCATGGTTTGGCTTACTCTTGCTCTTTGCATTAAGTATAATTTTAGAACATCATGTCATTGTTTGCCATTTTTCATAGTTTCTCTCTCTCACTATCTCCAACATCATCTACATTTTTTAACTCCCCCTATGTCAATAACACTTCCTAGAAAGATCAAGAGGTTAAAAATACACCCAAATACATTTGTCATCTCCTTTCTTACTATATAAATAACTGTTCTATTAGAGCTAGTTTCTTCCATTTCATTTTCTCACCAATCATACCTTAGACTATTTTGCAACACCTACTTTTGCCAGCGGATGTTTCTGCTGTTACATGTTAGCTGTGGTTGTGAACAAGATTAATTTGCACATTGCTGAGGGTTTGCACCTGGTTTCTGCAAGGGAAAATGCTTAAGAAACCAGAAACAATTTGGAATCTGCACACAAAGCAGGCATTGTCCTCAGGCAAACCCAGAGCCCAGAGGATACTGTTTACCTCTCAATCATTAGTCCACAGTAACTTTTTGTAGAGGAATATCTCAAATTGGAAAACAAATACATTTGTGATATTATTATTCAATATAATTTAAATGGTTAGAAAAAACCACTAGTAGGATTCAGAGTATCTTTTTTTAATAGGCATAGATGTGAACTCTGGAGCACACTTTTCCAGGTAATTTGGCAATCCTTTATAGTAATATAATGGACTTATCTACTTCAGAATATTGTCTCTGAAATTATTCCACATTTCTCATTGGAAAAATTCAGTTTTTATTACCAAGATGCTATAGTTTTAAAGCATGGTTCTAATACATTTTAGATGTTTACAAAATGTTGACAGTAAAAATGTTACTCTCAAACAGGTGAAGTTAAGTGCAGATCCAGATTCTCATGAGAAGAATTCTAAGCCTTTTGTGCAGGACTTATGATATTTTAAAAGCTTTATAAAAATAATGTGTGTATGACTATGTAATATGGATGTAATATATTACTTATTTATGTAGTATACATGACCTCACGTCATGTATGTTACATAAATAAATGATCTTTTATTAAGGTCAGTTCATGGCAAACTAACTCTAGAGCTCAAAATCCTAGTAGTCACCAAGTATCTTGAGGCAGATGCACAGCTTCCCAAAAGATATACATTAACAGGAATAAACTGCTCCAATATAGCCATTTACATATACAGCAGGAGAAATGTGGGAGCTCATGTGGGAGAAAATGCATTCATGTGAGACAGCATGGAATGCTCAGAAAGCAGGTAGGCAATAGATATATATTCAGTGAGACAGAGAAGGCTGTTCTTCTCATGCCTTGAGCAGACCATGCAAGATAAAAATGTTTTGTTCTTTTGAGCAATGTAGACCTCCGTAATAGCCAAACACATCATATTTTTCAGGATTCCTATATATCAGATTAGAAAACCATTTTTTTTGAGTCACTCTCATTCACCTAGGTCAAAAGGTGCTCTTTGAACTAATTCAAACTGGGCTTAGTCTCCTATAGAGAATTTTTACAAGCCAAAATTCAGGTCAGGTAGGACCTATGAAATAAGCTTAAAAACATACATGCAGATATGCATAAATTGGCAAAATAGAATGTACATTCTCCAGAATGAGCAAACCCTGAGCACGGACCAACCATGGGTTATTTTCATTTCTGGTTTTATTTGTGAGAGTTAAATGCAACCGAACTGAACTTAACTGTAGAAGTCAAATGCAACTGTCTCAGCTTCGATTCTAGACAGCCACATATTAACAGTTAGAGAAAAAGAACAAGTACTCTTTTGTCCACCTTTAAAAAGATCCTAACACAATCTACATAGATCTATGACTATTGTCGCTGTAAAACAACTGGGGGAGGAACTTAACACTGAAGCAGCTTTATAGGTTACATGCATAGGTGGGAAGTGTCCTTCTCCTTAACAGTCTAAGAAACCACTACTTCTGGCAGGCATCTGTTTTTAAGGCTCATTTTACCAGTGTTCATATCTCAAAAAAAGTCACCGTACCATTCACAAAAAGTAACATGTCATTAGATGTAAGTAGAAAAGAAAAATTACAGCTCCCATAAATGAGTAGCGCTGATGTTGGGATCCCTGTCAGAGCTGCATTTGGCTGCGGGATCAGAAAGGTGTCACACAATAAGAGCAGGAGGAGCATAGAACACAATTTCTTAGCACAGAAATGGACCATACATTGCTACATACAGATAGTGAAATTACCATGGTAATCGCTACTGTAATTTTTAAAAAAACACACCACCAAAATCAATGAATACTAAAATTTCACAAATACATTACAAAAGGTTTATTACTTTTCTCCCTTCTTCCTTTCAACTTTATGTATGAAACACATACACACGTGTTCCAGACTCATTCCAACAGCAACTCCTCCTGCTATACCCAATTTATACACTCATCTGCTAATGCAGATGAACACTAAGCTATGCACTGGAATTCTGACACAAGTACTAGGAAACCTTAAACCTAAAGTTAGTGCTAGAACTCAGTTTAACAAGGTCCATGAACATCCTCTCTTCTTACCTGTGTTTGTGCATTAACATGTTTCTCAAGGACTTACTATGTCAACAAGTAGAAGTAGCTGATTAGGAGGTTTCCCTACAGAATTCTGCAAGCTTTTCAACATTGAAAGCGTTCATGATAAAAGCATGAATTTTTAAGCAACGGAATTATCTTCTGCTACATAATTCAATTTTAAGTCAATATTCAACAGAGACAAATAATGGAAGCTTAAAATGCACTTATGTATTGCTGCCAGCTGTGCCTGCCATGGATAAAAGGAACAGAAAATTGTGGACTGTCCCTCTCAATGGCATAATGACTATCTGGTTTATGCACTTACTTACATTTTAATTAACTACTTAATGAATGATCTGGTTACTCTTCAACTACATAGAGGTATCCTTTAGGAATCAGAAGTTGCAGGAAGTTCAGTATTACCATAACGATTCAAGAACTGATATGGCCAGATCCTGAATATGGACAATTTTTTCAGTGGAAGGTTCAGGGATACAATCCTAGATGACAATAAAATAATCTAACTCTCATACATGTGTCACCTTTAATATTCTTTCTTTTTTGTAAGCCCAAGTGCATGAAGGTTTTGTTCTTTTCCAAAATTCTGTTTTCTGAATTTTCTTATCATCTATATGTGTCACCTTGTTTCCATGTTTTATAAAAAACCTTTTTCAAAGTATACAACCTGCTTTTATTCATGAACATGACAAAACTGAAGTTTGTTTTTATTCTTTGTTTTTTAAGAAAAAAGTTTGGAAAAAATGCAGAAAGTTTCAGATCAATCCTTTTAATGCTAATTATGAGTTCTGATTTTAAATAGGAATATTTATAATTTTTTTTCTTTTCATGTGACCAGGTACTTTTTAGTATCAGCAAAACCAGAAAGTATATTTACTATTTGATATGCCAGATGTTGGCAAAGCACACAGTGTGGAGGTGCTCTAAAGAAACTCCAAGATGGGTTGAGAGAAGAGAATTAGTTTTCCTACAGCTCTACAGCTGCGGAGAGAGCTGGGACTAAACCTTAGATTTTTTGCCTGCTGCAGTGTCCTAATCAATAATCCACAGGATATCTTTGGTATATTTTTGGGCTACGTTGCTTTCCAACAAGCTAATTTACATTTTACTATGTAGCTTTGTCAGGTTCTTGTGCTCAAAGTCATCTTCTTTTATTAGTGAGCTGCCCTAGCTCTCTGAAGCCCATGACATTTGGTAGTTGATCACACTGAGCTCTAAAGGAAGTTGGGTTTGATCTATACTACTTTTGCTCCTTGATGTTTTGCCTTCCAGGATTTCATACCCGAGTGAGTTTTAGTCTTTTCTTGGTTACTTAGATTGGTTTCCTGGGGGTTTAAAACAAAATATTCACTGATGAAATCTTCTAAAATATTTAAAGGAAGCCAAAAATAAATGGAATTGAAGTTCTGGAAAAAAAAAATAGTGCTGAAAGTCAAGCAATAAGGCATGTTGTCCTCCTCCCAGCATCCCTCAGGCTCTTTGTTTATAGTACTGTCTTTCCAGTAATCTCCCTGTGCATTCAGTGGAAGTGAGATGCTGGTGTTCCTTGTATAAATATTTCTTCTGCTGGGGAGGGGGGGTCAGACAGAACGAATCTGTGAAATCTGTAGCTCCCCAGCAGAACATTGCTTCCATGCAGTCATGCTTTCTCTCCTCTGGAGAGGAAGTAGAAAAAAACATCAAGTTTTATTGCAGCCTCAGGTTATGTAATACTGTCTCTTGGCTCTGAAAATAACTGGAAATGTCGAGATCAAAGATTAAATGTACTGTATCCTCAGATTCCTCTTCTATCACAATGAAAGGCTTTCAGAGGAATTCCAGGATGACCTTTGCCATGCAAGACAATTTATAAAGATGTAAAGCAAATCTGAGAAGTGATGTTTTATGAATTGTGTTAGTCTTGTGTAGTCATTTCAGCAACCAGGACATGCATAAAGCTCGTTAAACAGTACTAATTTCAAGGGAGTTTTCTAACACGTCTGTAAATCTGTTGTCACTTAGACAAAAAATACTATATACTTTCTTTTCTTTTACTGTAGTGTTCACCAACTCAAATAGGTTTGTATCTAATTTTCAACCACTTCTGAAATGTTGGGCAGCCTACAGTAGAGTACATAGATGGCACGTGGGTCTCTTGTATGGGAGCAGTTCTGTCCACTCTCATCCAGTGACCACAAACAGAGCCCTAATGTCTTATAACAGATTAGCTGAGAAGACACCATGACAAGAATTGGTCCACCTAAGATCTGACTCCCTTTGGGAGTTTTCTGTCTCTTTTTATTGACCACTTGCTTTTAATTTTGTTATTTCAGGTATTTAAGGCTAGCAGATTTTAACCAAAGCCCCAAAGTGCTATATTTAACTTAATTCCCATTTTTACATCTTATATTTATCTTATTACCCACGGAATTACCTAAACTCCCTTTTCACACAAATGCTTTGCACGGATGTCTAGGAAGTCCAAATACACAGACCCATGATACAGTACAAATGCTGTGCTTTACCACATTTGTAAAGCAAAAAAGCCACCACTTTGTGCTTTTTTCTCTGACAGAAACTGCTGAAAATTTCAACAAGATACAATTTACATAGCTTTGACAAGACTTATTTCATGCTGTTTCATAATCCTGATAGTGTGTTTGATCTGGAGCACCAGAGATATGGTGTACTTCATCCTTTGAAATATGGAAACAAACCAGTTATTTCCAATTGTCTCCGTATGTAAAAGCACGTAAGTTGGATGTTGCCAGGAAGCAGGCATACCATCTGGATACCTTGAAATGAATGAAATCTCATAAAACATATTTCTTATTTGCTTGCAGTGGTGGTTTCACTAATCTCAAAACCCGTATACTGGTAATATGTCAAATATTCAAAATTCATCAAGTTATTGTTTAAACATTCATGGAGCCCTTATATATAGTAAGTAATTGTTTTGACGCAGGCAGCTTTTCGTTAGGTATTCATATAACAACCAGACATCCAAAAGAGACAAGGACACAGGATGCCTGACTGTGTGAGGCACAGCAAGATTTCTAACAGAACAGCACCCCAACTGGCTGTGCTGCCTGGAAATTGTGGCTTTCTACTTTCTCATATTACTTGAGATTTCTGTCATCCTCACATTTTCTCATCTCTTTGTTCCAATTTTCTATCACAGTATGTCAAAGAGCTTATTTAGAAACCTAACCACTCCTAAACATTCAGAGATGAGATGCTGAGCTTTCATCCTGCGATGATGCTTCCTAGGCGAGAGGAGAGCGGCAAAGGGAGCAAAAGGTTTTATAATTTGCAGATTATTTACACACTGGAGCATAATGGTTCACTCACAGCAGTTGCAACCTATTTCACCATGCTGCTACCACATCTAAACACTAATCCTGCACACTAAAAGTCCTCATGTGTTTGCTAATACCACTGGAGTACCTTAGCTGCCTTCAAAAACAAACAAAACACATCAGTCACTTGCAATTACATCCCCAAATAGGAAAAAATCATATGTAAATATATAGGGTCAGTAATTGTTCATTTTCCCTTTGAACTTTTAGTATTCACAGATGGAACCTTAGAAACAAACACACGTAAGTGCACCTTACCTCAATATATTTCCACACACTGACATTTTTCGGCAACAAAAAATTCTTAAGGTGAATCTGTCTCTGTGAATTCTAAGGGAAGGTGGGAACAACAGTAATAGATTTTAATTACTGTCTAGTGTCATTACATTCTTTCCTCCTATAATTAGAAACTAATGAGAAGTGGAATACATTCTGTCAAATGAACTGAGAAAACAGCACTTCAAGTAGAATGAGTGGCCAAGGACCAAATAAAATCAAGAATTGTCGGGCAGAAAGTCATGTCATACATAAAGAAATTTCATTTGCTTGTATGACTATAATGATTCATCTCATTTTGCAGGAGTTTCGTCAGCTGGGGTTGTCACTTCACACAAACATAAAATAATTTCAATTCTCTTCTCCCCATGCCTGCAGGAAATCAAGGTGGTTTCTATCAGACACATTCACATAAAGACACACACGTTACTCTTAAAAACAAAACAAAAAAAAGACAAAACCTCCTCCCATCCTCTGCCCTCCGCCCTGCTGTGCAATGCAGTTAGGATTCATCCTTTGGAATGTAAATTGAAATCCAGGCTTGCAGCTATCTGAATCCCAGAGATAATCTTATATAAATGGACTATAATGCAGGCTTTCTCAAAGCCTTAATATTGTTTTACCTCATTACATAATCAAGCTATAATCATGGCTTAGAAATAGATATAGAATTGGGGTGAAATCACTTAGTCCAGCTGCTGTGCTGTATCAGCAATGACCATGAATCACCCCATTCTTTATGTAATGCCCAGACAGAGCAAGTGCCAACAGTCAGGTAAAGAACAGCAACGTTTCCAAGTGCTTCAAGTATGTTCCAAGCAAATATCTACAATGCCATGGCAGATTTTCTTTCTTTCTTTGCCCTAAAGGCTAAATATTCACTGTATTTTACTTCACATCATGACTTCCCTATGACACAATAGTGGTACTTTGCTGCTAAACCTCAGAGGGAAAGAGATTGTCAAGCATTTTTGAAAAGGAAGAGACTTAATTATTTTTTGAAACTGTCTGGTGCTTATGCAGTCTAAAAATGAGTCAATGAAAGAACAAAAAACTGTGAAGGACAGAAACAATGAAAACGGCATTTAGCAAAGGATGAGATAATGAAAAGGTCTCATGGTCAATATCCAGGGGACACTGTTCTTTCCGATTTTGCCTTTCACCCAGACTTTTAATTTCTAGCTGTGGACACCAATAAATCTCATCAATATCAGCTTATAATTAGCTCTGGGATCAAATTTCTATCCTACCTTTATGAAAATTAACTCTTATGCCCCGTGATCAATTATGCCAGCTGAAATTATTTTCTGTGATACGTGTAAAAACATATTGCACTGCAGGAGCTAATATCATCTTTTCATGTGATAAATGACCAATTTTAGAAATACTATTTCATTAGTACTGAGCTAGACAAACTTAAGAACTTTCTGATCTGTTCAAAGAAGAAAAACCCATCAAAAATAGGTTACTTTAGGTTTTATACAAGAGAACCATTTGAATAAGTTAAATCTGAGTCCTCATAGAAAATTGTGTTTTTAGAAAAAATATGTTTTCCTCTTACCACTGTAAGAGTGCAAGACATCTCACTGAACTGCATTTTCAGACTGACTCAGACCCTCATCACGACAATAAACGCCAGCAGAATTCCAAATATAGACCCTGTCAAGGCAAGAAGAGAGACGGGGACAAAAGCCAAATAAATATGTATCAGGACAAATGCACCAATCTTAAACTATTTACATGATTTTTCATCCCAGATGAAACTGGGATGAAACATCCCAGACTGTACAATACAGTCCACAGTCTGACACTGTCCTGATTTGGAAGAGAGAGATCTGATTGCACTCCTTTATTCCCCTCTTTTCCTGCCCTTCCTGGGAGCAGTAAACTGCATCCAGCCTCTGCTGAGCAGAGCATACACCAGAGATCTGGTACCATCACTTGTTTTGACATGAAAAAGAAAAGGCTTTGTCCATGTTTTACCTTTTTTTTTTTTTTATTTCTCTGCTTGTAGCAGTTGTTAGGCAGCCTTGCTGCCCTCCAGTGTGCCAGAAGTGGATGAAGGGCACACAATATAAAATAAATCAGTTGTTTGACAGGCAATGCCCCACAAGCTTACCAATATTTCATTATTACAGTATATCTGCATAAAAATGGCACCAAGCCTGACTCATTTTTAGAGGAGAAAGATGCATTTAGGAACCTTTTGGTGCCGTTTGCTATTATTTTTATAGTCAGCATTAGTCCAGAAGATTGGCATTTAAAAAGCTAGAAAGAATTAGAAATTCATATGGGATCCAATAGGATTTGGGTATGTAGTTCCAGCCCAGAAATGTATGGCATTGAACTAATTCACCACAATATGCAATAATACCAGCTCCAGAGAAATAACATTTTCTAGAAATCTGAATATTGCAAACTAAGCCAATAAACCCTTTGGGCCTGGGACATTCTTGTTTTATGTGTGGGTACACCATGAAATAAACTAGTCAATGATTAAAGCCTTTCAGTTCTGTTAAAATATATTAGACTTTTTAAAAACTGGTTTTTTCCCAAATTCATTGAGTGTCTGTTTTTTTTAAAGAATACAATTAATTCAGAATGAGAGTTTACTTAGAGTACTAACAACAATGAACTTACGACATTAAAGGAGGTATTTTTAGAAAACATGCTACTATTTTAATGGTATTTCCATATATCATGACTAAAACCAAGAAAACACATCTTTTCCATTAAACTACTATTTACCTGCTTATTCTTTTAAAAAAATCGAACAAAAGTGCTAGCTGTGATCTCTGCCTAACAGAAAATGAGACTGTTGGCCATGTTAACAGTAAAAGAGAGAAAGAACAAGGATGTATCTATTAGTAATTTATGAGGAAAAGAAGGCAAATTCTGCTGCCACAGTTGTTCTTCATTAACAATTTATATATTTTATACTCATTACTTGTAGCATAAAGGTGATGTTACTTTGGTAATATTTCTATCATAAAAGAGCCAGTTTAGTTCTTTACAAGCACTTCTCTATTAACAGAGCCACAGAAGCCCGTTATGCAACTTGAGTTTTTGTACACACACTCAATGGAGAGAATAAATAGAAATTTTAAAGATGTGGTTTTCCACTGGCAGACTTGCAATTGTTTCTCATTTCTATTCTGAGGTGACAGTGCCCTCCTGTGGTATGATTTTTTAAATTTTTTTTTCCTACATATACTCCATCCAGAAAGATGAATTGGATAGGGTTTCCCATATATAAACAAATCATTTATTTATGTACTTATTTCTATGAGCTGATTTTGAGAAAAGATTCCATTTCTATCTATATTTTCATATGGTTCTCTAAACAAATCTTTTCAAAGTTCTTGCTCTTTTCTGTATGGTTTCTGTGTAAAACTAGGAAAGAAAAACTCATTAGAATTCCGGACAGCTGGTGTATGTCTGGGTCTGTATGAACCATGTGGCTGCTATTGGCTGCGCTAACAAAATCGTGCCTATTATTTACCATATAAACAGTGACCTACATTAATCCCACTTGCTAGTCATTTCATCAGTCCTTAAAGAACAAATGATGGCCTGAAATTTTTGGAGAGTTTGGCTCATACATTACTGTTCTCCTGTTATTTTTTTTCCTTGGCAGTTTCACAAATCTATCTAGTAGAGAAAAACTTCAAGTTTTAAAAAGATATAATAAAGATACTTGGTAGCATTTTTCTGCCAATTATTGATTCTATATAATTTATTTTCTCCAAAGGTTTTTACATTTTAGGCATAAAACCCACAAAATTATAGACATTAACAGAATTACTAAAGCACACATTGATTTTCAGACTACTAAATACTGGCAAAAATATTTAAGATAACCAAATACTCAAGGAAAAACCTGCTCAGACCCTGAGGTAGAACACATTCAGTTCCTGGGGTAGAGAGCTCCACGATGAAGCTCCCTGACACCATGGGGTCAGAATGAAGGGAGGAGCTTGTGTACTGTATATGTGCAGCACACAGGAATTGGAGAGATTTTAGGTAGTGGAACATATACTGGAATAAATAAAGCCTGAGAAAAACAAAGCCATCTCTAGCATCCAGCTGTTTTTGCCATGCCCTTCAGAGTGGTGTGTAGGTTTGTAAAGAAACAGAGACAGCACAGGGCTAGTCAGAATAAAGTCTTCTTATAAACTCTCAAAAAACGTATAGCTATGGACACATGACTGTGCACACATTGGTTATTTTCCGAAACTTTTAACTTAGCCATGAAAGATTTTCACAGAAATGCCAACATGTAAAAGGGCCAGTCTCTCCATATATTTAACAGAAATGAAACACTGAATTTTCTCCATTCCAAAAGCACCTACCAGAATGAACTGAAATGACACACACAAATAACTTGACCAGGTGTCCAACAGAAATCGTTTGAAGCTCTTCTCCAGTTCTCTTAATAATTTAACTCTAGCATTGTTTTAAACAACAGAAAACAATCCTATAATAGTAAGTGTGAGACAACCTCAGCTATAAGTGTTACTACCTGAACTATAATTAAGACACCAATTTCCTGTGATGTTACAAAGCTGTTCTTTTCTCTAGCATTTGTACTAGCTTCCAAATCACTTCTGAGTACAAATTAGAGGCTTGTTTTCCCAGTACCTTACACTTTGCACAGTCACTTAAACACGCATAAAGAGAGTACTAATGGGTGTAATTTCCCATTCACTTCGCACAGGTATAAATGATTCCAAAACCAGGAAGCAATGAAGGATCACACCCACTGTGCTGATTAAATCAGTTAAGTGCAGTGTACATTCCCCCTGGCTATGCTTCCTGGCACGACTAATTCCTCCAATTGAACCTTTGGGACTTAGGCCAGGACGCATGCACAGATGGTTCCTCAAATCAGGAATTCACTTCCTCTGCTGTCTAACAGAGCCTGAATCCTGGTATTCAAATGACTATATCACACAAGTGTACGCAGGAGGAGCTTCTCCTTTTCCAAAGTTAGGAAGATCCATAGTCTGCTTTGAGACTAATGCAAATTAGAATGGCACAGGACTGTTAGAAATAAATCTTTTATAAGGGTTTACTAAGGACATGATCACTAGATACTGCTGGTATGCATCTCCTTTTCAAAACATACTCTACTCTAGAAGTGGCTTAAGGCTCATGCATATTCTCTATGTACAGCAAAGATTATTGCCACCAAGAGGGATCTTCTACTTCCCATTCACAGCAGCATTATGAAGATGCTGTGGCTCAAGTCAGAACCCTTCCCTGTGTCTCGTGATCTTCCAGACATAATTGGTAGGAATATTCATTCATTCACGTAGAAAACATAGGAGTATTTATATATCTGAGGACAAACGTGACCTGGATAGAATTTTTCCAAAGGACTGAATTCTGGCTTAAATATGTCACTGAAGGAACCTATTAACTGGTTATCATGTCTTCAGATTACAAAGACTGTATCTGTCTATCAATCTATACAAACATAGAAGAATACAGAGGAATAGGAAAAATACATATATTCGTGCATCTAGAGAAAGACGAGGTCTAAATATATTAAGAATGACTTATTATGCCTTTCAATGTAATAGGATTATTTTTTCCAGGGAAATTTTGTATTTCTTAAAAAATTGAAAACTATCTAGGATTTATTTTCTAGACATATGTAATAGTTATATATATCTCAAAATGGGGGAAAATACTGTACGGTCTCTGATTAAAGGCTAAATAACCCAAAATCTTCTAATAAGGGTGCCAAATATTGATTGCTTGAATATGTTGTCTTACAAAGATACTGCCAGATTGCATTATCATTCATTTCTAGAAAAATGCAAAAGTATATTAGCCCTGCAAACAGCAATCTGGCAGTCTGAGAAGCTTTCTTGCTGCAGTAGACAATATTGGATAAACAAAAGCCAGAGCTCAGGGAAAGAGGATGAAGTAATAATGAAAAGATTATCAATTTGCCAAGTGAGGGCTAATGAATGACACTGTGCTAAGGATCAAGCCTGGCTATTTTTTTTACTAAAATAGTGTCTTAGTTTGTCAGATTCATGCAGGCATCACACCAGGAGTGAAAAATCACCTCAGGCACAGAGATAATCTGAAAATAACAGAGAATATTTAAACTCGTCCCAGCTGAAGAAAAGAGGCATCCATTAATAGAGTCAGAAAAAACAAAACTGGATAAAAACAGGGCTGGGGCAAGATTCCACCATGAAAGGTGTGATTAAAGCAAAGTATTGTCAAGTCCATGAGTCCACATTCCACAGAGGATTTAATGCATCTTACATTTTGGATGTATGTGTTATGACAACTGCTATTAGGTCCTAAATTGCACATCTTCGGTCTTGCATTAGTTTGCATGCTCAGAGTACTTTTCTTACCCCAAATCTCCGAAGGACTCTTGTTATATCATTCCAACATCACTTATCTAAACTTAAATGCTTCTCTGGAGCATCCCACCACTTAGTCCTCTTTTCCTTAATGCTCTATTCACAATTGTTCATATTACTTCAAGGCTAAAAGACATGTTCAATGCATTACATTGGCTTCGCTTGCCTTGTCTTGACATGTCCTAACTTATACTTGTTATTCACACTCCTATCCTGAAAAAAATCATCAGTATATCCCACTTTCCAGAATCCCAACCAAGCAAGGTAAGAAACAGACAAAACACCTCTTTGTGGTATTAACATTACTTCTTCCTTTAGCAAGATTCTCTGAAATAGTGGTTTACTCTACAACGTCACTGTATATGCAGCACCAGCGTGCTTTAAGATTAGAAAGCAAAATGCAATTTAAAAGAATCTATGCATCCTTGAATGCTTTTTCATACTGGTCAACTCCATGCTGCCTGGCAAGTTATAGCTGACACTGATGTTTTCACTTCCTTTGATGTGAGAAACTAAGATTTTTCCATTAGTAGAAACCTTAAAGCCCTTATAAAGTATCTGTGGTGTTTCATTTCCTTGAGCTTTCAGTAAAATGCTTCCAATTCTACAAGGCATGAGCAAAAAGGTCTGCCAGAATAATCCTGTGGACTTTGTCTATAAATATCAGGAGCTGATATAGTGTTCCCTATTGCTATTGTTCTGGAGTGCTTTGGATTTTTTTTACACCTATATCGATTGGGAAAGAAAGTCTTTGCATAAAGGAAAGTGCAATAACACTTGTAAGGATTGAGCAAAATCTAGAACAATCACATCACTTTTTAACTTTTTGGAACATGTTAGCAGAGATACTCTATTTCTAAACATATTTGGTTAAGTCCAGTATCAGGAATAAAAAAAAAAGGAACTGTGTTCAATTATACATAAAACATTTCCACCTGCAGTGTCTCCAGTTTGTGTGGGAAATGCCCTGTGACAGGACACTGCTGTTGCTCTATGGAAATGGATTGTCCTCTGAAGTACATCTTTACGAGGACAGAGAATTCAAAGTAACATTTCATTGTTGTTGAATGAACTGAGGCTATTACAAGGTAGTTAACATTTTTAAAACTCTTATGCATTACATTTCAAACAAAGAATACTTTTAAAATAACACATAAAATATTGTAAAAATATTATTGTAATAGCTTACTGTATAAAAAAGTCTTCTTGTGTTAAGGGAAAAATCCAAACAAGTCTCCATAGAGATGAAATGACCACCATCAAGCTAAGGCCACAAAGATGATCAGAGGGCTGGAGCACCTCTCCTATGAAGAGAGGCTGAGAGAGTTTGCGTTACTAAGCCTGGAGAAGAGAAGGCTCCAGGGAGACCATAGAGCCCCTTCCAGTACCTAAAGGGGGCTACAGAAAAGATGGAGAGTGGCTCTATTGGGGAGTGTAGCTATAGGAAAAGGGATAATGGTTTTAAACAGAAAGAGGGGAGATTTAGATTACTTATTAGGACGAAATTCTGTACTGTGAGGGTGGTGAGACACTGGAACCCTGTGTGGGGCACTGGATGCCCCATCCCTGGAGGTGTTAAAGACCACGTTGGACAGGACTTTGAGCAACCTGGTCTAGTGGGAGGTGTCCCTGCCCATCAATGATCTTCAAGGTCTCTTCCAACCCAAACCATGCTGCGATTCTATGACCTGGATTTATCTGTTTTCTCAGCACATGCTG
>JAOXNG010000042.1:36944957-36973779 GCA_028566535.1 Scolopax minor | reverse complement strand
ATTTTGTGACTGTCTTTTCAAAATTGAATTGTTTTAATACTGTAGTGGGAGTGCACTCTTAATTACATATCAGAGTCTACACATTGTGAAAATCCCAGTTGTGACAGGTTTGATCACTGTTTATGTCAAGGTTTGTTAGTCAGCATTTCTCATACTCCAGTGTTTTACTTAGCAAAGGTATTCACAAAAAATTCATTCTTGAAGACCTTTCTTAATCAGAATTAACAGGTTACTTCACAATGTCTCTGAAACAGATAATATAGATATGCATTATATAAAGTATAAAGGCAAGACTAAAAGTAATCCTAAACCTCAACTAGCTGACAAAGCTCCTAAAGATTTTCTGTGCTGCCCTCACTGTAAGTGATTTACTCCTATCAACCACTGCTGAATTTATCACCCTTCTAATGGACAACTTCCTTGCAGTAAAATACCTGACAAGCTTCACCTTGGATCAGGATGATCATATCAAAAATTAAATTTTTCATCTTATCAATGTACATCTTATAGGCAATTTTTCTAGTCATGCAGCTGATTTTTTCCCAGAATTATTTTCAGGCTAATTGTTATACATATTATCTTGAATCTTTTTCTAAAAGTATTGAATAATTTTTCTAAACAGCAATAGTTACAAATTTATAGATCTGTAAGTAATTAATTGCAATTACAATTTAGGATCAAAGACTCCTCAAGCAAAAGTCATAGAAGTCACTGAACATACTAATTTTCACCAGGTCATACCCCTACTTATAGTATACAAGCTTGGTGAGAGCTGCAATCACTCCAATACCAATTAAACTGATATGAAAAGGAAATACCAGAAATTAACTCTTCCAATTTAAAGTTATCACACCCTCCAAATAGTCATTTATCTCTAAAATATGTCATTTTTCTGAAAGGTGTCATAATTGATTCTGCTCAGCACAGTTTCCTTGCTCATTTTCCAGTCCAAGTATACTTTCACTTATGGCTGACCAGTTGAACTAATGAAAGAATAGAACTCCCCTCTTTCTGTCCCATGTTGGAGTAATTAAGCAAGTCTAATTCATGACAGTATAATCAATTAAAGATCTCTTAATGACAAATATCTCCTATTTACAACCTTAATGCCATAAATTTAAACTACTTTTTTTTTACCTTTCAACAAATGAAAATCTTAAAAAAAAAAAAAGGAAAAGTGGACTTCAGCAACTTAAACCAAAAACTAGTTAAAATGTGCCAAAGCCTCAAACTTTGAATTTTGGGAGGATATGGTAATCTGCAATAATAGAAGTTGCACATTTATAACACAGCCAAAAAAAAGTGACACCCAAACTAGAAGCATACAGATACATGGACACACAAACATAGAGACCATTGTTTAAATGTTTGGCTCAACCCTTTCAGGTTGATCAATAGCAGATTCATTAAAAACTAAAGATTTGTCTCTAATGAAGCTTGACTTCATTCTAAAGAAATCATTGTAGTACCATTTAAAACATAAAAGGCATTTAAGGGAATTGCTCTGTATTGCCTTTGCTATTTAAAATTATTCCACTTCCACATTCAAGCAATTTATAGCTCTTGTTCATGTAGGGAAGAGAGGCCACAACTCCAGGTGCTAGTAAGCATTTCCTTCTTCCCCTTTGATTGCCATTTGCTAAAGTTATGAAGCTCTAACCAGGAAGCAAAAACAATTTTTGTAAAAACATTGTCAAACTAATTACAATAACTAATAGACTTGAATTTCTTTCTTAATGTCTTTTTTTTTTTGTCCTAAAAAAATGGCCCAGTGCATACAGTCCAACATATTTTACATAAAACAGACTACTGAAAGTTTCTCCTGATAATTAAATGGAATGTAACAGCTTCCAAATAAAACCTAACCTTCCCAGTCTCCAACAGAAGTAATTTTTATGATTTAATAACCAAATGGAAACAATTTTAATGTATACTATCATGAAAATTTTACACAAATGTTTGAATCTTAAAGAAAAGCTTGAATAAGCAAATATAAATTTACCCAAAAACATTTTATTTTTTTCCTTAGGTACAAGTTTTGTCATTATTGAAAAACTGGTATTTCTTATTAAGGTGAATAGCACTTTGCTTTTTGTTTTAAGTTTTGTAATACCTTCCTGAATGCTTTTTAATCCAGTATAAGGTTTAATTATATCTTATTAGCAGGTAATTTTGCACTGCATTTTGATGCACCTTAAAACTCTAACTTGTATTTATTAGTTTGATTGTTTCTGAGATGGTGATACTTTCATTAAGTTTGCAATTACTGCAATATGATATACAGGTTTGTGAGCTGAATTTTATTTGGTACTCTGCACTTTCTCTGACTGTTTGATTTGCTTTTCAGCCCTTATTTTATACCTGTATGCTTTTCTGTAAGCTTCTTGGTGATTTTCATATTTTCACTCCTGCTTCCATGACCTCTACTGGCATTTACCTTGTATTGCACCATATATTTGGTTTACTGAATCAACTGACATTGTACAGGACATAGCAAAAATTTACATATTAGACTTCTGATACTGAGATTCTTCACGTTAAAGGCTCCCCACAGCACAGATCCATCCCTTTTACTCCAACTTTCCTTCACGAGAAGGCAAAACCGATAGCACCTCTCTATTCTTTGATTCTGTATTGCCTGTCCCTCACCTAATTCTGAAGGCATTTTAATCATAGAAGCACTACATACTAATAACAGTTAACCCTTCCAATCCTTCCACTCTTTTAAAGCTAGTGTAAAGCAGAATCCCAGTTTTGGCTTTCAAGTAGTTTTCTGAGGAACTATTGATCATGTTTTGATTGCAAACACTACTGCTTCATTTCCAGTGAAATCCCACAGCACTGCTACACTAGGCAGTAAGTTAATCCTCAATGGTGTTTCACCCATGTTGAAGCAAAACACTAATAAAACAGACAAAAAACGGCTCCTTTTTACAGAGACACTGCACAACTTTGAAGACAAGCCAAAAAATTAGAGATGCAGGTTTTAAGACCTTGCCAGAAAGTAACCTGAAATAAAAAAACAAACAAACAAACAAAAAACAGTGTTGTTGCCCGATGATTCCTGTTTCAAAAAAGGCAACAACTGAATCAAGTTTCTTTAAATGGTCTGTATGTCAGAAAAATCTGTTTACTTGCTGTTACTGTTTATTGTTACTTCAGCAAGAAGTTTTTTCAACTTGACTAACAAGAAAAGAAACTGAGGGTGTGAAGAGAGGTAGATGGCAGAAACAGAAGAAAACAGAATGGCTAGGTTGGGGACAGGAGAGAAGTGATTCATTGCAGAAAAGTAAGATAACAGAACAGCACCAGGGACATACATACAGGCATTCCCAAAATCCATTGAGATGGCTTAAGTCTATCTTGTAAAAGACACGGAAAATTCTTACAATATATTTCTGAAAATGCAGTGCCAATTAAATAAATCCAAGATATTGTTCTATTTGCCTATTTAAATTTATAAATTCTATTGCTACAAAACCACCTAGTCTATCAAAAAGGCTATTGAATAAGATTTCAGGAACACTAGGTTCAGTTCTATTACTCGTTCTTTGGATGTGCCATTTCCTTTCTTGGTGCCGTTTTTCACCCTGTTGCGAACCTCCCCTTGTGATTTCTACTTGCCAGCTTTTCACCTAAATTGCAAGATTCAGGGAGATTGCATCTTCCACATGGTCACCCTCAAAACACTAAAACTTCCCATAAGCAAGATTTGGGGAAGATAAAATTCTGAATTCTTAAAAATCAAAATGAAGATTTGTTGGAAGACTACCAGTTATCTCCATACACAAACCTAATTATCCATCTACATGTGATTCTCTTTTTGCCCACAGATTTTCTATAGGATCTCTTAAAACTCACTTCATGCAGACTATTTCTAAAACAGATGATAGTGATATTGTCTTTTATTATTTAACTCAATCTTGATTAGTTAACAGTATCTTGTCCACTTGGATTCAGCAGTATTTGAGGCTATTTGAAATAGTAATAATAATCAGCAGTTTGAGAAGCAAATTCATCAAGTTTTAAGGAAGATATTATCATTTACTACAGCAAGAAAAATAGTCTCCTTTGAAGAGCAATAATCTAAGAGTAGTATGTAAAGAATAAGCACTGCTTTAGTGCTTCCATGCTTACATTACAAAGCCCATTTTTCTTTCTTAATAGAAGTGATACCCACCTGGAAAAATTGCAGTACAACACAACAGGCTTTGACATGTGAGCTTTTTAAAGAGATCTCTTACTGTGTAACAAGATAACACTAGAAGTCACACAAGTTGAATTAACCCAATAATAGCCACAAAAAAAAATAAACATTAAGCACTCAGAAAGCTACTTTTAAAAAGTTGCTATTTTTGAATCCTGGCTTAGATTAGCCCTTTTTTCTTGCTTGAATTGCAACTGTAGAATTTTCTTCTCTGTTCTGCCATGTACACACACACATCTGCTGTGTGTCTGCTAACATATGGTGTTTCACTAATTAATTGCTAGCTATCAGCCAGGCTCATACTGCTCATATCAAATGTGAGTGCCCTCCAGAATGTTTCGCAATAATGATCATTTCACAGACACACTGCAGTAGCCACTGTATGGTTAGAAAGCAGTTTTCCATGAGAGAAATGCAGTATGTCATCATTTAAAATCTGAGTCTGTTTTAACATTGCAGGTTCACTGTTACATAAGAGGAAAGCATCAGAATAAGTGTACAGTAATAAATACCTGTAAAGGGAAAAGCTGTATTAGTTTAACAACCTGGTTCTTCTGATGAAAGGAAAAGTATGGCAACACTGGGTTAAATCAAGTCCAATAAATTTTCAAGACAGCTCTTAAAAAGGGATATGCTTTAGCACTTGGATTCTGTTTTTTTTTTTTTTTCTCCCCAGTAAATAAGCTCCCATATTTTATTTATCATTAGACATAACTTATTTCTGCATAAGCTTTTAGGTATTGTACAATGTCAAGTGAAGTAGATTTGGTGATGACAGAGTAACTCCCTGCAGCATTTGGTCACCTTCTCCTAGTCGGTTCATCACCTCCTCCTAGTGGGTTCATCTTAGTGAGCAGCAGTTCCAGTTACTTGTTAAGTAACAGTTGGGAACTCACCTGACAGAGCACACACATTATATCCCAGTCAAATGTGACAGCAGTGTACTGGAGGAAGCATGACCCTCTTTATACCTTCTCAACCATGTATTTTTCAAATCAAGACACAGATACAATAGTAACAGCCTGAAACACTAGTGAAGGGAAGAAGCATTATTCATTGGAATAAAAAAGTGAAAGTTCTGTTTCCTAATGTATTTTTGGATAACTTCTTGTACATGACCCTCGCTTATGTCCTTAGGAGTTCATGGCATTTGGGGAAATTTAACTTTTTCTGAATTGACCTTATAGGTGATACTGTGCCTGTACTAGTAATCTAAGAAAGGGTCCATATACTTGTCCAAGTATTCACACACCCACGCACATGCCAGGATCTGCATGTGGCCAGTTATGTCATTATATTCAGGTTTGTTTCAACACGAGACAGCAAGTAAGCCTACAGCTTCATCAAGTCTTAAATGAACAGCATATAATATTTTGCATGTGTCTAATGTATAGAAGGATCTGTTTGAAACTGAACAGGCAATACAGGGTTAATCTTTATACACACAAGCATTTAAAAAAATTGACAAATTAGTCACTGACAAAAAGCAGCATATCACCCTGATAAAGGTTATCAGAAGAAAGTCAGGAAATATGATACTAAAGTCTGTCAAGCCATTATTCTATCCAATACCATAGATTGGTACGAAATGAAAGAAACAATTCAGAAGTACTTCAAAGTAAAACACACAGGGAGTTTTAATGAGCAAAGAAAAAGAACTGGTAAGAATCTTCCTGCCTACACACTGTATCAATTCTTTATACAGCTCACTCATAAGAGTGATATCCCAACCTTGAAGGGCAATGAACAGTAGTAAGAAGTCACAACCACAGTACCAACACATTATGGAACTGTAAAACTATGTGTTGGTGTAATCCAACCCATAATATGCCAGTGTCATCATCTGTAGAAGTAATTATTCATGGACTTTAGGCCCCAGAACTGCATAAAATTTACCAGTCACAGAGTCAAAACAGAACTTTCCAAAAGCGAGAATGAATTCCCAGATTAAACCTCCAAAATTGAAGGATTTTTGTCCCTAGGAAGCACCATACTTTTCATGAGAAAAGCCATTCAGTTCTACTGTCTGCTCTTTAACATATCACTGATATGGATATAAAGTTAAATCATTAAAAAGACTTAGTACTATTTTTTAATATAAAATATTTTTAATTGTAAAAAAAGAGTCTTTGTGTCTACATCTCATTATGACAAATCCTAGCTAAATATAAACTTTACCTACTTGCAGTTGAAGGTTTTATTAATAGAAGCATTAAGAAGACTTTAATTGTAGCATCAAGGTTATAATTATGAATATTTTATGACTAAACAGTTTTCACAGGGATAAGAAGATAACTAAAACTATTATTTAATGAAAAGCAGTGAATTACTGACAAGTAGAAGAACTGACTTTAGAACTGGAATACAGTTACTGAATATAATTGGTAAGTCACAATAGTCTCAAAGAAGCTTTGAGATTTTTATTGTTTTCCTTTAAATGATGTAAATCCTTTGGCAGCTAAAATAACAGAATATGCAGATAACAAGTGTGTCACAAAGAACGATCACCTTAAGAAAGGGCTTAAGAATTGAATGGAGGGGCTGCTTAGGCTGAAGGAAGATGAGTATGCTCTTATCCAAAGACCATATTTACTTTGAGTCCAACTGCATCACAGACAACCCATTGGGGAGGCTGAAGAAGATAAAAGAGAAATACCAGTCCAGGAACTAAGACCTGTTCACTGGTAAAACAAGACAGGGACTCACTTTCAGAAATCTGGTCTATTTGGGCCTGATGGGGTCCATCTGTTAAAGAGGGGGATGAACTTCTTTGGTCATTGGCTTGCCAAGGTGGTGAAGAGGGCTTTAAACTAAAGTTGCCTGGGGGGAAGGGAATCTCAATCCATCCTGTTTGATTTTGAAAATGTCATCTTTGTTCCTGTTTTCTGGCTCCACCTATTGACACAACATGAAAAAGTTCTATCTAAAAATCTTTTCTTGTCTGTGACAAAGTGCTACCTTTTATGGTACAGTATAGGTAGCTGATCTGAAACAGGTGAGTGACAATATAAGATGAAAATCCACTTACTCATTAACACTTGATACTACAACAATATAGGAAATACACATCCACCATTGATAAAAAGCACCAGCCGCTATACACAGAAATAATATCAAACATTTAAGTACATTACTTTGTTTTCAAAGAGGGAATTACAACTGAAAACCAGGGATTTTTTAAAATATACTTATGTATACTTTGTCTGACAGATGTCCAGGTCAACATAGGAAAATTTTGTAATAGACTAATTTTGGAGAAATGCAAACCAAGTTGATTTTGTAGCAGCAGAAGCACATTTCCTGGCTTTGTTTTTATAGAAGGATACCAATCCAGGATACCAAAGGGAAAAAAACCCCAAAAGCTGTGTTTTTCCTATATCTGATTTCAGTGAAGACAGTGAACAGTAAGTGAAGAAAGTCTCTCCCCTTGCTGAATACCAGAGCTTTCTCTGATAAAACTAGAACTGTGGCCAAAGTTACCTACCTTGAGTTAAGGGATTACTGAACAGAGGAGTGGACACTCAGTTCTCTATTCCCATAACAATGACATGAAGTGCAAGTGAAACAATCTCACCCAACAACATCCCAAAGGAGGCAGACCTGATAACAGCACAGTGGAACCCTGAATTGGGAGGTGCATATACTGACAAGGAAATATCCTTTATTAGGATATTTCCGCAGCTGTCTGTTCAGTTATGATTCTCTTTAGCTTGCCTGAGGACTTGGTTTGGTAGCTTGGTTTCTCTGAAGTTTATTTAGTTTCCAGACAGAGACCATTAGCATCACCTTTGTTCTGGGCAAGAGGCCATTTGCAGTTATACTACAGCAATGCCTTCAGAGGCAATGCAAAGTAACCATTCATGGAGGAACAGTATTTCATCCAGAAAGCTCCTCACTCACCATTGTTGCAGAGATGCATCTTCAATTCTCTCCAAAAGTCTTATCAAACTGATGGTTTTGGCATGCTGGCAGTTACCAAATACTGCCTGTTTCAAACCACGTAAGAGAACGAGTTTCAGAGCCCCACAGACTTTGTAAGAATACTACCTTTCAAATCCATCTAGTCTATAGCAAAGTGATTCAATTATAATCTCATCTAACTGAAAAATGGCCAAAAATGCAGCACAAGAAGAAAGGCTGTATGAAGGGAACTTAACACTGATTGCTGAGTTCCTCAAAACCCTAAAATTTGATGAGGAAAAACTTAGGCTCTTTCAAAAAAAATTTAACTCATATAGTTGCACTTCTCTGCAACAGAGCAGAATGAACATGAGTCTAAAGCCTCAATAACTCAATAACCTAAGTCTATATATTCCTATCAGCCAAATTACAGCACATGTACTGTAGCTGCACAAATTGCCCTGCTAAAATACAAAAAGCATGTTTTTCCAGTTCTGACTTCAAGACCCTTCCTAAGACAATTTATTTGCCTAAGATTGATAATATAATCATGCTGCAAGTACAGAGGCATAAAGATCAAGTTTAATATATGTGTCCCATATTTAATGCAAAAAGGTGGTTTGGATGATCTCTAAGAGCTATTGTGCTCCCAGTTTTAGCAAAGGTTCACAAATTTCAGTCCAAACGTGTTCATATTCAAAATAAAGCGCAGATAAGCAATCCCCAAAAGGGAAGGATAATCTTATTCCCTATACAGAGAAACTGAAGAATATTACCGTAAGGCAGAAATGGGTTATGATTTACTTCACAGGAAACGAGACAAAGCTTAATCTTGGAAGTCAGAAGACTGCCTTTGCAAGCAGTCCTTGTCTGTCCTTGGGAAAAGCAAATGTCCTCATAGTGTTTCAGTTTTCTAGTATATAAACTAGGAAAAGCACAGTTCTATCACAGGTATGGATTTTCAACTCTACAATACTAACATATGCAGGCTGCTCTGAAATCCCAAAATGGGAATTTCTTTATAAGTGTAGAGTATTGAATATAATACTTTTTTCAGTTACAGGTGAATTCCACACATATTAAAGGGAGAGTTTCAACATCCTTTCCAATACTTACTTCTCTAATGTATTTATAGCAAAAGATTATATTCATAGTTCCTGGAAAGGAATTATACCTGCAAAGTGTTCTACTCTTGTCCTCAGTGAACAAGGCTCATAAGGGTTTTGGTGTTAATTTACCAAATACACCTTCAAGACTGAACTTTTTTTTTTTTGACTGAAAAGTAACAAGATTTACATGCAGGTTTCTGAAAAATTATTCTTAGCAGTTTACAGGTAGAGGGAAGTGAAAGATGAGGATAAATCAGATTTTTTGTTATAATCTCTATTACTTTCAGTCTGTATTATGTTAATTTAGAAATATAATAGCCACACTTAACAAGGTGTCTTTTTCACATGTTTAGACTGTTAAACTACCCACCAGATAATGCTATTAATCTGTTACTATGTTCAAGAGCCTGTGTTTTTTTTTTAATATAGCAGGCCATTTCCTCCAAGGAATCAGTTGTCATTTATTAGTACTCCAGAAAATAACATCTTACCAAACAGATACCAATGCACAGGATCGAAATGTTACAAATCCCTATAGCAATCCCATTGCTGTCTAGCAATCTGTACTTTCATTGCAACTTAGGTGAGCCAACTCACCCACTAAGAACAAAAGCACAGAATTAGTAATGATTAAGAAGCAGCAAAAAAATATAAATTTGAAATAGCTGTAATATTTATGCGTATATGCCACTTCTACCCCCCATACATCAAATTCACCCAAATGAACATAATTAGAATGCAGACAAAACATACACACAAAATAAAACATCTCTCTAAAACAGAAGGACATAGGTCTCCCTACAACACCGTGGGAAGACACAAAAGCATACATAGAGCACATCTCTGATGAGAGATTATAGTTTTCCTTCAGAGCAAGGTTTATATAGTCAACAATGACTACATCTTTATAAAAATTAAGACATTATCAAGCGTTCCAGCTTAGTCAATAAACATTGAAATAGCAAGGATTTTGCTCTGACTGCAAGAATGTCTGACAGCTGTAGATTATTATTCTCACCATTGCCCTTTTGTGTGCATCAGCTACATCCTGAGTTGTATTCTACTAAATTTGAGCTTAGAGCTCAGAAGCAGATGTACTTCAGCAGATCTAACCTTCAGGAGGACATTTGCAGGTCTTCAGGATCAAACAGGACTTCTACCCACACAAGGTACTACTTTCCTTAGTATCAGATTTCAGTAATTCTTTGCATATTTACATATTCAAATAAGCAAGCAGAAAGGCAGCATTTTGATACAGAATATCAATCAGAATGTACTCTGGTCTCAATTTTGTTTTTCAGGTTCCTGGCTTTCTCGGGGATTCTCAGGGATTGTGGTCAATCTGGTTCAGTTCAAAAAAAATTCCACATTAGAGTACAATAAAATTTGTTTCAAATCATAATTCCCAAGTAAGGTTAAGTATGTAGATTTTCTTCACTTTTAAACAGACAGGTGCTTTCTCGATTTAAGCATATTGGGATATAGGTTCCATACCCACATCAAAAGAATACCATTTATTTCACTAGTCTAATGTGCAGACTGCATGTTGCACAGCTGGGGAAGTGCAACACAAGAGCTCACAAATAGTGCATATTGGTGAACACTGAAGAGCAGAGCAGAGGCTGTAAGTACACTAAGGAGAGCTGATACTGTTGGCAGAAGAGAAGGTGGTCAAACGTACATACGGGGAGAGCTTAGAGCAAAAAGGCATTGCCAAAAGGACAAGACACTCCAGGTGAATTTTAATGTGGAAGAAACTGTGCTTCAAAACTACAGAGGCAAATCCAGACAAGTCATTAAGAGGGAGGGAAGAACAGAGATCATCAGAAATATCATTCATGATGCTACTATTTTACATAGATCAAATGGTTAAAAATTGATCAAAGTCAAACTTATTAATGAGGCTAAAATGTCTATCTTAGACTTTTTTTTGTTTTGAAAGGACTCTATTAACAACATTTGCCCAAAATATCATTTCATTTTTTCAACGTTCTTCATGTGCTTGACTTTTACTTCTGTATGTATGGAAATAAGCTCTACTTGCTTGAAAAATAAGCAACTAACGAACCTGTGATGCGTTTCTAATATCAAATGATGTAGGAATAACTTTCACTCACATCTTGATTTGGGCTATTAAAACTTCATTAGTCCCTTCTAAGGACAGGAATATTTTTTTGTAAGACAATATTAATTTGAATCAAAACTGTATAATGTTACTTGCATAGAAAAGAGCCCAGTGCTCATCTCACCTTTTAATGTTACCACAGTTCCAACACAGAACATGATCGTTACCTCCATAGATGGATTAAAATATCTAATGACGATGAAAATTGATAAATAAATGACTAGATAAGGCAACATTTCAAGATATGAGTGACTTGGTTATCATTAGTCACTTTATCAAACAGCAGCAAGATACTTTTTCCATAGTTTACTAGTATCCAACAATGTTCAGTTTTAAGGTAAAAGGTTATTCTTAATATTTGTATATTGGACTCCAGCTCCTGCTTTTAGCAGTTATGTGAGGAACACTGAATTAGGGAAGATCTAAGACTGGACCTTGGAAAACGCTAATGCCTTCTGCAAGTCACCAAGTGACAGAATTGGGTTAGAAGTTTTTTGTTTTGTTTTTTTTTCAAGGAATTAAAAACCATTCTGATCTGGAAAACAGTACAGCAGTTCAAAGTAATCACACATTGGAAAATTAAATGAAACAAAAGGAAGACCCGAGTTAGTAAACCTTCTTACATTTGTCTTCTAGACCAAATTCACGTGGAAGAAGATAGATTAATTACATGAATGAGCTATTTTTAAGCAGGTTACTACCTCCAGCTGTGATGACAGACTTCTAAAATTACAGGACTCTTTTGCAGTTGTAATTATCCCCCAATTAGATTTCAGTTGTTCCATAAAGGAAACCAAATCCATAGATTTCTCAATCAAAATACAGCTCTATATTCACAGGTCCATATTCTTTATCTTCTTTCACTGGTTGCATTGAGTATTATCTTCATGATGAGTGCGAGTATATACATACTCAATCGGATTGCCATCAATCTTTCTATTAAAAGTTTACTAAGTGTTTTCACTTAATTTGTTAGGATTTCTAATTGAAGGTTTGGTTTGAAAGTTGTGCCTTTGATCCTGCCTTAAAAATGAAACAATGTCCCATAAAAGCCCTTTTCCCTACCTAGTTTTATGGGGTGAAATCCTTGATTTCTCAGCTTTCTGAAATCTGGGCCTAACGTGTACCTACTCTTTTTTTTTCCTGTGATGTTCCTTCATCTCTCTAGATCCTCTTCTCTTCAAAAAGACCAAAAGGTCAGACTTTCCACCAGCCAACTCCCACTTAATAACTAGCAATTCCTCTCTCTCCCTGCCCCTCAGGGAGAAAAAAAGAAAGACAGACAAAGGAAGCCTGCAAAATAACAGGAAACAATATATCAAGTAGATTCAAGAAGAAATATGTTCATTCTTCATTGCCATTCTGCCCAACTTTCCCATTCATTTTACCTTCATGTTCTTAACTTCTTTGATATACTAGTACAGAATACACCTGTTTTTAAAAGAACCTGCTGCTATTTGTTCAATGACAGTACATAAACAACAGCTGCTCCATGACTCAAGGCTACCCTGCAGGAATTAGTGCATTTCTACTTTTATGTGTGGGTTCTATTGATTAGAGATGAATTTTACTACTTTTATTTGCTCTCCTCATTCTCACCATCTTGCAAAATATGTTGTCTTACACTAGCCTAAACTGAATTTATTCAATTCATCACTGAACCATACTACCAGAGCAGTGTAAAACAGCCTTAGCATACCTGAATATGTCTGGAGGTTTTTTGTTTTGTTGGGGTTTTTGTGGGTTTGTTTTGGTTTGTTTTTCTTTTTTTTAAATGAGGAATTTTACATTTTTATTGGCAGAGTGCTATGAAACCTATATCATAACATACACATTGTTTTTGTAGAGAGAAGTTACAATTATCCCTGCAAAACAGTTTGGGACACAAGAAAGGATATTAGCATTGCATATGAAATTATTAGAGACTTTCAGAACTAGGTCACTTCTAAGTGAACCATGTGTAATATTCCAAGCCAGCACATTTTTTGGAATTTAAACTGCTGTCATCTTATCTCAATAAGTATAAATTAAGGAAGACAAGCTGGCAGAAGGTGAGAACTTAATCATATTTTTTTTGCTACTGTCAATTGCCAATAAAATCTCATAGCTGAAATCAAACTTTTAAAAGTTAAGCTTACAGCTCCTGTGTCACTGGAGTGACCTGAATATGCCATTGTGATCTTTTCTCATCCCAGGAGGCCAATAAATGTTATGCTGAAACAAGGAAGGAGACAGTCTTTTTTCACACAGTAGTTCCCCATAATTAACTTCAGTGGACCCAGTGACACCAAGGGCTTGAATTAAGCTTTTCAAAGTGCAATCACAGCAGCAACAGGAGTCAAAAGTTCTTGGCTAGAAGCTCTGCCTGAAGACTAGAGCAGAACTGAAGGAAAACATGGCTGTGAACGAGCTTTCTGAAGTTGTTTTAAGAATTTTTTAACCAATCTACAGAAAGATCTTCAATATACAGAATGTGCTCTTTGGAATTCTAAGCTTACACATGGCCAGAGTTGTTTCAGGTTCCAGCAGTTTAGTTATTCTAGCCAATTCATACTGTTTTACTAATGTGGCCAAGTTTGAAGAGACTAAACGTAGCACATATGATGCTTGATTAGCATTTTATATGAAATAACTGTGAGGGGGTAAAAAAAGGGCAAGTTTACAGAAAGGGAAGCAACAGATTGGAGATGTTGGTTCTCGTAACTGTTTTAATACGATTCTTCAACTGAACGTAAAGATTATGCGGGTGGCTCCTGTGTTCATATAGTTAGAAATAAAGCTTCAGAAAGATTTGTCAGGGGCACACACCACTGCCATATGTGTTACTCAGTTGTGTAAGCAAGTAAGAGAGAGAACATCATCATGTTATCTACTTCTTTTTTTCTCATAGTCACAATCCAGGAATAGTATCCTACCAGCATCCTTATACTTCCTTTTAACATCAGAATTTGTGATTCTGCCTTCCTTGTAACTGTGGAAGTTTGTTTCCTCTCTGCCCCTTATCTTTGCCATTTTAAGTTCTGTGTGAAACCCTATGAAGGAAAAAGGAGATCTAGTCACCTGGAATTTGGAGAAGGCTGAGGTACTCAGCAACTTTTTTGCCTCAGTCTTCACCAGCAAGGGCTTTAGTCACACCACCCAAGTCACAGAAGGCAAAGGCACAGACCGAGAGATGAACCTCATTTTCTCCTACAGTGGGCTGTTCTTCAAGACCATCTAAGGAACCTGAAAGTCTACAAGTTCATGGGACCTGAAGAGAGGCATCTGTGGGTCCTGAGAGAACTGGCAGATGAAGTTCCTAAGCCACTATCCATTGTATTTGAAAAGTCATGGGAGTCAGGTGAAGTTTAGACTGACTGGTAAAGGGGAAATATAACCCCCAGTTTTAAAAATGGAAAAAAGGAAGACCCATGGAACTACAGGCCGGTGAGTCCCAGCTCTGTGCCCAGCAACATCATGGAAACTATGCTAAGGTGCATAGGAAAAAAAGGAGGTGATCAGTGACAACCAACTTGCCCTTCACTAAAGGCACAGTAATTGTGTCTGACAAATTTGGTGGCCTTCTATGACAGGGTTACAGTGTTAGTGGGTAAAGGAAGAGCTACTGAGCAACGCCTATATATTCTAGTATCCACACTCCAATGTAAGCAAGTACAGTACACACATTAGGCAAACATCAGTTCCTAAACACTATACAAGCTCTTGAGTATATACTGAGTGCTATTTCTTTTTTCAGCAAGCACTCAAGATCCCTTACAAAGGATCTTCCATTTCATTACAATAGTTTTAATTTCCAAGCCATATTGCCTTAAAGCCCTCCCCTGCATGAAGTGTTATACATCTAATTCCCTTTTCAGTATCCTCTCCTAACTAAGCTGTCTCCAGTAATTTGGTTATACTGAACTAGCCCCCCATACGCTCATGTTTATAATTTATGACAAATGGAATAAGTGGGTGAGCCCAGGCTGTAGCCAACATCATTTCACGCTTAGTGTCCAGCAACTATTAAAGATAGTCAAATTTCTCCATAGCAACCTGGTATCATTGCTAGTGATTTCAGAGTTTAGTTTTCCAATGAGCTATTGCCTTTCTCAGAATTGAGGTTCTTTACTGGTAACTGTGACAGCATGTTATATTGCTCAACAGTGTGTACATTTTTGAATGTTTATCCTCACTTTATCAAATATCTAATTTTTGAGCTTCAGCGGTGGGATAGTTCTTTCAATGGATATGTTCTGCTGAATAAAGCTTTTAATCTCAAAAGAATATTCCAGACCTATGATTTACATTTATTCAAATAAACAACAGTAAATTAATCTTGAATCAATCACTTTTATCCCAGACATAAAGAGGAAATGACTTTTTGCAAGGGCCCAAATTCTTTAATCTGAGAGCTTTGTTAGACTGGGCAGATACCTGAATGTCCTAAGCAGATCTTTATCTTACTGATTCACCTAAAACAATTTTTAGTTTATGTTGACAAGGAGCTTCAGAAAGTACAGTTGAAAATTCTCTGAAAATAATAAAACATTTGAGGTGCCAGATCCTGATTCTATCAGTTTACACAAAAAACAACTTAACCTACAATAATGAACTTCTGCAATGTTTAAATTGGTGTAAGAAGCAGAATTTTATCAAACATTAGCAGTAGATTTTCTTTTCTTAACTATCTCTCCTAAACATCAGATATTATAAACGTAAAAACCCCAATTAAAGTAACAGAAATATTAAATGACTTGACAATATATAAAGTGTAACACTGCAATGAGCAAGCACTCATTAGTAAAGGCCAATAGGGGTATACATCAAAACATCATAGTATTAGTCTAGTAACTTGTAGAGATCTTTGAATCTAAATGCTAAATAGGCATCAGTGATCTACACCCATACCATAACAACAGTTACCTCTCCAGACAAAATCTGAAGCAACGTTAGCCTGGATACAGCATTAGTTCTCCTTTGACCATACGGCTAAGCAAATGTCAGAAAGTTTCTCAGTTACTGCTTGGGTGAATGCCACCGAAACAGCAGGCATAAGGAAGACCAAGTCAGCTTAATTGTTCTTGCCAAATGAAGAGAAACTAAACAAGCCTCTCTGCTGTCCAAACCACTACGTTTGTTCATCAGTCCTTTAAGATTTTAAGTTAGCTACATAAGGTACAGTAAAACAGTACCTTATAGTACTGTTATATAGTACAGGCAATTAACCTTCAGTAAAGATCTTCAAATGGCCCACTTTATAATTCCATCTTCATTCTGCCAAAGGTTAAATATGTAATTCAAAATTAATCCACCTCTTTCTCGGTTCAGATAGAGGAAGACTGACACTACTGAACAGAATGATCCGTGTTCAGCCTACGCTGAATAGACAAATTGACTGATCATTGCTATAGGAATAATTCCCCTTAATACATATAACCTAATCCTGTGCTAATAAATCTAAAATTGCTGCTACCTCAAAGTTCTATAGGATCCCTTATCTTTCTTTCATCACAAATTGGCATAGTCACCAGGATTCTAGATCTCATTCACAACAGCATCCCATACACTGTGGGGTATTCAACTGCTTTTTGGGAGTACTTTTAAACCAAGAATATAAGCATTAACACTTTCAAGTTAAAGTATAAAAATATAAACAGTATGTGCAACAGTTTAGAAAGGTGTCCTGTAACAGCACACTAAGTATTAAGTGATGATATTTATCAAGGATAGTGTGTTTTAGAGAAGGCTTGGCCTGCAGAAATGAGTGTAGGGAAGAAGTTGGGCTAGAGAAAAGGGGAAGGAAGATGAACATTTATTTTGTTGGAGAACTTCAGAAGTCAAGATTTTTTTAGTTGCAGACTAATGACAGTGCAGGTAGGCAGAGCTTTGTTGACTGAAAGTCCTGGAGATATTCAGGGAAAAGTTTCCCTAAGTGCTGTTCAATGGCTATACAAGACCCACGATAGTGGCCTCTATCTCACCTTGTGAAGTATAAAATGTTTTCTCCTAAAACTACCAGGGCTCTCATCTGTTCATCTGAGGTCTTCAATCTGTTTAACTTGGTGCACACTACAATCAGGATCTAACATGACACAGTTTTATATATATAAAAGTGGGATACCCATTATTAGAACATGATTTTCCTCTAAATTTATTCTTCAGATATAAAAGAAAAACAACTCCCCCTAAAAGAGTTGTTCCTATTAATTTGTTAAAGTACAGAGGAAGTGTTGCCCTTAAAATAATGTGCTTTTTTTCCTTTTTAAAGATCTTAAAACCAAAACTGAGAATAGAAAAGTGCACGATCAAGAGTTAGGATGAAGTAGTACCACAAAGATGTTGAGTAACTTTTCTGAAAAGATTTTTGATGTTACCAGGTAGACTGAAATGAAAAAAAAACCAACCAAGTATATTTTGGAGTTTTATTTTATTTAAAGTGTCAATTACTATCTTTTCTCAACAAATGTCAGTTTGTGTTGAGCTCAGGGTGAACATGTTTTGGCAGAAGAGTCACTTCCAATCCCTACCATTCTGTGATGAATTTTACAATTAAAATACACAGAAAAGAATCACACACACAAGAAAGTCTCAGAAGTGTCAGAATATTCTTTTTGACATTTAAATAAAGTGGTTGATTTGATCTTCTTGTTTTGTATTATGGTCCTGAAGATAAATATTTCAGAGGCAACAGACATCTATGCAAAAGATTTAAATTAATATTTTAAATGCCTGCAATAATAATCCTGCTTTTAATGAATAGTGTACTACACCATAGAGACTACTCCAAGAAGATGTACCAGAAGTTAGCCTATGTTTCAGCACTGCTTGAATAAGGCTAAAACTGTAGTGAAGCAACTAACTTTACAAAGTTTGTATGAGAATTCAGCGTTTTGGAATTAAGCAGTCACTTCTGTGTTCTGATAAACAAAGGTCTTGATCTACATGCATAATAGATATATGATGTGTATGTTTTTAACTACCTTCTTATCTTTAAGATATTATGCACTTGAATTTTATATTTCTTTCAACCCCTAAAATAAAGCAGTTTCTAGTTTGTTAATTGTGATGTTATTCTAATGAAAGGAATGCCTATGGTCCTGTCATGTGTGACCTTTAGCAACTATCAGATGATAATGACCATTGCCTGCTTGCCTTGGCTAAATCCACTTTCAGTTCTATAATGGGAAGTCATAACTACAATTATGCCTCATATTACATAGCATGTGCATTTTTTTTTTAAGCTGTGCAAAACAGAAACTGAATTTAAAATGGAATTTGCCAAGAGAAATAACAAGAATTTGAAAGTCAACAGACTGCAGAAAAGGGCACTTGGGTTTTGGGGGTTGGATGGAATGTCACCTCTGAATTTATTCTCACTTGAATGTTCTCTTCCCTTTTTTATTTTAATGGTATAAATGTAAAATTATTCTAAGAAAAACAACAGTGGTACTTCCTCAAAGTTTCACTACTACTAATATAATTCCAAAGTTTGGTACGTTTTAAGTTCCCATCCTGTAATAAGACTGTATAGGAGTCTGAGGTTGCAAAATCTCTCTAAGAAATGGAAGGGCACACACCATAGTTCCAACCACAGTAACCATCTCATTTTGATTATTTATTGCACATTACAAGATATGCCTAATGAATTAATATTTCCACATCTCAAAGATATATCTAGACCTTACAAGGCATAGAGATTCTTTTCCAAAAACTTTCAAGCAATAACTGGTACTCTGGTATCCTCAAATTACCTAGTGTGTTAATATGACTAGAAACTCAGAATATCTTCAAGTGACCTGCATGCATCTTGCTCAAGTATATCTTGTTATAATGAAAGCTTTAAAGTCAACCTTTTTCTAAATTGCACATGTATACAACCTGCCATACACCCAGATGAGATACAAACGGTATCCAAGTTGACCTTTTCTAGTTCTGTTGACCTATAACTAGTTCTGTTTATAGATTAATGAAATATTAAACCAAGGTCTCCTGTGGTGGTGAGGAATTCCAATGGGATATGTATGTGACATCAGGAAAACTGTATCAGACAGAATTCAAACTTAAGAGGCAGGAGATAAATTCAGGGTGCTATTGCTTTAGTTGCAATTAGCAGGGACATAAGAGCAAGTTTGTACTAAACAGAAACACTGTTAAGAAAAAAAGAATGTAAAAAGACTATTTAATCTCAACTTGATATTTATTTTGGAGATAATGAGCCCAAAAATGGGGCATTAGAAATACATGGATTCTAGCCCAGAAGAGCTGTGAGAGTTATCTTTATGGCCAGCTTAATTTGACAATCAGGTAATGGAAAGTAACTGAGGAAATATCTTAAAAGGTCCAGACTGCCATAAAGCTGTAAGTATTTGTTTATTCCTCTGTATCACAGTCTCTAAACATAACCACTTTAGTAAGTTTTTCACTGGAGTAAAATAAACTCATTTTTGCTTTTACTTTAGAGGCTGCATTGACTTAAATGTTATTCACAGCATTTAAACTGTAGTCATTCTGCCCTCTAGGGAGTGATCCCAAACAGAGGTACCAGCTCATCTTCCTGGGGTATCTAACATCAACTACAAAACTGAGGATCTTATGAGACTGGACAGTCTCACTTGACATTTTACTCCTTTAGGAATTGCTAACCCAGAGGATGGGTCTGGCATACACAGATTTTTGATAGCAAGTTGTTCCTGAAGCTCTGGAGACCCCTCAAACTTTCCCCAATTTCTCTGAATTATTCCACTGTGAGATCATTCTGTTGTCCTATTCTACATTATTACTGACATTACATTAAAATACCAATTGTGCTTGACATGGCACAGATACACAGCTTTCTAGAAGGTTTCACCAGCTGCTTGTAACAGAGGAAAGACAAGAGAGAGGCCTCAATCACACTGCACACAGAGACAAAACTAAAAGCATTCCCACATCCACCCCATTGACCAGACAAGTTCTGTATCTGTTAGATATGTTTTCTCTCTAACATCTGGATTATAATTTTCCTTCATGAATTTTTCTTAATGTCATATCTTAGCCTGAATCATGCTTATAGTTTGCTCCCAAGGATTTCAGCTCATTTCTATCCAGTTCGGCTATTTTCCAAGCAAGAAGTATTCTTTATTTCATATTAAAATCCCCAGTGAACCTGAAGGGTGGCTTTTCATGCAGGTGCTCCAAGTCCTTTAACATAATTGGTTGGTTTGAAACACCATTTCCCTAACTTTCACACCCCACTAGTCACATTTTCATTTCTCATTGTAGAAAAATGAAATACAGAAAAGCAAACACAAATGAGTTATTTGTATTCAACTGGTTTCAGAAAAATTTCTGTGCATTTTCCATCTGAGTTGTTCCCTAATCTCTATCAAACTGTACACAGAATAAATAGCAGCCAGTAATGTGCCTTTTGCATATAATGAAATACACAGAAACTGAAATGTCTTTGAGAAACGAAGAATCAAAGTTACAAAAACACATTCTAGAATAAAAGCATTCAGTGCAAAAGGCATTTATAGAGTTAAAAAGGATATAACAATAACTTAGTCTAACTTCATTATAAAATAAGCCATAAGAGCTCCCTGAGGTAATTTTTATGTAAACAAAAGGGACTTTTAGATGAAAACCAAGTTCTCATTTGAAGGTGTCCAACAATGAAGAATCTGCTACAAAAATTCCCAAATTCTTCCTTTGGCAAGCTTCATTTACTGTTAAAAATATACTTCATTCTAGTCTGAGTTTCCTAAGATGAGGTTGGAAGATGCTTCAGGACATCTCTAGCCCAACCACCTGTGGGAACCAGTGGCAGCTCTGAAATGAGACCAGGTTGCTCAGGGGTTTATCCAGTTCTGTCTTGCAAGTATGGAGAGGGCAAAACCTCATATCATGCAAAGATGGAGAACACAAAACATCTCCTGGCAACCTGCTCTGTTACTTGACTGTCCTCACAAGGAAAAAGTTTCTCCTAATACCCAGTCAGAACCTTAGATCAAACACACAATGGGGATGACTTCCACCTACTCTATAGATAAAATATACAGAGAGTTTTGGCTTCAGAAAAGCCTTGGTGGACATAAAAAATAAAACTACTAGTGTGGAAGAATTACTAGTATAGAACCTAGATAAAGCACCTTCCTATAAAGAAGTACTAGTTCATGGTATGATCTATACAATACTTTCACTGTATTTTATGCCCTTTCAGTTTGCATATTAATTTCACAAGTCTTAAACATTCCATTCTCTTCTATGCTTGACTCAGCCTCCCATACCAAAACAGGCAATTTTAAAAAATAGATATTTTTCTTCACTCCTCATTCTCACCCCAGACAAACAAAATCCTTGTTTCAATCTTCTCTTTTTCTCTTGTTAATTTGCCTTATCTAGGAGTAAGTCGATATCTGTTTGGGAATCTGACTGTGAGTCCTCCCCTACCTGCTTCTCAGGAGCATCACAAGTTCCTTTTTTGATGACCATTTACCACCCAGTAAAAAGCTACTTTCGGTTATTTCCTAGATGTAGGTTACAAAATCATAAGGCAAGAACTCTAATCACTGACAAGGGCCTATATAACAATTTGCAATAACCTGGAATTTCTCTTGAAGAACAGCAACAGTCAACACCAATCCATTTTACCTTTAGCAAATAACTGACCCAGTTGAGGAATAAAAAGATATTCTGTTTACCACAGAACATCTCTCCCTTTTCTCACATGAAAGCTGACTAGGCACACAGGCCTAACAGTGAAACACGTTCAGTGAAAACCTTCATTTAATTCAAGTCGGTTCTGACCATGATTCCACCAGTTTATTCGTTATGTGATTTTTCTAGAAGATATTACATGTATTTTCTAAAGATACTCTCTAAAGTATTTCAGGAGCTGAATAATTGTACTTATTCTATCCTCATCTTGGATTACCATTAAGCATAGAGTAATTTTTCAGACTAATTTGCTTTAAGTAGGATTTAAGCAGTAGTATTGATATAGAAATTGCTGAAAGCAGTTCAGTTACATAAGGACATGCCTTCCTCAGGGAGACCTAAAGACCTCAAAGTCTAGCTCCTATTTTTATTAATTTCTTAAACCGTATTTTCTTCTTCTTATATTTTCTTCGGCACTTGGCATTCAAATCAGTGGATCCCATTCTTCTTTTTATCAAGATTAGTATGTATTTACAAACAAGACAATACCTTCCATGTTCCATTCTTTTAACTACCACCCATTCAACAGAATCCAAAATGAAACCTGGATCTTCTCTAATCCTATTCTAACTTCAATGAAACAAGATTTTCTTTGATACATAAGACATAGTTCCTTGTTTGCCATCACAGCAAGTTTCTTATTACCTGAATGCACTGGTTTGTGTTCCCAGACTAAACACTGAACTTAATACCAAACCCAAGTACCAAAACCATGACAGCAATTCCTTGACAAAAAATATCAATTTTGTTTCATTTCCCCAAATGGCCAAAACTTCCCAATTATCCAATTTGTTTTGGTGCCATATATTGCCTTTCATGGTATGAATACACAAGATTTTTAACAGTCCAGTGAACAGTAAATATATTGTAAGAAATGTTATTAAAATAAACATTATATTCTTACACAAATAACCATGGTGGCACTCACTGCTATAACATTCTCTTCAATAGTACATTATATAGAATAAAAGAATGAAACCATTCTTTTTTCTTTCCATTGCTGAGGAGATTCAGCTATGGATCAGGATCCCACTGTTCTAGGGACTAAATGAATACATCTAAGTAGCAATTTGCAAATACACTGTAATAAATTTGTAGACAGACTTCTTCATGTGAAATGAATTGTTAAAAGTTTCATAATTTTTGGACTCATGGAGTTACCATGGGAGAAGCCTGGAAAAGATCTTTTCATACAAGATGTGTACCACAAACTCACATATTGAAACCACTGGAGGGAACGGGAAAGAGCAAAAGCTATCCACAAATGCACAAGTATGTTTCCATGAGGTAAGTCAGACACCAAAACTGTTTATCTGCACCTTTACTTTTCAAAGCAATAATATTCAAATACCAGAACCTAAACATGGAAGTCAATCTTTGTTCCAAAGTGCTTGCTTCTTGAAGACCACATGCTAGTATGAAATTTTGGGCTGTTATCTAACCAACAATTTCAATTTTCCTACAATTCCAAGGAGCACTCCAATTGCTTTAAAGCCCACATTAAGCAGTGTAAAAAAGCATTTGTTTGCATTTAGCCAACAGTACTTCCTAATGACTTTCCTTTGACAGGCTGAATTGTTGAAATAAAGAGGTGGTTACAAATGAGTAAACTAAACTATCTGGCCACTAATTGTAAGCCATCAAACAGGAAATTAATGGATGTCCCAGGTACAAAGCCCACGCATTATAAATTTAAGTACTTCTCTAAGTCTTTGAGGTCCTTTATGATTCAGAACTGATACTTTTATTCACACTGTAACCTCACAACTTATTTTTTCTATGATATAACTGTGGTGAACAGCATTCTTTTGCCTTTCATCAGAATCTTCACTTTTTAAAACTAACAATTTTGAGAGACAATACTATCTAAATGGAAATTTTCTATTATTAAAATTGTACCCAATACACTTATCAAATAGAATTTTATGTAACTCCCAGTAGTCTATCCCTATACGGGTCGGGTTTTTTTGTTGTTGTTGCATGGTAAATATGAATCCAAGAGGCATTTAAGACTCCTGGAGCAGATATATTAAAATTATTTCAAGAGTATCCAAAACAGTTGTTTTCATTCTTAAAGTTGTATCAGCTGTCTTTTTCTACCTTAAAGTAATTTCCATAATTAACAAAAGGTTTTCCATTGGTTTTCACAGGCCAGTTAGCTTTACACATCAGGACAAATTGCACATCATTTTTCAATTTACTTTAGGGCAGAACATAACAGGATTGCATACCCTACAGAACACAGCTATGGACTTATTAGAATAATAATCAGATATATTTTTTTCCATAGCTTTAGATTTTCATATTAGAACTTTAAATTCACACAATGCAATTTACTAGTTACCTGTTTCACTGGGAAGTCTTGTGATTTTTTTAATTTATTTTATTTTAAGAGGCAATCTGAATTCAATATATTCAAAGCTTCAACACTCTGTTGCCAAACATTTATAAACGTCTCTGCTCAGTACTGTGCAAGATTTGACATTTCAAATTAATGGTGGTTTATTTGCAAATGTAAAAACCTCAAACTACTAACTTGCAGGTGTTCATGTATCCCGATTTCCAGTGGAAATTTTGAATTATAATCAGGTGTTCAAATTGACATGTGGAGAAAAGGGCTAATTTTCTTCTAAAGCTTCAACAAACGTAACCTTTGTATAAAAAGATCAAATTCCATAAACCATGCTGTTATTCAACTCCCACCAAGTCTGACAAGTTTGGGGGATGGTTTTTGGTCTTCAACTGAATTATTGAAATTCAATTATTTCAACACTTAGTCTAGAAATAATAGTGAAAGAAGATCAGCATTATGAAAAATTCTTTCCACACAAAAGCAGATGACACAGAATGATCTTGGTATCTACATGAAATTTCACCTGGTTAATAGTAATTTGGCATATAGCTGCCAACTATACCACAATGCAATTAATGAAAAAAGTGTTTCTAATAATTTTCTTTTTCATGTTGATTCATATTACTAAAAACATATCTTTCATAGAGTGGTCAGGTAGTCTATGGATTTCAAATTATTTTAGGTGATTTATGTACTGATCATACCCTAACAGCTCAGAGCAGCATCTCTATCTTTGAGTTAGAATTGCTTGTCTAGAACATACAACGCAGCAAATCCATCTGTGGAAGTGTTGGAAAAAGAGAAAGAGTGGGACTGAAAGAGTGTTTAGTATACAAGTATTGACATTTTCACACAAAATATCAAATGCTAAGACAGTATCAGAAAAAGATTGAAACTGCATTAGTTAATCAAGGACAAACTATCACCTGTTACCCAATCCTATGTGGCTATATAATATATTCCATACAAAGTTGTTATTTTCATATAATAGCATCACAAATTATAGAAGCAATCATGTCTATCTAATCAATAAGAGCTGTTAACATACTATTATTTTTCAATCTTGATACAAAAAGAATGTTGACTCTTGAATAACATCTCAAATATTTTTTCCCCCAACTCTGAAGATAGCCTGGGTCAAACAGCCTCCAACTTTATAGTTAATTATTCAGACAGTGTTTGTTCATCTAAATGAGAAAGTCTACTCTTGGCCACCTTATTCCCTCTAGCAGGCAACTATAAATAATTAGTAATTTATTCCAAAAAAACCTTTAATTTTCTTTTCTGACAGTGTTCTTAGAACACACAAAAGGCATTTTAGCACATGCAAGATAGGGAAAATATAAGGTAATAAAGGTAATAAAAGGAAAGATAGATCCTTCCAGTACATGAGTTTTAGTTTTTGTGGACTCATTTCCAGTTTATCTAACAATTTGATTACTGCATATAGCACTGCAGATGGAATTATGTCATATGCACAAACTGACTATTCATGACCTGCGAAAGTTGTGTGCCTTGTTCTGACAAGTCTTAGAATTAGAAACCTGTTAAAAAATTAAGATAATTCTACTAAATTAGATTGACATCATCACCAGAAAATTTTAAGACCTGACCCCAGAGCTAGCTGCACAGATCAGTTGACATCAATGACATTCTATCAGGTTCTGGTAAGTATATGAAGTTCAAGAATACCTATGCCTTTTTTCCTCTGAGGTCTGCCCTCCTTCGGGAAGTCTTTACCTCTTCATCAGTAAATTTTTTTTTAGTCAGAAAAAATGTGAATTTCTGTGAATCAGATTCTATTAATGAAACATGAGACAAACTATATATCTATGCCTAAAGAATAAACTTTGGAGTTTAATTGCCAAGCAGCTATACATAGCTTTACCCAAAGCTTTGTCTATTGTCTACAATAGAACTTCCAAATATCCATTGTTCGTCATCTGTTCAGATGCATCCACCAGTATCTCCTGACAGTTACCTGAACCAAGTTACTTACAACCTCCATGTAGTACCTTGGAGGTAGTACTAGTGGAGGTACTACCAGTACTACAGCCTGACTTAGCTTTGGAGATACTGAGAAATATCAAATCAGCTACAGGATTAACTGTTGCCTTTCAGCTTTCCCCATGAAACTTTATGATCAGGTTAGCCAAACCTAAACAACTTATGTACAGAGTTAGGGGCACTATCAGCATCATGAAGAAATTCAAAATTCTTAAACAAAGGAAAAAAAACTAAAATACACCAGCATTAAAGAAGAAATAGAAATACAATTATATTCAACAGTATAATAGGCAAACCTGTAAAACTATGAGCTGAAATTTTTTCTACCAGTTAAAAACAGAGAAAGAGTCAAACTGATTACTGGGGGCTATAGGCTGGCAGTTCAGTACAGCTTTTAAATGGAACCAGGATAAGGGAAAAAAAAAGATGCAAGATGCGAACAAGAGAGATGATCCTCCAAGGTAAAAAAGAAATTACCCATTGGTTACATGAAGATTAGAAGTTTTCTAAGCAATAAGGAGCTGACATTTTGGAATACCCTTCACACAGATAAAAAACAACAAAAATCAGTTTACATTAGCTTATATAAAGCATTAAGGAAGTGATACAGATCAAGTAGGAAATCCTGTGTTCTGTTCTGAAATGGCTGAAACACATGCCAAATGTAAAAAATGGGAACTATTGCCTCCCAGAGATCCAGTACTCCCAGAGTACAATCTGCAAGACAGACCCTGCAGTAAAAGCCACTGCAGATTTTGACACAATCTAATTTTGCAGACTAATTGTTTATTGGTGTTCCTGCTTATAACTCTGATTACAGCTCTTTTAAATTTCTTTAACATACTGACATGAATATTTGACTGTTTAATACTACAGACTATTGCTATCTGAAAGAAATAAGGCTGTGATTATTTTTCCAGACTACAGCTCTTATCAAGAATTTGTGATGAGAACTTCTTGCAAGACACCTGTACATTGAGGAAGCCTCTCACGAGGATATTAATACAAGTTTTCTTGCTCCATCTCTTTCTCTTTTGCCCCATCAAGAGAGATAACTTCCAGACTTGTAACAAAAAGCTGATCATTTAAGAATGGCTAACCTTACCAGTTTTCCTAAAATTTCATGCTGGAGATTAAGTAGTCAATGTCAACCAGAATACTGAGATACAATGGCACAACTATTGCCGAGTCACAGGATAATAATACGATTAAGCAGGGTGAATTTCTTTGCCAGTGGCAGAGGAAAAAACGTCTGTTCTCTAATATGCATGGATGAGAAAATCTGCAGAAGAGAAAATCCTTTCTACAGTCTTAATGTGAAAGTCTACTTTGACCCCTAGCTTATACTCTTGAGGGCTTCATATTTGATTGGTAAACTGAAGAATTTTGATATGTTCTTAAAAAAAAAGCAGGAAGTAAGCTGGCATCTGAATTTGTCTTTAAGGATTTTTTTTTCAGCCTCTCTGCTTAACTCTCATGCACTGCAGCAAGGCCCCAGCAGGACTGGATTGTGGTGTTGACGTGCATGTTAATAAAACAGCATTGTTCAACAGCAACTATCTTGGTCAAGCAGCCTGCATTTTATAGGGACAAGGGTAGTACCAGGGGAATAACAAAATAACAAGGTAGCTACATTTGATATGCTTGTGTGTGTCAGAAACTTAATGTCTGCACTTATATATTGGTGGGTCATCGTGTTACTCCAAAGCAGGAGCTCAAGAGTCAAATCTTGAGTACTCGATACTCATTTTTAATGGTTGTGAAAAAGTCAGGCATTACAATTTGGCAACATGGCTAGCTAATTTGCCTGGAGTGTTATGAATATTAATTCTGACACATATACAGGCAACACACTATTAAGTAACAATGCATGTAGTAAGGACAAAGGACAGATAGATCATGTGCTTAAAAATAAATCCAGAGGCAAAAGGACTGGTCCACTGAAGTGGAACTTCATTTGTGTTATAAACTGATCAGATGGAATGTGAGCACCTGTATATCCCACAGCAAGAATTTCATAATAAAGCATCATTGTCTGGCCCCAATACATGGCTGAAGTAATCAGATTCCCTACTGGACATGTAACTAGAGTTGGAAAAGTTTGTAGTAGGCTCCATAGTGTATGTGATCTAAGAACTGAGATGATTTCATTCATCCCATTCATTTGGGGGTTTTAGGGGTTTTGTTTAGGTGGGTTTTTTTTTGTTTAGTTTGTTTTAATGCACCATGGATCTTTGTTTAAACTACAGCACTTGTCAAGTAAGATTGATGGATGACACATTGTCCACAACCACCCATTATTCTCACACATGGGGGCTTTTCCACTAGCCACAACACCACAGAGGAGTTACAAAAGTTAACTTTTACAATCACTTTTTAAAGCTGAATCTTTGTAAGATAAAGAATGCTTGGAAGCCCACTGGCACACCTACGTCTCTTCTGGT
>JAOXNG010000042.1:36900637-36917552 GCA_028566535.1 Scolopax minor | reverse complement strand
CCCATCCCTGGAGGTGTTCAAGGCCAGGCTGGATGGGGCTTTGAGCAACCTGCTCTAGTGGGAGGTGTCCCTGCCCAGGGCAGGGGGTTTGGAACTCAATGACCTCTTTGGTCCCCTCAAACTCAAACCATTCTTTGGTTCTATGACAATATCATTTTTGAGAAATACTGACATTTTCACATAGGTTTATTCTGACTCTTGGACCAAATATGAGAGTTTCAAAGAAGTTCAAACCTTCAGGCCCTAATATTTGTGACCTTCAAAAAAAGAAAACAGCAGAAAACAGCAAAAGAAACACTGAGCTGAAACGCAGTCACATCCTAACCAGTTTTCGTTAATCTAAATAAGCACTTCAAGATTTCTTTAGAAATCCATGCACTCTTGGTTAAGTGAAGGAGCTGACTTTGCCTTTTTATTCTGCAGCTATTACGCAGTTTTTCTGAAATTCCTGAATAGTTCTCTTGGAGGACAGGTCAGGTACATGACTAGAATAACATTTTAGGAAAACAATTAGGGATTTAGAGATACAGATAAAGGAATATACAATTTCCTTTGAATTAAATTTCTGTTGCAGAGAAATTCCACTGATAAAAAATGGAGTTTAAAAAATGACATGCTATTTACTTTTGTACCTCTACAGGGGAGGAGAATGAAGGATTTACCTTTTGCTTCTTTCCTACTCAAAGTGATTCCCAAAGGCCTCAAAGAAAATTTCCCCAACTCTAACTTGCGCTGAAAGCAGCCAACTAAATATAATCCAGCTGCTCAGATTTGTCTAGAACCTAAAAAAAGCCTAATTTCAGTGCAATTTTCAAATAATTACAGCATTTGGGTTTTTTTCAAAGCTAGACTTTATACTATTGAGTTACAAAGTAACAGTTTCAAACACTGAGGTTACTTTGAGATTTTAAGAATGGGACAGTGATTTTCATATTATTTTATAATTTTCCCCAGCAAAATCTTTATAGTACAGCTGGAACATTAATCTTAGAGCTTCACATTTTCTACCACAGGCAGTTTCAGAAAAAGAGATACAATCAGAAAATAAAAATAAACATGCTAGCTAAAGGGTTGTTTATCCTACTGATTTTCTATTTAATCCCATAAAATGCCTCCTTCCAACACTAGCAGCCTCTCAAAAGAAAGCTCAAAGTGATATTATCTAGTGCAGGGTACTTTGGCATAGGGCAGTAATAACTCCAAAGGTTGAAATCTGAGGAAATGTTAGTAATGTTGCTGCCCATCAGAGCTGAAACGTTTAAAAAGATCAACAATGCAGGGATGTAGCAAGCAGGCAGGGATAAGACATGAGGGGAAAAAATAAATACATGCATTTTTTTTAAATTTGTAGAATTGGTTGCAAAAGTTTAATTAAGTTTCATAGAAAACGTGTCATGGTTATGTATTGATTTCAAATAAAAGTTTTCACAGCAAGAGATTATATAACATTCTCCAGCCTGACATTTAGGGTATTAAAAAAAATGTGCAAAGGTCTCCTTAGGATTTGATTTTCATCTTCCCTACAACACTTGGAAGTTAAGATGTCTCTCAAGTTCTTCTCTTCCTAATGCATCCAGCTTGTCAGTGATTTGTACTTCAGGGGTAAAAATGAAAGAAAATCAATGAATACATAGGGTAAACCCCTTTTCTAAAAAAAAAAAAAAATTTTTTTAAAAGGGGTGTTATGATAACTAAAAGAAAAGGAGTTGTAGATAATTCCTGGGATCTCCGAGTTCACTGTTGTTTGGAGAACTGACTCCAGATTAATGAAACCGCCTTGGGGATGTGAGTTTTATGGAGCACACAGCTTCCTGGCCCAGCAACGCTGGCGGAGAGAAAGCAATGGCCTGCATTGCCGTGCCAATATCTTAATTCTTGCTTCACAGCTACGAACTTATACAACTTTTACCTGATAGCTTAGGAGAAAAAGTAGTTACAGAATAAGTATTTAGCTGGCCTGTCTTTATCTTTACCTCACAGTCAATAGTGTAATCGCATGAGAATACACTCATGAGCTGCTGATATTACTGGCACATATCCATATACTAAGTAAAATTGCCTTAGGAAAAGTAAGGTTGGCTTTTTACCCAGAAGATGAGAAGGGCCAGATTCAGTGGTAATCAATATATTCAGGGATTTGATAGTGCAAATCTCTCCGGGGTGAAAATGTACTGAGAGCAACTTTCCTACGCTGCGCAAATGAAATCTAAAATACATATGCTTTTGATATCTAAGCTTCTGAAGCTCAGATGCAAAATTAATCTCCAAACAGTGAGAAAGTAAAGAGAGGAAAAAAAATAATCACTTTCTCTTTTCTATGAGATAAGTCAAATTGTTTTCACCAGCAATTCTCTCAGTCATGTCAGCAGGCCCTGAGTGCGCCAGCTGGTATAACATAGCTTCAGAGATCTTTCTCTAGTGAGGGTGGGAAAGTATGTTCACACTGCAGCAGTAGTACTGAAATATAATACACCAGAAAAGATACATTTCATTCTGAGTTGTTTCTGCAAGTGGAATCTGAAAACAACATATTGGGCTGAAGATCTAAGATAGCCATTTAGTAACTGCTACAGAACGGAGCAGTTTATGATTGATCTTCCTATGGAACACAAGGCATATTTTTTTAAAGTGTGATGCAAATAAAAGTTTTGTATTTTAAGTAACAGATATATTAAAGATCCATATGATTAGGGAACTGAATATCATGCTTTTCTCAGCGTCTCCTAGTAGTTTTCTTAGCCTATATCAATTCCTAGAGATCTATTGTCTCGTTAAATTTTGAATCTTCCAACTGGGCTATAAATGTTATATTCCTGTATGTTAAAAGTACTAAATTCTTGTAATTCCTGCAAATCTTGACCCCTTCAATAAGTTCTTTGGATTTGCTCAGTCCAAAGGAAGTCAAGCAGTTTTCCTCACAATTGCTCATTATCATAAAGGATCATCCCTCCTTGGCACTATGAAATAATCTTTTGCCTTTTTTGTCATTTTGGCTTCTCTATGGGTAAAATATCGATTTATTTTTCTGACTGACAGCAACACTATAAGTATTAGTGATGAATCAACTGCAAAACATTTTTAACTTTAGGAGACTTTCAAAAGACTTTGTTTCTTAAAAACCAAGATAATTTATCCTTTGGGTACAAACCAAATTTGAATTTGGAGGAAGTAAGAAACTATACCTTTGTAGCATAGTAAATAATCAATATTATCTATATTAAAGTTATCTGCTCCAAATGATATATGCCAAAATGTTTAACAAAGCCAGCAGCTAAGGCATGAGTCCTAAGATAAAAAAAAAGGAGAGATCATTGAAAAGTACATGAAATGAAATAGAAAGTCAAAGAATCCCAAGCCAACAAGCACATGGTTTGAACTAATTGTATTTAAAGAGACCATCAGCCAGATCCTGACAATTCTATTGAGTAAAAATACTAAATTAAACGCTGCATGCAAATCTGTCTGGAAATGATTTGGATCTCTCTGCGAGTCTGTCAGAGTGCTGCCAGCAGTACAAATGGAAAACAACCTCATCCAATAGGGTTTTAAAAAGAAATGGAAAGACATCTATTTTAGAAGAAGAGAGGACTCTACAATTAGTAATCTACAATTAGTCCATGTTTTGGTATTTTTTCGCCATAGGGCAGTTCTTGCTAAGTGTGTGTTCAACAGTATTCCCAATAAAAACAGGTTTTATTTATACAGAGGGTTGAATGCAGATGAGCAGGCTACAGAGAATGCTGAGTTAACAGCAACAGCAAGTTCTGATCAATTATTTTTCCAGCATTGAAAATCAATGACTTTTTTAGAACAATGTTATTTAAAGACTTTTATTTGCTGGAAAATTTCTGTAATGTGAAGATCTACAGCTGTAACTTTCATTTAGCTATCTGAAAATTTTACATGATCTAGATAGACAGGTTGTTCACTTTGCTTTCCCAGACCAGCTGTTTTCCCATGACATGTGGGAGGTACACTGAATGTTGTTTCAAATGTGAACAGTAGAGTATTAATCAGATTTTACTTTTTAAAAAACACTTATTTATAAACCTTGATAGAAGGCAATGTAGTTTTCAAGATTTTAATGATTTCATTAAGAACTAACCATTGGCTAACAAAACAGATGGCAGTATTACTGCCCACCAGATTTAAAAATATCCCAAGAGAATTTAAAAGCCACAGCAAGTCTTCTGTAATTAATCCAGTAACTTCTGTAATTAATCCAGATTGTACTCTGGGTGCTAATTAACAGCCTCACTTTTGAATTAGCTGAGAGAGAGAGAGAGAGGAGAATATGTAAGTTTGTTATTTTTTTTTTCCTGTTGTTAATAAGGACTTTAGCATGAAGAGTCTCAAAATAAACCTGTGGATTTCTTTTTGTCTTCTTATTCTGCTAAATACTTACAACTATTAATGAGCTCTATAAATCCTCACCATTACTTTCTGTTGTGACTTTTGTGGGCATTAAGCAAAGATTTAGTTCTAACACAGACATAGTAAGCCTATCAGAAATTACTTTACAAATTCAATGGTACATTCCAACAAATGTTTCCACCAAAATACCTAAGGAACAATTTTTCCTGGATCACTATATTGACTAACGTGCATCCACTCCTAAATTTATATGGAATAAATGAGATCAGTATTTGGCTCATTAATTTCATTCAACTATAAGTTGATTATTAAATATAAATAGCATGTTATTCTTCTTTATACTAGTAAATAGCTTCTGTAACAAAGAATACTTTCTTCAAAATATTCTTAAAGCAGATATTAATTAAGTAGAAGAGGAGAGCAATTTTTATCTAAGCATGTGTTGGAAAAGATAATACTGGCTCTACAGTGGTCCATCAGTCTTTCAAAGACTTGAGTGAAAACAAAGGAAAAATTCACTGTTCTCATGATCAGCTTAGAGTTTTGGATCAGGCTTATGAACCAACTTGAAGGCTTAAACATTATAATATAATACTATGTCAGTTACACTATTTTTAATCTAATGAAAAATGAACAGATCCCAGGTAGACCAAAAAAATTAAAAAAAAAAAAAAAAGAGAAGTGGATTTGTTCAGAATGCTGTATTTATAATAATTAAGTATAGTGCTTTTCAATTAAAAACTCTGAAATCTTCCACAAATGCATTCAGCATTCATGGCTATGAGCAGTAGGAGCAGATAGCATCCTGCTGAGAGTGCTCCTGATGCTACCAAACGGCCTAACAAAAACTGAAAGAGATAATGAAAGATACAGAGGCTTAGAGGCACAGTCAGATCTGAAATGTTTTTGTAGTTCTCCTTGGAATTTTGAATGCCTTTAAGATGTTTGAAGACATCTATAGAAGCTGGTTCTTCATTTATTTTTGTTATCTCAGGAAACTACAGGATTCAGTTCAGTGCATTATCTGCATCTTTTGTCAGAATTTAACACCAGGTTTATTTTACCACATTCTAGATGGACAGTATGAACTGTCACTCTTAGCTGGATCAAATTGCATTAAATTTAACATAAGATACATTTATCTTCACCTGAAGAGCCAGAAAAATCACAGTTGTAAAATTAAGGGTGTAAAGTAAAAGTTTTCTGAACACCAGCAACCTGAGCAGGAAAGCAATCTCCATGTTATCATTTAATTTTGTGCTTTTTTGCCTTAGAATCATACTGAGTAGAAGTTAAATAAAAAGAATTCTAAGGCTTTTGCAATGAGAGGTTAAAATCCAAGGATTCTCAAGAACTGCACTTGAAAAAGTCTTGGTTTACACCTTACATGAACGGGCTAGAAGAATACTTAATAATTTGTTGTCAGAGCACTTAAACATATGTTCATGACATTGTATTAAAAAGAGCTGAGATGATAAAAAAAAACACCACCAAGAAGATTCCAAGAAGCATCTACAAACTAATCAAACTACATAAGAAGAGTGGATAGAGAGGATGGAGATTTCCTGCTATAGAATGCTTTGGGATCCAAGACATATATTTGAAACCTATCTGTGTAAGTGGATGCAATATTTAATACAGTTGTCATAGCCAAAGTCAGTGCTATTGAATGATAAAATAAGCATGAGGTTATATTCTTTGATGCCATGAAGAATTCTATGAATAATATCAGAATAATCAGTTTATCTACTGCTTCAATATGAAAAGATACTGATCAAAGAAACTCCATTTTGTATTTAAAAATCTCTTTTTTCCTTTAAAAAATCTCAGTCTTGTACAGATCCAGATTCTAAAATTATGTTTTTCTAAATTCTAAAATAGATTTTTTTATTCTAACTACATACACATTTGGCGTAAAACACCTAAATTCAAACATTTCTCCAAATTCTGAAATATATGCTATTAATTAACTTTCTACCTATTTTTACATTAATTTATAAATCTGAAAGATTTGGGTAAATATACAAGCATGTGGGAGACTACCTGAAAAATGAATAGATTTCTATAAAGCCTCTTAAATCACAATTTACTGAATTTGAAGGCAATTACAAAACATGGGACTGGAGGCTGCTTCCAGGAGGCTGCTTCATCCATCATCCTGCTGATAAACTTGCTAACGTTAATTTGAGCATCTCTCCACATTATTTCAATAAATGAATTAATTTCAATGGGTTTAGGTCTCTTAGTCCTACGTTCCTTTCACCAAATAATGAAACTGTTAAGGAAATAAATAGAATGCTTTTCACTGCTACATGGATAGCTTTGAAAATATGTCTAGGTTTGGAAAAGTTCTGGCCCCTTCCCCCTAAACAGCTGCAAGATGAGACAGGTTATGACATTCCAGTATTATGGGGAAGGAGCAGAGGGGGAATTTAGCAATTCAAGTTGATTTACAACTTTCCAAGAATAAATCTGCATTGTAACCCAGGCAGTCACACTTTGAGAGATTAAGCACCAATTGCAACCTTGGCTATTCTCCTAAAATCTATGCGGGGGAAAAAAATGTTACAGAAGGAAAGGCACATTGCCCCTCTACAGAACTTCACGGATTTGTGCACGGCTGTGAAAAATGCATCTCCCTGATCGATATCTTTTAAAGCTCTTAGTAAGACTATAATGTGCTTTTTTTCTTAACTAATTCCTAGTCCACTTCTTGAAAGCAAAGATAATCAATCTACTTTTCCCAACCAGCAACAGGAGACAGCACTCTTTAGTCACAGCATGTGTCTTCTCCTCCAGGGACTTTGAACTGACTGTCTGAACTATTGGGGTCCACTGAAGTCAATGACCTATGACAATTTACAACAGCTGAGTATTTCCTTTTTATTTTATATTATAATAATACAGCAGTGAACCAGAGATCAGCCTAGCTGTGTTGGGTGGGTAAGTACCTAGAAGGAAACATGAGTTGAAAGATGAACGTTATAGCCTTGATGTACACGTTCTTGGTTAATGAAGAACTATTACGTATTTACTACGTAAACAGATAAATATGTGAAAAGGATCAGTATGACAGACAGGAGGGAGAGGATGGAAAATTTTATTGACTATTGCACAGTGAAATTCATCTATTTGCAAAATTTTAACTAACAATGACCATTTAGGTATTTAACTTCAGGATACTAATCCTAGAAAATCCAGCTATATCATTACTGCAGGATATAGTCCAAGCATGTGCTTCTGAGAATTGTATAACTCCATTCTGTGGGCTCAAGAAAGTCACCAAAACCAGCAAAAGCAGATAATTATCCAAGACCGTGCAAGAACAGAATTCCTTGTGATGATTAGCCAGTAGGAATGATAACCAGGGGCAATCATATGACAGAAAGTACTGATCAGATCATTGCAGGCCTGCACAAAAAGAAAAAAATCACTGCTGATTGAACAGCAAAAGTAGCAGACAATAGAGATGATTAAACAGATGGTGGTAGACATGGAGCTGCAGGAATAGCAACTCACACATCAGAATCTTTGACTAGCAGAAGCTGTGAAAGTAAAAATAGATGCTAAAGAGCAGCTGATAAGAAATCAGAAAGGAAAGAAGAATTACTTGGATAAATGGAGTGCGATCAGGGCACACTGAAATTAAACATGCAAAAGGCAAAAAAGGAGAGAGAGGAAGATATTCAAATATTTGGAATGACTCAAAATAAAGTGTTAACTACATGATACATGAAATATATAGTTACACAACCAGAAGATCTGTGCAAAAAGAACTGATCCTACAGCTACTGAGCCAGACAATAGGATTAGACCATGGAAAGGATAACTGCAAAACCAGCTGATCCGACAGCTGGAGCTTGGAAACAGGAGGCCATGCAGCTGTTTGCTTAGTAAGACTCAGCAAGCATAACTATGGGGCAGCTGCAGTACCAGGCAACATCAAAATTAGGCAGCAAGAAATGATATGAGAGCCCCAGGACCAGGAAATAAAAAGAGAAAATGGCATATAATAAACAGAATGGAGAAGAAAGCAATTGATTGTAAAAACAACAGGATCTGACAGCAGCAGGGCTGGGCAGTCTGGGATCAGAGAGCGAGAGCAGCTGACTGGACAGGGCTGGGATCAGACAGCATATGCAGCTCATCAGGCAGGAAAAGGATCCAAAACCAGGAACAGTTCTTTGGCAAGACGTACAGCAACCCAACAGAAGCAATTCATCAGAATGACAAGAGGAGTGGAGTCTCCTGCACTAAAAAAGGTCTGGAAATGGATGCCATGATGGAGCAGAGCAAGCACCACCATTCAGTGTTAAGTACCTCTCTGGAACCTGCTGCACCTTCCTCTGTCATGGTACAGGGTCCCCTCCTGCAGGTTAACAGGAATGCGGAGGGCAGGATGGGTCTGTGGGTGTGTGCACTACAACATGATGACTATAATTCTTTACCAAGGCAAGGTCTCTGTCATTTTCTCTCACTGCTGTTTCGAGCTCCACTGGTTTGAGGGGATTATGAGTAATGACTAACCCAGCAGCCTCTTTTTCTCTACAAAGCACCAGAAATTGTCTTTTGTATCTTTTTCCTGCAGTCGGCAAAGTTCTGTTTTAAGCTGCAGCATAGTCAAACCTTCAGTAAAATATTAGCAAAGCATTGAGGGAAGAGAGCAGATTATAGGTCATTGTCTTTAGATATCATGTGGCCTACTGCACTACCACAGCACCTGACATTGAAAAAGAAATAGCACCAATACATCATTGATCCCTTAAGCATATATGACTGCTATTAATTTCATCTTTCACTAGCTTATTCTCCCTGTACTCTTGCCAATTTCTGATGACTGTTGCTGTTTCTATAAATCACCATAATGCCAGGAAACATTACAAAAATCATAGAGAAGTGAAGTACCATTTTTCATTCTCTCCTCCACTCTCCCTTCTCCCCCTACAAAAAACATAGAGTTATACTTGTATGCAGGATTTCTCAGACTTTTTATTTAATCTTTCAAGGTCTATGAAAACATAACTAGTTGAATCCTGCAAGATAGTGGTTAGCAAAATTTACAGACTCATTTCTTTACCAAAAGCTGGTGTAGCTAGCACTATTGCTGCAGCTTAGCATTGTTTATCTATCGCAGACAAGAATAGAAAAATGTTAAAAGCAGCACTGATCTATATCGGTCTGTAGCACCAGCTATATTGACCTGTGTCCATGCTGGAGCTCCTGGTGACAATTTTATTCACAGTGAATTTGATGTATATCTTGATCATCCCTTAATGATTTGAAATCACATTAACCCATTGTATCTGCTCACAAAACCTTAAGACTGATTTTTCCCCTCCTCCAGAAAGAGTCCCATCTGCCAGATCAGCAGATGAAAGCCCATTGGATCAACTGCACTAAATTTTTCATGAGGTTTCTCAGCCCTCTGTCTCTTAGTCCTCTTAACAAAGCACTAATTTGTGTGGCAAACAGAGTTTTCCCTGGCCTCTCTTCTTGTCCCGTAAATAAAGAGGTGAGCCTGTGAGATCTTCAGCTTCCTCCATCTATATATACATCTTGAAGTTGGAGATAACCCAGGATCTCACTCAAGTCATGACACTCCTCATCAGTTGTTTGCACCTGGCACCTCTGAGCTGAATGTAGTTCTGCTGTTAAACTGGGCTACTGGAGGCTGGTGGAGGTTATAGCAAAAGCCCAGGTTATACCAAAAGCCCAGGATAACTAACTTGCCCACTTTGCCACATGACTGGAGAATCAATAACAGAGATACTGCTGGTTCTCAAATGTCTTCCTATATCTGCCTCTGTGGCATATGCATATTCAGTCTCTGCCTTCTCTTCTGCACTGAAATAATTTAAGGCTTATCTGTGCTTATCAAGCATATTTATACCTTGATCACGTTTCCCATCCTCCCTGAAATTACACAGCACTTGACCAGGTATCTGCCCGTGTAACCTGTCACCTTGGTCTGAGTGAGGTGCCTTGACCAGCCACGCTGACAGAAGTAGCGCCGTTTGGCTATGAATGCTCTTGGTACTAGGAGAAGATATATAATTACAGTCTGAGGTAAAGAAATGGCTTTTTGTCTTGACTACATGGTTCTATGCGCCATCTAGGTCCTAGGGTGTACCATGCACATCTCTGAAGTGTATTCTCTTTGAAAAAAACTTCACATCTTGTATCAGATATGTGGGAGGAATGTAAATTTTACTGATGTTCCTTTAGTTAGAATTCTGTCTGCTAAGTGGCAAGTCACCAGCTGCAGCATGTTATTGCTTTTTCAATTTCATTCACAGACCAGCTTGACCACATGGTCTGCAACGTGGGATTTGGAGCAGGAAAGAAGTCATGGAACAGCTCCATAAATGTGAGAAAGCACTGTGTGATAGAAGCTAGTGTATGGTGTCTGATTTGAGAGACTTGCTGTCACATTTTTAAGGCCAGCCCTGCAGTACACAGCTATACTATGAGTATGGAAGTCCTGTGCGGAGAAAAGAAGCATGTAGAATGAACGGGAGATATGTGGCACTAGAGCAATTTATTCTGCTATCACTACTTCAAAGAAAATAGATGCCTGAATCCATCAAGTCTGGATTCTTCCTAACCCGGATGTCACTATACTCTCTGCTGCTTTAATAATGTCTAAACTAAATTTAAGGATAACTGTAACATCCCGAATGTAAGATATTCTCTGAGAAATAAAGATTTTAATATGTATTCAATATAGACACAGAGGAAGTTAGTTTACCCCAATATTACCTTCTAATAAATGCTATGGAGAAGAGAACTATCATCCAAAATCTCCCTTTTCAAGCCTTATCTAAAAGACAAGAGTTGGGTTTTGCTTGGAAAAAGGTGCCGCTAATTGAAAGAACACGGCCAACACTTGCCATTTGCAAGCTCATTTCACAGCCTCTCCCCAATCACACTCATCAGTCCCCAAAGTTCAGAATGACAGAGCAGTCCAAACCAAAAAAAGTAATTTCTCCCTGCAGCTTGGAGTAAAGTATGCACGACATTGGATTTCCCTGTGTAGGGCAACAGGAACGTGCACAATGTGAAGCCAGGATTTAGCCCTATCACAAAACTCAGAGTCACAGTGTCCCGGGCCCCTTTTTCAAATTGGGTCCAAATTTCTTTTCCAATGTAGCCCTTCTTCTTTGAGTGGGCTTTCTTATGCAGGTAGTTTATCTTGCCTTTACCTCTTACACATTTCAGCATGTAATTTATCTGATTGCTTGCCATTTTTAAACATGCAAATAACCCATATAGGAAGACAGTTGTCCATTTCCAGGTTTACAAAAACATCTGCCAGTTGTGCAGCAACCTCAGGGTCATGGCCCTCAACATTTGGCTTCCCAAACATTTAAAAGTACTTTGGGAAAATAAGAGGATTGCTCCATGTGTGCTAGGTTCCGGGAGCTGAGGGGAAGGAGTTTTTTCTGCATTTAAGCCAGAAAGAGAGGGCTGCAGGCTCTGCTAGATCTGTCTTGGGGGTCTATCTTGCCACTTTCCCAGCCACACCAGCAGCAGGAATCTCACCCACCCTGCCCTGTCACGCTCAGAGTCTGGCAGCTGAACAGGAGCCCGTCAGCAATGCATCCTATCAGCTGATCTCTGCACACAGCATCTTTTCTGTCATCTCTTTCTACAGCATAATTTGGCTACATAAAAGCATCATAAACAAAACAAAACAAAAAAGAACAAAAAACAGTGGTGAGGCTGGTGGGAATACTTTATCTGCTGATACTGCAAGAAGTCCCTTCTAAAACACCAGCACATGTAGGGAACTTAGCAACAATCCATTCCAATAACTTATGATAAGGCTGAATCTTAAATCCTCTTTAATTCTTCTGCAACTAATAATGCAGCCCTTCAGATTGTGTTTAACAAATAAACTAATGTGTGTACATAAAGAAGAAAGATAGTTTATGCTAAATAAGTAGATTTTGGTTGTCAAATTAATAGGTAATTGTAAACAGCAGCTGCCTAGATATCATCCTCTATAGCCTGAATAGAACCATCAGCATAGTGAAACCAGGGAGAGAGCTGTGTACTGCCTTGTAGTTCTTTGCAGAAAAAAAAAAAAAAAATCCTTTTGCAGTATGTCGCTACGAAGTAGCTATTTAACAACAAAAAAAAAAGGTATCATTTTCTACAGAGAAAAAAGGGAAGTAAGATAACAGCTACAATAATAGGATGTGACGTATTATAAATTCCAGGAAGAATCAATCTCTCAAAGGAGAAAATGGCTGTGTTATAAAAGGTCTCAGTTCCATAGAAAAAGTACTGACTCCTTTGGAAATACCTAGACCATTATATTTTCTTAAAAAAAACCTTTTCTGCATCCTGAGTTTTATTTGTTTTGAGCAGATATTTTCATTGTTCATAACATTCTAATCTTCAACAAAAGCCTGCATTTTATTGATTGAGACCACAGGTCGTGCTTCTCATTCTGAATTTGTCAGTCAGGTATTGATGTAGCTACATTAGTGAAAACCCCAAAGAAAAGCCATCATTTATATTTGTGGAGTGTACACTCACCCAAAGCTGAGGTCAGTTCTCTTGGTACAAACTCAAATCATCCCTCTCTACACTTGAGTTTGTCCTGATATAGCCCCCTTTTGATAGGTCATTGTTCCATGAATCAGGACAAAGTCACAGTGTACATCCTGTGGTCCTATGTTACTAAAGGAAAAACACTGGAATATGGTTATAGTCAAAAAGAAGAGTAATTGGGTTTTAATACCTGTAATATAAAATAACTAATAAATGCTAGTGACTTTTTTTTTTTCTTTTCTCCTTGCATCTCTTTCTATTTACCAAGAAACGTATCCAGGTAAAATAACTTTTGAAGATTTATTGGTACTAAGGAACAAAATCTCCTGCATTGTTCTGTACATAATCAACTCTGAAGTTACATAAAATGAAGTTCAGCTTCAGTAACAGCTATTCTGGATTTGCTCTGGTATAAATCAGAGAATAACCAGTTCTACAATTTTGCCAATTCCACGGTTTTGCCAGTTTTAAGCTTCTGATTTTGTCTTTCTTTGTACTATAATTGTTGGGAAGAAAAGCAAATACATCAAAAATACGTCAGCAATCATGTAATACAGAAATGGAAAAGCCTGTTTTCCACAGTAGCCCTTTTCTTAAGCAGAACTTTTTAGGATAATTTCAAAGGACTTGCTTATTAATTGCCCATGTTGTTGGTATTAATATATTGTTGGTTTATTTGTAGTATTTCTGCGATCAACAGATGCGTCTTCCCTGAAGTCCCCTTTCACACCGTTAAGTGTAAATCTAGCATTTCTCTATCAGTGCTTGAAACTGTTTTAAAAATTCAGTTTGACCTCTGTGAGATTATAAATTAACATATTCAGACCTTTATTTCATATAGTTGCTGAAATGTATTTATGTCATTTTTAGGTATCTCCAATATAAGAAGAAAATGTATTGTGGAATACATTTAATATGATTACACCCCTGGCATTCGGCATGATTATTGTTCTTTTCTTAGTACTTAGAAACATTTTCTCCTTGGCTTTAATAACCAAAAACACTTAGCGTAGGAAAGAAGTTATCCCTAGGAAAGAAGTTATATTTGTCTCTAATGCAAACATTATTGCATTAGCTTTGCACGACATATCAGATCAGGATAAGTAAATTTAGTGGATATATTAATAACTTGTACCTTAGCTGATGGAAATTCGGAGTATTACAACATAAAAGACTTGCTCACAACATTCACAGAAAAGGATAAAGAAACTCATCTTCAAACTTCTCTGTGCCCTCATTATACTTGTTAAAATAATAACATTCATCATCTGAATTTTTCCCTCTAAAAGGAAAAAAACTTGTGATTAACTTACATGAAGTAAAATCTCTATAAATTAATTAAATGAAAAGAAATTAATTTGAAGGGAAAAATATATCAAGAACAAACTTTATTAAATACATCAAAACCATTAATATTCATTTCAGTGAAATGAATACAATTAGAGATGGCTAGGAAGCAAGATGGCAAAAATCTATTCTCTCTACAGAAGGGAGGAATTGTTCCATGACACTCTCTGCAAAATATGGCTTCATACATTTCATTGCAAATAGACTTCTGATACCAACTGTGCTATAGATCTTAGTTTCAAAATTGAATCCTACTAGTTCGTCAAATAAGAGAATCGAATTCCAGCCTCAGTTTTAGCTCAAGAAAATGGTTCTATATAAGATTTAAATAAAGTATGTACAGCTATTATTAAGAGCCCTGCACAAAGTGTTCTGCTTTATAGACTGCTCTGTGCCAATGTGTAGTTGCAGTCAAGAAAGTGAGTAAGATGTTAGGCTATATTAAAGACAACAATATGGAAAATATTACAGCATGTATTTCTCTTAGAGGTCCTCAGCAAGTATTTGCTGTTCCATCAGCACCTTGAGAAAAGTGACATTAAATACAGGGAAGAAAACAATGAGAGAGCGGTAGCAGCAGCTCTTTGTGTTTGGAAAGACAGCTAGGACCATTTAGTTTGTTGAGGAGAAAAGAGATAATATACCTCTAAAAAGTATTTCTCCTCCCCACCATGTAACAGGATCTATACCTCAGTCATTCTAGGCCACCTACCAGTCTGTTGATCACTTGTCATCATGGTCACCGTAAGTATTCCAAAAACACCCCATGTTGTTCTTTAATGCTTATTATTCAGCTAGTTAAACACTTCCTCTGAAGCAATTGCAATATTCTGTTGAAATTTAACAGTAATCATTTCTGACAGAGAATTGTCACAGCTGATGCACGTTAACAACATTCTGAGAGGTGCTGCAATGACAGCAGGAGGAGACAACAGCTGCTGGGCCTCCTCTCTGTCCAGTACCCACCAGAGGTCTCATTTGCTGCGTGCTCATCCTGCTCTCTGCTTCTAGTGGAGAGAGCTGAGCGATGAACCTTGAAATCACCAGCAACAACAGAAAAGGCCATATTCATAAAAATTATTTCATCACCTTCCTTCAGCTGCAGGTAACTGATAAAACAGGAGGTAACAGTAAATGTGTAATCACCTCCTCTGTATCTATTAATTCGTCTCCTACCTATCCCTCTGCCTTACCCCTCTCAGCTCTGTCTTCTGATCATTTCTGTCCTTCATCCATCTCACAGAAACCTCTCCATGGGCAACCATTTCCCTTTGTTTTGTTCCCTTTATCTTTTTCCCCCATAGCCAGCCTTAATGCCAGATTTTAGAAGTTTTGAAGTTGAGATTAGTCTCTCTCCCTTATTTCCATTGTACCTGTGTGCTACTTCAACTTCTGTATGGGAAAGGATGATGATTAGGACAAATGTGTGTTTCCATATGGAGAGGAGAAGAAAATTACATTCCTACTACAAAATACCACTTAGCAGCCTGACACAAATATATACTTTCAGGAGTGAACATTTCTAATTCACGTAACTTGAACAAACATTAAATCAGCCACATTGTAAAAGAGCTATTGACTGTGAGCAGGATTTTATTTCAGTCATGGGGTTTACAAAATGTAGCAGTATTGATTTTAATGTATCCCACATAAAACCAAAAAGCCTCATATTAATATACCATTTGGGTTGCACAGGTAATCAAAGAAAGGAAATACCTGTTAAGAGTGCTCAGCCTGAACTTTTCCCTTACTCATACATACTAAAATGAGTCTAATTACATAATACTTAAATAGAACGTATATTACATTCTGGAGAAATAAGCCTTTCATAAAGTAGTTTTAAAATACTGTAATGAAAGCTAATATAATGATCTTTTAATAAAGATTTTAAATCTGGTGTAGCACCAGCCCCAGCCCTTGACAAAGAACAGCTTTGGCCTCACAACACCCCTGTGAGGTAGGTTGTAGAGATTTTTTGGTACAGCTGGGAAAACTGAGGCAACCTGAAACTAAATTCCTTGAAGTTAACACAGCAGCTCACTGGAAATCCAAGGCCAAATCCCACTCTCTCGGCCCTACGCTCTTGCTACAAAATGGACTTGCTTCTTTTCAGTGCACGGAGTTGTTTTAGATGGTACTTCCCATTCCAGTGTTCCAGGTGTGCTACTCTGTCTGGTTATTAATCATACTGTGATACATTTTTAATATTGTATTCTGGCTAAGCAGCCCACTGAACTTCACTAACCTTGCTATAGCAACACACGTTCTAAGCAACTGAACATAAACCGATGATATACGTACCCTTAGGAGATGATGCTTCACAAAAAAGGAAATGTCTTCATAGCATTAGAATCAGTGTCTCAGCTTTTTATCAGACAGAAGTGAAAAGGAGTTTACTTAAATACGAAACAAGTTATTTCCTAACAAGATGCTGAACTATCTTGAACTTGTCATTCTCGCTTCTGTCTTTAGGCAACTGGTCAGACAGCTTTACACCAATGCACAATTCTAATTCTACCTTCTCTCTAGACAGGTTTTCATTATCTTTTTTTTTTAGGGGTCACAAAATTTTTCTGAATCTCATGTATTAGACCGAGGAAACTCCTAACTTGCATGATATGTTTCTCAAGTTTTG
>JAOXNG010000042.1:36859893-36870896 GCA_028566535.1 Scolopax minor | reverse complement strand
TTTAAATTTAAAAAATCATGTATTCTGCTCATAGGAAGTGAGAAGAGCAATGATTTTTAAAATGGAGATTTTTGATTACTGAATTAAATGATCTAGAACAGAAAACTGTCATGTTTAAAGAACAGGGAACTTTGTTTTAAAATACAATCCTCATTTTAAATTGTTATTTGCACATCTGAGACCCACTGAACACTGTTGCTGTACAGCTAATTAATGAGCCATATATATTTGAACATCTGTATTTCACTCTTCATTTATTTTCTTGCTCATCCACTTGGAGAAAAAACACTGAAAACATTTAAATGAATACACAGTCTGTAGATAAAAGAGCAGTTGTCTGGTTAAGGATCACTTATTGTATGTATGGTTTGCAGCTGAATGACCTTCTGACAAAACCTACTTTCTGCCTTCTACACCACCAGCTCATAAATACAATATGTTGTATATTCTAAAGTATGTAAAATTAAATTCAACTGCTTCAGAATGGAATGCCATTGACTCTGTTCCAATGCTACACTAGAAGAGGATTTGAATAAACTGATCAACTAAACATTGGTCATTGCTGGCTACTGCAAACTAGACATTGGGTGAAACACCTTATCATTCACTGCCTTCATTTCTATTAAACAGGAGATATCAGCATGCTCTTCCTACCACTTGTTACCATTCTAGACCAGACTATGAAAGAGCTGTAGGTTTTAACTATCATTCACATAGTGGCTTTGGGATTGGTTTGTTGTTTGGTGGGGTTTTCTATTTTCCCCTTTATGTGCTATTACTGCCCTCTTTCTACATAGTTACTTAGTACAGACAACAGTTCACAGTCTTGGTGGAAACAAATCCTGACACTGGCAACTTAATGGTCATATTGCCATCCTCAGCAGGAGCCTCTTACTGACCTGCCTCACCAATATTTGAAATGCTATAATCAAGGGATAAGTGTGGCAAGTATGTCCCAAAAATATTAGAAATGTTTGCAGATAATGAAATAAAATTAGCTGTCATGATAGTATCAAACAGGAGAAGACCAGAGGTTTTACTGACATTAAACAGAACTGTAATACGTGTAGTGCCCAAAACAAAAATGCATTGAGAGAAGAAATGTAACAAACGAGTCACATTTTACAAGCATATAATCCTGAACCCTATGTTTAACAGTGTGTATGACAGTCTATCATAAACTCGATGACATACATGGATGTACTTAAGGACCATTGAAACAAACATCAAAACATTCTATTTCAGCTTGACTTGGTTAAATTTTCATACTTACTAAATTCAGTAGGCACATGCATATTTTACACGTTTCAATGAAAGCCTGACATCTCTCATTTAATTTCTTCTAAGCCTACAGTAATGAAATGAGTCTACTGCCAGAATTTTTCAGTCAGTGACTGACTGAATTGTAATAGCATGGAAGCTTGGAAAACATCTACCAAGAGAATATACTCAGTTATCTAAGAACTAGCAGGAAATGAACACACTCATCAAATGGCTTCCTGCAAGGAACAATCCAAGGCAGATTTTTTCTTTATGCACTGGAAAATAAAATGTTACTGAGCACTAGAGAGAGGGTTGAATGCTCTGGGCACCAACTCTAACCATTTTGTAATACCACATCCCAGGGTGGCAGCTCTTTGTTTCCTAGTTCCCTCTAGTTGCCCTGCTAGAGGCACTACATGCATGTCAACTTAGGGGAGTAGTCCATTACAATCTTATTCTACAATCCAAAGTACTCCATCAATTTTGAAATGTTTACTCATGCAAATTTATATGTAAAGTTTTAATTTGCTCAACAGACACAAGTTAAAGAAGAATCATGTAATTTTCAACCCAGAAGATGACTCCAAAGAAATACTTAATACCAAACATAATGTTATAGTCCTCTTCCAGCCATATTACTTCTAAATGTTTTTGTTATTCAATGAACACCAGTCAAAAATATGAAAAAGAATCATATTTTTAAAATGTCATTATTGAGGATTTCCTAAGTGTATGTTCAAGAGACACTAAGGCTTTAATCAAAACACAAGCATCAAGAAATTAACATAAGGGACACTATTTAACAGTCTGACCTGAAGAGACTTAATCCATCTCAGTTATGTCTGTGCTGCAGTGACATATTAAACACCTGAGCAGTGTGGCTACCAGTGTGGCTACACTATTGCCAACATTGAGTTTAAAAGTTTGAAATTAATTGAAAAATGTTATCGCCTCCTAGTCACCTTATGGGGTAATTTAGCTACCTGTCTAAAACGATTACATGTTTTGCAGTTAAGAGGTTGAAGACTGAGCATGCAGCAATATGACAGTAACATTGCTGCATGTCTGTCTGATCTGAGTATCTTCTGTGGTATGTGTGGAAAAGCATCACTGTTTGACACGTTATAAAATAACTTTTATGGAAAAAATGCTGACCTTATGAAAATTAATGTTTCACAGGAATGTATTCAGACTATTGATATTTTCAGAGAAAGAAACCATAGAAATTATTCTCTTATGGTTGAAATTATTTGTTTCAGCTTTACAATTTTAACTATTATATTTTAATAAAGAATTGCAACAGTAAAATTCAAGACAACCACACAGTAAGAATTCCTCTAATGGCTGTATTCAGATGGCTGAAGGGTGCTTTTTTTTTTTCCATTCTCATTTAATATAGAAGAAATTTTTGCTCTCTGTCATCCATCAAGTGATAAGAGAGAATCAAATACATGGAGTCTAAGTTATGATCAGGTCACAAAAGAGTAACTTTCTATACACGGACAATCCTTATTGTCTTTCCTTATTTGTACATAATTTAGTTCTATTACAGTCAGTTTATGTTTTAACATATATGTTTTATATGTATTAAGCAGTATAGAAATAGTCCAGTCAGAAATTCACTGTGATACACTAGCTTTATAATGCATTCAAATAAACTTGTACAAAGCCATAAGATTTATAGACACATATGGAGAAAATACAGTTTCTTAATTTTAGTTAAGCCACTTGATCTATTTGGGTCCAATCCTCTCTCCAGCCTCTCACCACTTTCAGAAGATGTGTTTTCATTAAAAATAGGCATTTCATCTAGCTCATTTACCTAATACTTGGATGATTATTTCAAAGCATTTTTTTCCTTTTGTTTGTTTCCAGGATAAAGTTTTTGCTGGAATGTATTTTATTTCCATTAACAAATAACACTAATAAGCAGAAAAGCCATTATTAGTGGTGAGTACTAATAACTCATAGAGGAAAAAATGAAATAATAGTGCCATCAGTAAATTACATGTCTGTTTTCTATCTGCAAAAACAATAGCTGATTTATATAAAAATACACACATGAACACAGAAAATTACTCAACTCTTTCTCTACTGTATCTTATTTCATGAACTTAAGAGTAACCAAATTCTCAGTGTAAAGGCTTACAATGTGTAATATTTTAAAGATTATTATATATAGCCATTCATGATCAAAATGAGATCCTCATTCAGGGAAAAGAAGTCATTACAATTATAATTAAATTGTCAATCTCAAAAGTGGTTAATACAGTCGCTAGAGGCAACATAGCAGAACTGTAACTGGTGCTTAAGCAGTTCCTCTACCCCCAAATCAAGATTTTCCATATTGACCTTCAGTGAAGGATTTAGCAGTCATTAAACCACCACATAAAATATGCGAATCCCTTCAGACCTTTTGGTATGACACCAGATGAAAATAGCTTTGGAAAGAGAATGCACTGAATTTTCAGTCTCCAACCTAGCAAAAAACCACCAATTTGTTGGTCCTTGGACTTCATAACCAAGTCTGAGGACTTCTGGCAGACAAAGTAATGGAGCAAAAAATGAACCAATACACAGTAATGACACAACTCAAAGCTTTGTCACACAGAGATAGACCTGAACTGTAACTTCCACCTCTTTTAATCATATGTTACAACACTGTCTTTGCTACTTGACAGCTAAAAGTATAGGGAAGCAGCTTCCTTCTACCCTTGCTTTACATTACAGGATAGGCAGGCATCAAAATTACTGTCTCGGTCCCTCAGCCTTTAGCATCAATCTGCTTGTAGACATTGAGATTGATGTTCCCCATAATTTTAGAATGGGCACTTGGGTACATTAACAAAATTAATGTGATAAGCATGAAATATTACCCTGATAACTATTTGCATTCCTGGAGTAAATGTTAACTTGCCACAAGATACACTGCATTTTTCAGCGTTTTATAATTCAACTGTAATATTCACGGTAGGTTGAACCTGAAGGTTCCTGCAGGAAAATGTTTTATACATTTTTATAACCTACAGGAGTTTAAGAAACAGAAGAGCAGATGTGTTGTTTGCAAGTAGTTTTTTTAATCACTTATAAATACTTGTTTGAAATCCTGTGTATTTGGGGCTAGAGAAAAGCCAGCATAACAACAGCAGAGTTTCTTCTACTGCCTCTGCAAAGTTCAAATACAGCTGTTGAAGCGCAAAGCAAAAAAGGAAATCCAGGCCCATTAAGCAAATGCCAAAACACTCACAAGAACTGCTTGTTTGCAAGTTGTATGAATTATCAGCAAGTACTACAGCCTTGTCTGTTAATTTGTACACCTCTTGCCTAGTGGCTCTATGACACACCAACCCATGTCTTGTATTATCCATTTTCCATAGAAATAACAAGTATAAAATATTCTATTTTTCTGAAGTTCTCATTGCAGAAAAACAGCTTTTCAGAACAAGAAAAACAGAACAAAATTTTCTCTTACAATATTAATTTTAAATGTAAGTGAATACTTATAGAAGAAATTTTATCCTCCAACCTCTGTTTCTTATGAAAGACAACAGTCTGCAAATTTTTCATCTGCCTTGATTTTCACATATTTTAGTGTTGTTTCTCTTAAAAAAGGACAGGCAGGTGTCTAATTAATTCCATCCACAGCAATCCCTCTCAAATACTTGTTTACAGTTTGGAGAGTTGTGAAAGTAAAGCTTAGAAAACCTGAAACCTCACAGGAAAACCCCATGGGAGGCTGAAGAAACAAAGAAAACTTAAGTATTAATATACAGTGCTTCATTTCAGTCCCATTCTGTCATATCAGTTATTACCATAAATATAGGAAAACCATCTGGCTGTAAGATAGCTTAGCAAATTGACTTTCTAGGCATTGCCTGGATGCACACATAGCTGCAGATGATCACCTGTGTCAGTGCACATCAAATCTGACCATTGCTCAAAAGCCAACAAGCAACACCAACATATTGCTGTAGGAAGTGTTTTTCTGCCACATGCTGGGGGAGCATGAATGATAGCACAAACACCAAAGATTTTGAAAAAAGGAAACTTTTCTTTAGGTTCTTTAAAACTTCTTACAAGTTTCGCCGTTCTGACTGGGTTTATTTTACCACAAAGCAATTCTGAAACAAAAAAATCTCACCTATCAGGTAAGGAAATAGAAGAAAAAAATAATCAGTCACAGAGTCTGTGACTGATTCTTGTAGCTGTCAAAAAAGCAGATCTAATACAGTTTTTCCAGCAGATCAAAAGTCACTCTTGAAATTAACTATATCAAACTGTGGACTTAGTAAAAGCCTTTCATATCACTGCTGCAAGTTGTTAATAAACTGATTGTTCACAGAGATTATATAGTGGTAGAAAAATAAGTATTTTATAAATGCAAGTTACCTATTCTTTTTTGTCTGCAGGCAATAGCCAAGACTCACTAATTTGAATGAAACATAAGAGGGCTTGTGAGATGCAGTTTCTAGAAACAGGAATCAAAGCCAACTTTGAGATAGGCAAAAGCTGTTACTGAACTTCTGCTCATTCTATAGACATAATTTTAAGTCAGAAATAAACAATACAGGGGAGTCTGCTGGGAGTCTCCAACACTAACCCCTCTTCAGCAGCTGTATCAAGTACTTCAGGAATTTGGTAATAGAGCAGCGGGGCTCACCTTCTGACGACACAGTTCCAATGTTATGCCCAGAATCAATGAGTATAACCCACATTCTATCCAAGTCACACCATGATGTGATCTACAATCAACATGTCAGGGATTCAGAAGTACCATAATTAAACAAAACAACAACAAAACCCCAACCAAACAACCCTCCCCAACAATCAAAAGACCTAGAAAATAACACACTACCTTGAAAGACAGGATTGTGCTAATGGCAAGGTGTCTGCATTTCAGATGCTCTCATTTACAACTAAATAAAAGTTTAAAAAAAATTTCCTTGCTACTTCACTACTCTATTTTGTCTGAAACTATTCAGGACCTTGCATCTCAGAAAGCCCAGCATATTAAGTGACTTAGTTCTATGTTGTTTTCTTGTTCTCTCTGCTGGAGCTAAAGGATATGCCTTAGGAAAGGATTCTTCTCCTTTGTTAGGATCTTTGGTTTGGGTGGCCTTTATGCCTATCTTTTGTTTTAGTATTTCCTCTTCTTACAGTGCATTTACCTATGGCCTTTGCTGAAGGATGGATACTGGTGTTAATGGAGCCTAATTCCAGTATTATAAAGTAACTTTAATACCATTTGAGATATGAAAATTTTTCTTCATTTTCTTTCTTCAGTTTCTAAAAATAACAGACAGCTCATATTGTGCGTAGGTTCCTGCTCATGACAGTCCAGGCTGCTAACAGATTGCTAATCTGATAACTAGTCTATTAAAAGATCTTGAAGAGACAATTTCCTCTTGCTTTCCAACTACAATTTGGGAAACTTATTTCCCTTTATTAAATCATTAATAATATGAATTACTGCCACAGTACCTAAAAAGATAATGTTCCTTAAATCAGTTTTACACATTCAAAAGTACTCAGAGTATTCCTCATAACCACTGCCATGGATCAGAACATACTGTGTTATGATACAGGTATAACATTCTAGAGCAGGGAACTTTTCTTTGAAAGAGAAAAACAAAACACAAAAGAAGCTGCCAGATGAAAAACAGTATGGCACGGGCAAACACTCTTGTCTACCAAACACACATTTAATACCATATTTGCAAGGTTGACAGATATAGACAGGGGAGCCTATACAGAGACAGCACCTACAGATAAAAAAAAAAAAAAAAACAGACTAAGAAATGAATTGTCTACTCATTTACTACAATAGGGATATTATTCTTGATTTCGGTTTGCATTATAAAGCATATCATCAGTCCTATCAAAGCAAATGAACTTTAATAAGCCTTTCCATCAGAGTTATCTTTTTGTGTAAACATAGAAGTTACTTCACACAGCAACATGAAGTAATTATTCCTCAGTGTGAAAAGAAGCTAACACCTACTTTCTTCTCGTGCAGCCCAAATGAGTTGGGTGATTAAGTCATCTCAGCAAGACTGGAAAACAGATGTATTATTATATTCTTACTTTTACTGAGATAGTTCTTACAGTCACAGAAACTGGGTAGGATGCTACTGTTCTAGGTGCTGTAGAAAAGGCAGAACCAGAAGATACTTCCTTTCGTGAAGTTGTGTAGAATTTACAGCCTATAGGATAAATATAGGATGATATGACATCTCTTGTGAAAAAACATTAAAATATCTATCTACCAGCCACTAGTAGGCTGTTAGGGTCCCATAGATAGAGTCAGCAGCACCAAGTTCCTGAGCTGCTACTGTCCCCTTGCTCATCTGCTTATGTCCTCAGTGGGGAAACAGGCAGGGACTGGACGAGCTGCTCAGTTGCAACAACAGCTAAAGGTCTCTAGACCTCTTTCTAGAAGGCAGAGCACAACTGCAGACCTACACAGCAGATGCTGTTGAGAGATGCCACCTCACTCCAAAATTACCACAGCATCAAAGACAGAGTAGATGTAGATGCCTCTTTACCAAGAATTTACATTTAACAATAATGACCTGAAATCCCACTGGCTTTGTAAAGCCCCCTCCTAAAACAAAACCTAGAACTCAATCAAGAACTCCTAGCTTTCTGTTTAAATGTATTTTGAGAAAGGTAAGCTTACAGAGTGTTTAGAAATGTAATTAATAAGGATAACATATGCAGGTTGAATAATAAGCACTTTTGAGGTAAGTACTTCAATTAAGAAAAGGTAAAGACTCACATGTTAGTAATTCACTGGCTCACCTAGTGTCAAAAAAATATAATATTACATGATAGATAAAATCCAAATTCTTTATTACTCCATTTTTTTTTATTGCTCCAGTTGGTAGACACATAACTTCAAGTTTCTAGGGCTGTGGTCAAATCTGTTTGCACTCAGATAATTTTTAATGTGCACTAAGGCAGAAAGAATTATATTTACTCTTGGTAATCTTACTGTGTTAAGAATTTTTTTATATATAAAATAAATTAATTGCAGAAATGTCTATATTTGTGGTATTCTTAAACAAACTATATTACAGCAAGAAAAAAAATAACATTTTTTGTTAACTGTTTCTTAAAAGATGATAAAATAGCAAGTAAATAAAGGAAGTGAACCAGTAGTCCATCAAGTGATTTCATGAATAAGAAACAGACAAGACAACTAGAAACAGAGTCACTCAATTGGCAATGGCCAATAAAAGGTGAATTGGACAGGAGCAAGCAACAATATTTGTGCTGGGATTCTATGTGAGGGATCATTAATCTAAGAATAAAAATGGTCTAATTCCATATCAATGCATTTGCAGACTGGAAAGATACCTTGTGAACCACACAACACACTGTTCCTGTGGTTTTTGAAACTTAAAAGAAATTCAGAATAGGTAGTTTTTAGACAGCTGTCTAAAGATGACAATATGGAACGCTACAAAACCTGATAAGAAAAAAATGTGCTATACAAGAAAAGCAAGCAATTATAATCAGGCCATTTGCTGTCTCTAGTACTGTTAACTGGCATTTTAGTCTCGCTAGACTGAATGTGATAGTATTAATGGATAAGAAAACATATGTAGCAAGGTTTTTAAAACACAGATAAGGTTGCATACACTGAGTACATAAGTTTTCACAGAAACAGCAAAGCTATGAGTGAGATGCAGAAGAATCTGATATTCTGACTAAATCCCACCAAAATCAATTAAGTTACTCACACTGACTTTAATGGACTCTATTTAACTCTACTCTAATTAAAGGAGCACCTTTTTATGTATATACTTATGTTTGAGGTAAGCTGGCATAGGAGAATGAAATTCAGAGCACAACAGAAAATAGACTGCCTAAAGCACGTAGCATCTCACATTTGGTCACATCCTGTGACTGATGACACACATTGGACTGTAGGCAATGAACTGAGTTTTGTCAAACAAATTAAGCCAACAGTAGAATATGAGCAAAGACCTTTAGAACCAAGAGCATGAAGTATTATCTTCTCAGATAAAGCTGTATTTTTATGTAAGCAACATAAAGATAGAAATGTTATCAGAAAGGTTAATCTTACTGGAGCAAAACAAATGATCTCAGAGCACAAGCTCCACCATATTTACACCAAATCCATTGCTACATCCACAGTATTTTATTTTGACTTGGGAATGCAGTTCTAGAGCAAAAACTCCTGGTTATTGCAATCTAGCAAGCTTTGGTGTGCACTGCAGAGTGCTCTTAGAGTGCACAAACCAAAATTCTCTTGCAAAAAACATGTATACTTATGGGTCCTTAAAAACAACTAGTTTGCTTTCTAGATCCAGTGCTATCCAACCATGCTATCCATTATATTAAACATAGCATACTTATACCGTTAAGTATGCATACAGTTTTTCATATGAAATTTAAAAGAAAGCAAGACAAAACAAAAGCAAACCTTAAAGCTAAGCCTAACATGAACTGTAATATTAATAAATAAACTCTCAATCAGAAACAATCAAGAGACTTTTACAGTGTGTAATATCTGAAAAGTTTCACCACACATATGCAAGTTTAGGAACTGGGCAGTTAATTCTTAACACTAATATGGCTGTTTTATAGCTAAAAGCTATTTCCCTTGGCCTATATTAAAAGGTGTTTACTTGAGAATGTCTATAAGGTATACCCAGGCAAAACTGAAGTATGAAAGAGATTTCTTATAATGGAAAACAACCAGTTATCATTGACAGTAATTTGCCTCCTTATTGACTGTTTCAACCCAAAGGTCAAGGGATGAATGAACCATGAAACACTTAACTATGGTCTTTCTGTGAAACTCAGATACTTCACAGATTTAGTCCTGTACTAGTCTATCCGAGTCAACAGTTCAACAGTATGTAAAAGAGAACACAGCTTGGTTGCTCTAAGAAAGCAAGGAGAAAGATCTCAGTTACGCCTTTTGTTTGCTACTTAATTCGATTGTAAACAAAAGGACAGAGGTTAACACTATTTTAAGCCATACGGGCCTATAAACACTAGAAATTAAGTCAGGTAAACACAGAATATAGAAAACACATCACTGATTTCCAATAAGTTTTCTCCCAGAAAGACTGACTTATTTTTCCATTTCATTGTACTGTTAGACACGCTCAGTAAGTTGAGAGACCACAGACATCTTTTGTACCATATTAGAAAACTACAAATTAGATGAAACTCTCAGAAATGTCATATTACTTCAATTCATTCCTCAATAAAGTTGTCATTTTATGTATTGTAGTCTCAGTAGTTCTGATCCTTGGAACTAAAGTTCATCATTGTTCAGACCTCCTGCTACATTTTGTAAATTCTTCTTGCCCTGACTAGGAATTGCAGCAATAGACTTGAAAACAACATTAGAGGAGGTGGTATAAATTATTTCTAGATGAATAACTTGCAGCTAACCACAGGCATTTCAAAGGACATCTGATGAGAAAGGTGTCCAAATACAGCAAATCCCTAGTACATTGCACATCTTTGAGAGGAAAAAAAAAGCTAAAATATGAATAGCTGAAGCCTACTACAGATTGTCTGATGTAAGGGGATGCCCTTAGACCTTTTTTAAGCCTCAAATTCACCCCTCTTTAAAGAGAGGGATAAAGTAGCTCACGTTTCAGAATGTCTTCTCTTTGAGACAGATGGATTCTGCATAGCAGTGTTCAGAAGCAATATGATACCATCTGTAAGTTTTGCTCTGTGGCAGTTTGCCT
>JAOXNG010000042.1:36837135-36851522 GCA_028566535.1 Scolopax minor | reverse complement strand
GGTACCACCAGGTCTCTCACTGCTCTCAGTAGCCCTGGGCCATCAGCAGCCAGCTCTGCAACACAATATAGAATACCACAAGGATACAAGGGCGCTTGCTGCAGAATACAGGAGAACAAGCCACGGAATCTTTCTTCATGCAGAGAGGTGAAAGTTCAATTTGTGTTTGTGAAGGCAAGTGCTCAGACACAAAGGGTTGCCTCCTGGAACTGAGAAGCTGGATTATTCTGCATTTCTGCATTTACTTCTATTTCTATTAAGTATACTTTTCATAAAACCCCCACAAAGATACAATTAATAATAATAACTCATTCTAAAAACAAAGTCTAAGTGGCAATGTATAGTAAAAAATTAGACAATGAAAATATATCTGTACATTAACAGAGATTCTCATTGTCTTCTACGTTAGCAGCAATACTTATTTGCAACTTAAGGGATACAGACTCTAAAAAAATTGCAGAAGTCCAAATTTTCTACTTGAAACAAATAAAATAAAAAGAAATTATTTGCTAAATGTCTTCTTTGTGTACATAATAATTAAATCTAAAGTTTAAAGAACTTTCCTGGTCTATTTCTGAATCAGTTTGCATGAATCAGGATGACAAGTATTTGTCACAGGTTTCCAAAATTTCAGACTAAATCTAGAATCTTTGAAAATAATTCTTTAATTGTCTTTTAAAGTTCAGATGCTGATGTTGAAATATTTTATCTAGAGAAATTACTTTTAAAAATGAATGGAAGAATATTGATCATTATTTCCAGTAGGGTTATGCTTTACACCTGCATTAGAGTAGACAGATAATTAGCAACCAATGTAATGTGAAGACATTGCTACAAAACTTACATTAATGTATCATTTTGAAACTTAGTAATTGCATTTATTATGAGCCCTTCGGGGAATCAGCATGTGAAGTTCATCCTCCCCATTTCAGTTACAGATACAACAGATTACAAGTAAATTAAGCCAAATCAATATTCCCAGAAGTCAATTTCATATATAAGTGTCAGCTCAGATTTTTCAAATAATAATCTATGCATAGCAAGGAACATGAGTTTTGTGGTTTGTTTTGGGTTTTTCTGGGTTTTTTTTGTTTGGTTGGGTTTTTTTAAGTCTTTTGCAACACAAATTTACATGGATTAATATTTTTTTACAATAATCTTACACTCTACTCTCATTCCATGTTTGCCTCATTTTTTCAAATCTCTCCTATTCTTTTCAGTACTTCTGAAACATACTCATTTCCTTCAAGGATTAAGGCATCTTGCAAACTGAGGAAGCAAATCACCTTGGTGACACATTCATATTTTATGCTATTACTATATACGGGTGATAATGGAATCTCCAAAGCTACCTTATACTTCTTTACATGTGGTCATAGGCCAACATAAACTAGAGACAACTGCCACAGCTCCATGACAAAAACAGAGACTCAAGGATCAATACAAGCCAAAAATCTGGACATAAGCAGAAAAGCAACAGCATTGATCTTTAGGGTTTGCATCAATTTTAGCAGCACAAAGTGGTAAGGGTGAGATTCATGGGTGATCTATCTAATATCTTTTAAGGCCCTCAGGGATTTAATTTGGATGGCTGCCAACGTCTAGCACAAAGAATATAGAAAAATTCCTCTTCACAGTTTTGCTTCCTTATTTTTGGATTTTGATTTTTGATGATTTAACAAAGCTGTTACTGTTGTGTAGGGGTTAGGAATGAAGTAAATGTACAACAGTTTGATTTATCAAGCTTGTCTGCTGTACTGTCCAGGCCTTTCGGTTATGATTTCCCAAAAAACATTTTTTAAAACTTGTATGTCCAGAACAACTATTCTTGATCTGGTCCACTATAACATAATTTAAATTAATAGCCTTCCTTTACAGGCCTTTCCTTCTATTTGTCCTGCCCTCAGAGGAGTGACTACCCATGATTTTAATAGGGTCCAAGTAGTAGCCTTCCACTGTCACCAAAGAAGCAACATGCTGGGATGGCTGCCTCAGTCTCCAACCCTCAACAGATAAATTTACAGCAGCTTCCCACAACAAACAGACACATTTAAAGATTTCTGTGAATGAGAGTCCTAAATACAAGTACTCAGTCTCCTCCAGCTCAACTTCACCCACTGAAATAAAGCGATGGCAACTTCTCTTTTCTCTGCATTAGAGTGACCTCCTCTGTGCCACTGCCATTGTGGCCTTCTGTCCCTGCAGGAGAATGGTCTCATTGTTACAGACCTGTATCCCCTTTCCTTTATACAAGAACCATTAGTGTTTGCAATGTCACCTCTCCTTTGATTTGGTAAGTGTATACATAATCACATCAGATACTAATTTATTTCTTTAGTTCACTGTTACTATCAGCAACATCACCTACAGTAAACTCATTCATTTTTTACATTAACTTTAGCCAAAATCTAATAGACTTAGAGTGACTTTAACATCAAATAATAGTTTTCACAACCTTCCAGAAATAATAAACGAACTACTTGTAAATAATTAATTAGCAGCCCCACAATTATCAAGGTTGTCAGACTATTGTGGTTTTAAAGCAATTAGGATTTGTTCCTTCACATCAATAACAACAATACCCTTAGCATAGTAAGAGCTGATATTAAAATATCATCTTTCAATTAAAAGTTAAGTCTTGCAGATTTCTACGGTTCATGTACCATTTCCAAGCAGCTGCAGCACACAAATTAAGTTAAAAGAGCTAATTTTTAACACATTGGCAAGCTGTGACTGATGTAACTGACTGGTAACGAGCTGTACCTATGGCTACATTCTGTTAGTATTTTTAACCTGTCCTCCACTCAGTCTTTCTCCACTGGCTTGTTTCATTTATCTGGTGATGGTTTTTATCCCTTACTGTCTTTCAGCCCAAAGTCGTCATTTTATATATTCTACATTCTTGGCCAACAAAAAACCTACACATAATTAATACAATAATGTAATTGATGATTTATAGCCACACATTTACATTCACATTACTTCTCCTGGATTGGTTTGTGATTCCTTAAAGAGACACAGATGAAGTGCTTGGGATTTCCACAGCAGTTTCCAATATTCATCTCCTTGTGCAATTTCATACAGACATTTCTTGTCTAGTTGGCCTAATGATCTCTATAAGGGATGAATGGGGTTTACATCCAGAAGAATGTAAAGTTCTGCTGCTTTTGTTGTTATATTTTAGTGCTGGTGCTTGCTTACTTGATGCGTCTAAAATACAACATCATAAAGGCCAAAGCTACTGAGAAGTCGATCTTTCCTGCATGTTTTAAATAACAGTGGGGCAGTTGGGCACACTTTAGCTGAGTAGTGGATAAATGATGTATCAGTAGAGATGACTGATACTGTGATGCTGTACGTGCACTACTTCTTTTTCTGGGCATTGTTAGTGAGCAATATAAGCAAAGCAAACTGTATCCCATCCAAAGTGCACTCTGAGCATTTCCACAAACTAAGGAATTCCTACAACTGCATTTTGTAATTCCTATAGCATAGCAAGTAATATGCAGTATAGCCTCTCACTTACTACATGTTAACATGTAGTGGTTACATGAGCTAGATGGATGAATTTGATAAAATAAGTGAATTTTTATCCACTTCCCTCCTCTATTCAGTTTTAGAGCATGTAGCAACCTTGAATTGGCTTGAAAATTCACCTAACTTCTTCCTCTGCTTCTCCCCACAAAGTGCTGCAGCCAAGCATAATAATTCATTCATAGTCAAAACTTAATGAGAAAAATTACTTTAAAAGTAGATGTGACACTTCTTTTAAACACTATCGTAACAAGCCAGATGATACATTCACCTGCTGTTCATGCATGGCAACAGTGAATTAGGATAAGATACAGATTTGTTAATGAATATTTAATTGCCATGGGACTGAAGTTTTCTCGGTTTTTATGCTGTAATATTTCTCAGGCTGTACCCATTAAATGCAAATAAGTAAGAAAGAAGTCTTGATAGATAGAGCAGGAAAAATGGTGCATGTTTTACACTCTTATTGAATTTCAATATTATTTGAGGTTTGACCATTTCTGTCTGGCTCCATGGCTGAGATGCAGCTTGACTCTTTAATTTTCAGCCTGATTGTGTCCTGAGAACTGCTGTTCAGCAGCTTCTCCCACTTGCTGAGTCCAGAGCCATCCCCAGGCTCTTCACTCCACACTGTCTTTGAGCCATTTTCTATGCATGGCATTTTTCTAACAGAGAAAGATACATAATGCCACATTAGGAGGAAAAAAAAAAAAAAAAAAGACAGCTTCTCAAATACTCGGGGCAAATCTATGCCCACTGGGAACATTTATGGCAATTTAAAGACAATGCCTAATGAAGGAGGATAAATGCCTGACCACTATCTTCTGTTTTACAGAGGGACTCACTGAGATTAAAAGGAGTTAAATAGCTTGACAAAGGCACCAAAGGAACACAGCAATTCATGTCTTCCAGCCACCTGTTCAAGGCCTCTTTATGTAAAAGGTTTTGCCCATTAATCAAAGCTAGTTTGCACCTTGGGTTCTGAAGGAAGAGAAAGGAAACAAAACCAGCTTTAATCTAAACTTTCTTCATCCTGTCTTTCTGAGGAAGGGGATATGTCTGAAGAGAGAGCGCTGCTCTGACCAGCTCAGTTGACACAATGAAGAAGGCACTCTCAAAATCATTCTTAATTAATGAACACGTGAATTGAGGGATGACTTCAAGGCTAAGAGTCACCACTGAAACATTGACGGACTGCAAACCAACAGGAATAATTTCTCAGATGGTATAAAAATCACTTGCACCATCTGGCACTCAGTGAGTCCTTGTGGAATTGATTCACCTGACTGAAAAAGGGAAAATATTGCACTCTTCTGTCCACTACTCAACTGCTAAAACTTTGTTTCTTGTAATAACCTTAAAAAAACCTGCATTATATTTTTAATCTCCCATTCCTCAGTGGTCTTAAGAACACTTCTCTATAAATATAGTGACACTGAAATGAATATATTGGAGAAAACTGATACTCTAGCATCAGCCATATCATGACAGCTGGAATCATTGGTGGGAAATGCCTCAGAGCATGAGGTGAAAAAGTGTTAGTTTCACATTGGACAAAACCCTGTCAATGGTATGAAGTAGGAATAAAATCTTAAAACACCTCATGTCAGGCAGGAAGTTCAAGTTCTTGAAGCTCATTGCAGCAGATTCTGACAGCAACAGCCAAACCTTTTGTAACGACACCCTGTTCATATCTTAGACTTTTGACAATGACAGATTAAAATCAAGGTAATGCAAAGATCTGGTCACAGAAAGAAACACAAGCGTATTTCAGCCCCCACTTTGAACAGAATCATTCTTAGAAAAGCCCATTAAGAACATCTTTCACTTGATTATTTTCAAACTTATTTAGCTATTAACAATGTGAAGTTACTAAAATCTACTTTTGAGGAAGAAAAGACACCTTTCAGAAATGTCAAGTAATATCAGAATGGAGGTGGACAGCACCCTTTCTTACACAAACTTTGAGATTCAAGCCTCTGGAATATAAGAAATAGAACTGACTGGGCTATTAAATATGTTAATAAACAATACATTATGTCTGGATTTGCATGACATGGTCCATGAGTTGCTATTCATTAGAGTATGTATGCAAATTAGAGTATGTTTTAGACATAAAGATACCAAGAGTAAAAGATGATACAATGAATATTTTTTTTACTTTTGCTCATTGAAAAAGGAAAATTAGTCATGCTCCCTTGTCACATTTCTGCAAAGCATCCTTAACAGCTAATCTGGATGACTGGGTTTTCTCTGCCTTGCAAAGTGAATGCCCAAGTGATACAGAACCATGCCTGAACTGTATACTTCATGCTTCAACTCTCACAGATAGGGGATCAACAGCAAGAGGAAGAGTTACTTGGTGCGCAAGGGCTTGCACAGCTCAGAAAATTTAGAGCAGCTTCAAGCTGAGGGAACACATTTATATAATGCAGCCAGAGGAATGAAGGGCAAATGTCTTTGCCTTCTCCCCTTCTGCCCACTGCAGCTTGGCTGTGAATACAGTTGTGCTGACCCACTAAACATAACCCACTAAGTGATCTTACCCACTAAAGACAAGGAGTCACACTTTGTGTGTATGAATGTATGTTAGTATGTACACCCACAGCATCTCATGGACATAAAAAGACTTAATCTCTAACCAGGACACCAATAAGCAACTAAAAAAATCTGTAGAGGAAAATCTCTAAATCAAAGCATCTTTCCTTTGAGCTCAAACTTCAGCTTTGTTGTTGATTCCAGACTAAGAACAATCTTATTGCCGCAGCCTAAGTTCCTACTTAAGAGTCAGCAGCTACTCTGGAAACTGCCTACAAAGGAAGTTGAGGGAACGGTGATTTAGTTCAAATAAATCACAGATTGGCTTTGGTTCAGAAACTAGCACATGAAATTCAAATATGTCATACAGGAAGGCAGACTAATTGATTCAAATCACTTTTGGTAGCTTACCAGCTGTGTGTAAAAGAACCATTACCCCAATTACAGAAGACCAGAAATCTTGTTTAGACAGGCACAGCATTTATGAATGAATGAGGTTTGCAGTGATGTCTGTAGGAAAGAATGGGCTTTCAGATCCTCCTTTTTCAATTACTAGCTTTTAAACTGCTGCAGAACCATTGCCTTTGTATAATGATAAAAATTCTTGATTAAATCTTCAAAGAACTGGGGTCATCTTCTTTTGTAAAGAAATAGTTCATTTCTTAAATTTTGTTTATACGGTGCCCAACAGAGCAGAGCATCTGTCTCAGGCATTAAGGTCATACAAGAACTTTAAGCAACCATAAATGTGTGCGTCTTTGCAGGCCCTGGTGTTCTCTTTGGATAACACAACTCTATAAAGAAGAGTATTGCTTTATGTCAGAAATTTGGAGTTGACAGCACAAAATCATTATCTTATGGTTTCATTTTGTTCCTGTTCATTTTCATAGTGGCTCAATTACCACATTATTCATAGCTTTTTCAGAGTCTTATTATATCACATTAGACATCCTGAAATATTTGTGGATAGGTATTTACTACACAAAAAACTTGGTGATTGTTATTTCCCTAGAAGTCATGCAATTCCAGAATACCAACCAAGAATTATTAAGTAGTTACAATACTGATGAAATCTCTGGTTTGCTCCGTCCATCGTCACTGACATTTCTACAACCAGAAAAAAACCTGCTAAAGAAATATGTGACGGATGCTGAAAAAAATCCAGCCTAATGAGACCTCTTGGGAAACCACCTCTCCTTATGTGATCAAAGGAGAAACTTTAGTTTCTCTTTGTTCAGATGGAAAAGGTAACAAGCTGCACAAATATATACAGTAGCTAACTATGCTAACCTGATAAGCAGCCCAAAAACTTTGTTACTTCATTTGACTTCACAGTGAAATGTCTAGTCCATGAGGCTTACAGTAGGCTTGACATCTATAGAACACAATTCTACTGTCAACTATCTAGAAGAATTTACTTCCCAATTGCTTGAATAGTAATGAACTTTTTTTCTCTATGACCTATTAAATTCTGGTAAGCTCAATAAACCATATATGATTTGATAACTGCAGTCTGTGTTTACCAATCTGATGATTACCTGTATGTTCATCAAAATTCATAGCTATAGAGATGGCTTAGACAAGCAAAGTACCAATAGCTACGCTGAGATATGAACTCTCCATCCTACCTAATTTGAGGCTCTGACAGTCTTTAAGGATTCCTTATATATAAAACAGAGAAAAAAAGTTTCTGCTTTGAATTGTCCTCTGGAAACATGTCTCCGTTTATTGAATACTGAAGATGCGTAGGCAACTATGCTTCTAAATTACATATCCAAAATGGCTGCCCATGATGCCCTCTAAGGTTCCTTCTTAACCATCCTAGCCTTTCCTATCCTGGGGCACAAGAGAGATCAAATCAGTTCTTGCAATTAACAGAAGAGCCCAAGTTCCAGAAAAATCCACTATTTTCTTTTATGTTTTGATCTGCTTAATGCATACCATTTATACAACCTCCTGCTGCCCTCCTTGGTTGGAGCCCAGCATAACCGATGCAATACTTGAAGGGCCTTGACAAACAGGTGTCATTTAGACATTCGTCTAAACCATAACCCAAAAGTTTTTAACCTCCTAAGGATAAGGAAAAGAGGTTACCCATGGAAAATCCAGAGATTTTTTTTATGCAAGTCAATCCTTGCATCAGAAGTCAGAAAAGGAGCTGTTCATTAAAGAGTCCAAAGAGCATCATACACTAGTTTCTTTTCCTCTCCTTTTTACTGTACTTGCCTGTTTCTCTTTTTTCCCCAAAGGGCTACACTTTTTCCATTTTTGCATCTTCCATATTTCTCTACTCTTAATTTGTTTTTTAATTAATTTTAACTAATGCTGGGCAGTGGGTCTTCAACTTCAGGCAGTTTTGACCAAGCTCCAATTACATTTTAATTTAAAATCTAAAAAAACCACAAACTACTTCATACAGGAAGCTTCAGCTCAATAATTTGGAAAATGCATATTTCACTGGAGAATTCATCTTCATTAGTATATTCTAAGTAAGGTTGTGCAATAAGGCTTCCCATTTAATACGGCATTGCAGGGAAAATTGAAAGAATCCTATGGATTTTTATAACACGTTTCAAGACTTTTAGTATTATTGTTAAATGTTAAAATCCTCAGGTGTGAAAATAATGCTTCATCAGAGAGAAAATTGCTGCAAATTTCACAGTAAAACAGAGCTTAATTGTCTTAAGTTGAATACAGGTAGGAGAAGAATTAGTTCCTCAGGTGGCCGGAGCTGCCGGAAGTGGGGGAGGAAGAGGAGTGTCCCGGCCCTCCCCGGGGAGGGGGAGCAGGGGGAGGAGGGCGGTCGGGTGCGTCCTGGGTGCGGTCGCCAAACGGCAGCATCGTAATCGCGGTTGTGTATTCCTCTGTCAGCGTTACTGTTGTTGTTTCTTGCGCTCTTTGCTGTTCTTTTAAATTGCCTTTGTCTCAACCCACGAGGTTTGCCTTTTCCTTTCGATTTTCACCCCCCGGCCACGGCGCCGGTGGAGGGTCCGGGCTGCGCGAGCGGCTGCCACGTGGTCCTTTGGTGCCGCCTGAGGCCAAACCAGGGGAGAAGGAAAGGCACGCTGAGCTAGTGAGACTGAGGGGGAGATGGCAAGGGGCAGCTAGAAGCTTTCACATACAGCACGGAGTGACTGACAGCCCTTGCAACTCGAAAAGGGACCTGATGTGGCTGGAATCGACAATTACTCTTAGTACAGCAATGAATCTCTTGAGTGTATATTTTTTTATCTTTCCTCTTCCTGAACGTTAAAGATATTTTTCTTTCTAGAGACCTGAAGTCTCTAGAATAGACACAGCACAAGAACTTAATGAAAGACAAAAAGAAAATAGAAAAGATAGCCATGGAACAGATAGAAAACAAATACCAAATGTATTCTTCCTTTGAACTAATATTCATTCTGGATCATAACACATGCTGGGAAGAAATGAAAAGTATCTATGTATTCTAAACTCAACCACCCTCAGAAGTAGGACCATTTGAGGATGTCTGTGTTCTTTTCTTTCCCCTTCTCTTTAAAATACACAACAAAAGAAAAACAAGGGGAAAAAAAAAGGCATTCATTTGTTTTGCTGCTGCTGCTGTTACTATTCTCATCTAGCAGAGACTTGCACCACCATCATTCCATTCATGCTGATAAATCTTGACAGCTCTAATACAAAAAGCTGCTGCAAGGAAATTACTGTATATTCTTTCTTCTCTGGGGAATGACTGCACCCTTTTATGGGGATATTTTTATGAGAACTTTCTGAAATCAAGTACTAACCTGGTAAAGCTGCTAGGAAGCAGAGTGGATTGCATGCGTAACCTGCCTCCCCTGGGGAATTAATGCTGGCTCAAATATTGAATAATCACAGAATAGTAGGGAGAAGGGGAGATGGAGGGGAGTTGGACACCCCCTCCAAAAAAAATGAGAGTGGATGTCAGGTGATCTGCTACAGCTCCTAGGAGTGGAACGGAGCTCACTGCTTCTCAGCCAGTAGAGGACAAACTTGTTCTGCACCAAGGCAGACCCCAGCTGCTTCCCTCAGTCTCCTTCTCTATTTAAAAGTCAATGATTCTTACTCCTCAAGCATCTTGGCTGTGTCTAGGACTCCCTGCTTCCCATCTTACAATCTATGCTATTGAATAGTCACAAGCATTTGAGCTTTAGCAACCTCAGGAGCACTTTCTGATGTTTCCATGTGTATTCAAACACTAACAATTTTAGCTAACAACAGCCTCTGCTTTCCTGTTCCCCTGGCTCCTTCTCCATGCCATTCTGGTTGCATTCTGAGACCTTTGTAAGTTCTTCCAGCCTGCTGGAGTGAGAAAAGCAGGCTTAGAGAGGAGGGTACACAGATCTGCAGAACTACTGTGGTAGCTCTCATTACTACATATAAATTTACTAAGCAAATCTGAGACCCTAAAAATTTCAACCACCTCATTCACACAAAATCATTTAGGTTGGACAGGATCCTCTTGAGATGATCTAGACCAATCCCCACATCACTTTTCATCATTTCTGGCTTAGTGCCCTGGCTCATAGACTTCAGGTTTTCTCACATAAACGGAGGCCCTGCCACCTCCAGCCCATGTAAGCAGCCAGCAAACTGTGCCTTTTTTGTAGCCTTAAAAAGAAGATTTTAACTTTAGACTTCTAGGGTTTTATGTCATTGATGTTTCTTCTAATTGGTAGTTAATGTGGATTATTATGTATTTACCAAAATAGTCTTCTGTCATGTTTTCCCAAAAAGTTAATATTACATCTTCTCAACCTTGATTTATCTTAAAGTTTCTTTACTTCAGGATCACTGTATAATTTTAAATGATCTCGTGCTATCATTTTCTATTCTAATAAGTAAGGAAGGTCACTCTATGGAAATGTACTATTTATTTGGCAATCTACTTAAGAAATTTAGTTGCTTTGAGCATTTTATTGCTTGCTTCAGCATGAATTATTTTTAAAAGGTATAATAACTGATTATTCTCATTAGTTGGGAAATCATAACTTGCAACCTTTTGTCTTCCATTTGACTTGTTGAAAAGATTAGTAATAAAGCATGGAGGATCATTACTAATGCATATATATGGTATCTGATATTATTAGAAAGTTACCTTTTCTGATATTTAAGATAGTTTGGGTAAGGCTATACTATGAGACTTTTTACTAGACCAGACTTACTTGTGCTGCTTCCAAATTTCATCAAAAATATGTATTGGTAAAGATATCAACAAAAAGCTATACAACAATTCTTACTAATTTAATGTGCAGATATGAAGAAATACCACTGTGACACCGTGACATATCGTTCAGGATCAGAAAAGCAATACACAGAACAAATATTTTCACATAAATAAAGAAGTCATCATTAAAAAAAGCATAGTTGTGCTGAAAATGCTTCATAAACAAACTTGATCAAGAGGTATTTAAATTCCAATTTAAGTCCAATATAGGCCAAATCTGTCTTCCATTACAGAGACTGTAGGATGAAATTCTACCAAACGCTGGATCTGAACGAAAATAGGAGGATCCCTGCTCACACTGAGTATTACTGCCTTGATAAAGAAGAGAACCACAGTGTGATGAGCATGCTCTCAAAGTCATCAAGTATGAGATCCAGATTGATAGAAATGATACTTGCAATTTTATTTGTTCCTTACCCATCAAAATGCCACTTGATTACTGCTACTGGACATCACATCTAACTCCAGGGAGATGGTTCAGTGTAAACTTAATTACTCTTTCTAACGGTTTGCAAATTGCTATAACATGTAATATGGGAATAAAGGTTTGAGAAAAATTCACACAAAATTAGATCTGTGTGGAAAAAATCACATTCAGATTCAAATTCAAATTATCTGCCATGGAGTAGAAGACTGATTGTTAATCAGGAAACCACTTCATGTATGCACTGGAGATAGAACAAGTCAAAATAAGAGGCAGTCAGTCCAGTGAGGCAGGGTGAATTCTGCAAGGTTCTGAAGAACCTTTCAGGTCACAGAATGACACACCAGATACATCTGCAATTTTCAAAAAGGAGAACACAAGTTGTTTGGAATCTAATTTCATAGATGTTTGGTTGACATCAGTAGCCTGTCAGCATTCTATTTTGTTGCTGTGAGAGTTAACTTTGCTCTGACATTAACACATATTTTGTGTCTAATTTTCCATAATTGCCAAAACTTTTACCAACTTTTACTATGTGGTACCTGAGAGAAAGTCAGTGTTTACTTATGTTATCTGCAGAGAAATAGCCAGAACTTTACTTTTCCTATTTGTCCTATCACCCTTACTGGTGATATCTGTTAAGCGTTTAATGCAGCATCAGTGACAAATAAATACATTACCTGAGATGATGCAGTTAAATATGGCTTTTGATTTTACATTATGATGTGTTACTGGGTAACAAATAATGCTTTGGGTCCAAAGTTTTGTCTAGCAAAGTTTTGGAATTCATTTTGAGTCGAGAAGGGATGAAACTGTGTTTTCTTTTGATCTTAAATATGTCTCACGCTTTGAAATTCGATGTGAATATGGGAGTGTATTGTGAATGTACACTCTAGAGTAAGATTAAAAACTGACTAACGCTCCTGCATACATCATCCTTTTATACTGCCTAATACCTGCTTGCCCCAAGTTTCTTTCCATCCTGGAAAAGTATAAAATTGAGGGGTTTTTTGTCAGTAGGTCAAATTGTAAACCATAATAACTGAAGTCACTATGCCATCTTAATAATGATTTTGTGCTTGTGCTACCCAGGGACAATGGGGCCCCCTTCTGTAAGTCTCAGAGCCTTGAAGCCATACTACACTCCAGATGTAGGGCTCAAGAGAGGGATAAAAGCAAGGAGATGTAGGAAATGTCATGACCCAATTACTGCTTTTATTTTGAAGATGGTACTCAGACATGCTGTCTGGGAGTTGTTTCAACAATCTTCCCTAAGGAACTGAGCTAAACTGAATGGGTTCCTCACTACTGTTGTTCATTTTGCCTTTATACCTAAACAGCTCTGCTAATTCTTGAGGAATTATTCCAGACTTGGAATTAATGAGATACATTATCACTGTACCTCACCAGCCAAGAGAACTTAAAATGCACTAGCTCAGGTTCCAGAAGCAGTCAAACTGTTATAGCACTAAGCTCCACAGGGACTAATTTATCACACTTCTTAACTGACTATATTAACCCAAACAAACCATGCTTCCAGCATCTCACTGGCTTCAAATACACATTTCAAGCTGTTGAGGTAGCACTGCCTCAGCAGCTGCAATGCAGACATAACCTGAAAGTGCCATTTCTTATAAATACTCAGCAGATCTAAGTATTAGCTGAATTACCAATAAAAGTAATATCTAAGATTATCATGAAGCCAACTTTTAAAAGGAGAGTCAAAGCCCTGAAGTCTTTCACATTGACTTAGTTGGGTTTAAAATCTTTACTTCTAACCGAAAACACAGTATGTACTATAGATTAAGTACATGAATGTATTGACCAATGACAGGTAATTAAATCATCAACAATAGGTTGAAAGATTGAATTGATTTATAAAGCTTCAGGATTTATGGTTGTTTATAATATTTGCTGAAGATATAGCCAGTAAAAATAAAGAACTAAAGATGCTTCTGAAATTTCCTGAGGTATACTACTGATTAGAATGTAGTTTTCAATAAGTATGGTAATCAAGGTTGATATTAATATGACGTATCTAAGTATGTGTGAGAAAAGGACCGACAATGATAATTATTACCCGTGAGGATAATTTTGATTAAATGATGCTTAAGTAATTAAACGTAATTATTTGAAACCTCTCCATTTCCAGCTCTAGCATATTTGATTAAAATGTCACATAGAAATAACAAGGTCTTGCATTAAATAAACCATGATTTCAACATTACAACCAAATCATGTCTCCAGAACAAAAAATTAAAAAAAATTATTTCATTATTTTCTACTCTTATGTGTTGAATTAAAGCTGAATGTTTTCTTTGAACAGTCCATGTTATTCACTGTATGAGTAGTACAAGAGAAGTGCTCATGGACACAGCTGGGGTTGACGAGGAGAGCCCAAGCCCTGCCCTCACCTCGCTCCCACCTCTCTACTCCACTTACCCAACCTGCTGGGGCTCCTTGCTTCCCACCAGGCAGTTGTGTGGGTGCTTTGATCTCACTTACCACCCTCTCCCGTGTGAAGCGCCTTCTGCTTCATGGTGGACAGAATGCAGGTCAATAGTAAGCACTCTCAAAAACCGTGGCTCTAGTAGCACTGGAGGTCTCCTGCAGGTGCCTCTGGGGAAGTAAGATGAGGTGAGTTTGTAGCCACAGGTAAAGGCT
>JAOXNG010000042.1:36808182-36828376 GCA_028566535.1 Scolopax minor | reverse complement strand
CCCCTCAGTCTCCTCTTCCCCAGACTGAACAACCCCAACTCCCTCAGCCTCTCCTCATAAGACTTGTGCTCCAGACCCTTCACCAGCTTCGTTGCCCTGAAATCTTAGGAGATTTTCAGAGTGCGAATCTTAGGAGTTTCAGAGTGCTGAAATCTTAGGAAAGTTTTCAGCATGTTTGGAACACACGCAGTGCCTGACAGAATGCATGCGAAATACTAAGCACTCAGGTTACACATTCAGTTTTCATGTTCCCTGAGACATCAAAAGTCCCACTCCAACTGTTTTCCATACTCATATCAATATCAGTGTGAGCTGAATCACTCCTGCTCTCTGTTTAAAAGCTGCTACAGACATATATAAGTATTTTGAATTCTCCGTAAAATGGAAAATTATTTATGTACATACTGAGCAAATCAAATTTTATTGACTAAATGTCTTAATAATCTATATTGACATTGACCTTACACAGTCCATCAAAACTGCATATCAAGCATATGTTACAATGTGAGCTTATTGCTTCATTCTGGTTTTCTTTAGCATAGACTAGTCTTAGAAATGGTTAAAAGGTCAAAAAGTACTGAATACTAAAGAACTTTGAGAAAGCTTCTCACCTTGTTAGTGAAAAAGATGTTAAAAGTTCAAAGCAAAAGAGAACATGAATTTATGGAAGAACAGGCACCAGCAAGCTTAAAAAGTCTGAGTTAATCATAAAAGCAGAGGAAAGGAAGACTTACTATTTGGATCTCTTATAGACATGTATGAAATCTTACCTAACTGACATTGACCAAGACTAAGAAAATAGTAAAACCTTAGTATTTTTGGTTAGCATCACTTTCCCTAAAAAAATAGACTCCTTTTCACACAGACCTTGGAGAAGTCATAGCATATACATTAATCCCTGTGGTTTTTTTTAAATCAAAAAGGAAAAGCAGCCAGAAAGGTAACTAATATATCATAGCTTCTAATAATCTTCCCATTTATTAATAGTAAACTAAAGTAAAGTAAAGTTCAGCTAAAGTTTGGGTTGTCTGAACACAGTTTTCTCTAGCACAGAGGACAGAACAGGAGTTTCACATGTTCCACTGTCAACTCTATCCATTGTACGGAGGCAAAAATAGCAAATTATGAAATAATTACAAACCCTGAGTACTACAATTCAGAACTGAACTTTCTAATCTTTTCACAAGCATGACTATCTAAACATATATAGTATGTAAACTAATTGTAACATCATGACAATGAAGCAAATACAAAGATCACCAAGCATCAAAACAATTCTTCTTTATGCAAAGCGTGCTCACATACAATTTTTACTTCCATGAATTAAAATTACACAAGTGTATCAATTAATGGCAACACTGATTCATCAACATTGCAGTAAGAGGGTGGGCAAACATTTATTTATGATCTTCTAACATACTAGCCAGCAAAGTGCTTTTTCCAAAATAATATCTTGCACAATTTGGCAAACAAAACAAAGGTAATTTTGTTTGTGATTATATTGAATTTTTTTTCACTGAATGTTAATGAATTCTAAATTGTGTGTATTAATTTTACTTTTTAATTACAACACAACACAATATGAACTAACTGGAGCTGATTAAAAATTGATTTGCCCATTCTTTAGTGAAAGTTCTAGTCCCAAATTCCTACAATAGAATGGGTTTCTTTAAAGTGCAATTTAAACATTAAAGAGAGAAAGTGTAGTGTCATTTAAAATAGTTTTCAATTCTTAACTAGTTCTTCTTACTATTTTTCATATGCTGTACGGATACAGGTAAAACAGAATGTCCTTTAACTAAAAATCCCAATTATATAGTATCTTCATTTTTGTGTATGTGGCTACATATTTCATAAACAATTACTGTGGTACTGCCAATATAATCTTTCTTCAGGGTGTTAATAGTTTGAAGCTGGGCTTCCAATAAAGAGATTTTATTTATATGGAGTTTATTTCTGGCTATATATGCCAGTATTAAAACAGAGTGGTCAAACGGATCATCGAGGAAATTATTACTACAGGAAGCACAGATCAACAATCTTGCAAAGTGTAACTCTAGTGGGAGAACCCAAAGCATAATGTGGCAACCAGTGAGGTCAAAATATTTTCAGAGATGTATATATTTAATGATCTACTGACGTGGATTTACAAACCATGGAAGGAAGGAACAAGAAGTATGATAGTTCCTGTCGGCAACTAGTCCATGCTGTGTGAATAATTTGTTAAAAATATTACCATCATGCTATGTAGAAAATGTAAATGGAAAACTTGGTTTCAAGATAAACTTGTATTTCAACCTTTCTGAAGAAAGGCACCAGCAGTTATGTACAAAACCTTAATCATAAATCCACAAAAATAACTCAGTCTTCACAGTGGGAAACATATCATCTATTTTATTGCACCACTTACCTAATAAAAGGAAGGAGCAAGGTAGAAAGCTTGAAGACAGAATGACAGACACCAAAACTCATCCTTGGGACAAGCTGTGAGTTGACTCTCCCAGCTTATGAGGCTGGGGACACAGGTTCATATAACCATGGTTTATCCACAGCTGTTTCCTCAAAATCACTTAGAGACACCAGAAACTACAGCAAAATTCAGTATCAGAACTTCCCCAAGGACTGAGGTTCCATTTGAAAATAACAAGGCTAATATTTCTGCCTTAATACCTTAAAAAAAGCCAGGGTAGAAGCTACAAGTGAAGCATAAGATATAAACAACCTAAGCAGTCATTGGTTCTCTGTGTTTCCTCTGATGTTTGCACCAAAGAGTGAGAACTGTGTAAGGGTTATTTCCTCTTCAAAGACATCTTAATTCCAAATCATACTTTGTACACATTTTTGTATAATACAGTATTGGAACACTAGTATCACAACATAGATTATTGCTACGCATTTTTTTCCACAATATTTATTCTTCATTTGTAGCCAAATATTCAGCTGTACAATTACTACTGCACATTGTCCTTATATACAGCCAAATGAAGAATCTCTCCTTGGGAGCTTAGGATTCCTATGGAGCTGAGCTTTCCAAAGAAAATACCCTCAATGTTTTTGAGGATCCTCTCCCAGAAGATAATAAATTAAATAATTTGTACTTGAAATACATAGAGATTTCATGTCACTGCCTTCCTGTCCTTGTAGAAGCCAGCCACCAGAATACCAGGCATATGCTACCCCTTGGCAAAGAGTTGACACTGGCATCAGGACAAGACATTCATGCAAAAATACACAGGGAAAATAGTATAACACTATCTGTTTGAACAGTAATGCTGTTTATTACTCCTCCTGCTTCCAAGTGACAGATTCTGTTTATCTTCATTAAATAAACTTTATCTATAAGGAAAAAAAAATATATCTATGTACGTTTAGTGAGCTATGACCATTTTGGAAATAGATGGTGCAATATAAGCTTAAATCTGATTTAGTAGATATAAAATAAATTTTGAATGTATATGAATTTTATTTCAATAACAATACACAATACTGAATTTTTAATAAATTATAATCAATCTCTACAATTTAAATTTTGAATAACCAGTTACAGTTTTTGTTCAGTGTCTTCTGTTCTGTGTAGTACACTTAACAAAAGCTGATTAGGTTTCTTTATGATTCCTTGGGCACATATAACACACAAAATATGTGTTTCAGAGAAATTAGGTCTATTTCTAAGTGCTATTCCACATATATTTTGTTTACTTTCTTAGATATACAGTCTCATAAGTGGGATATAGACACATGGTGAGTCACTGGGATGCCTCCTGTTACGGTGCATTTTGTCTGTTTGCGTTGGATGGTATGTTTATATCCGGTCTAATAAGTACCCAATACTTTTACAGCTTTTAACTTAAGACTTTTGGAGAAAATGACCATTCAAGATTCCCTAGAGCCATCCAAAAATACTTTTTAAAAAATGTTGCATAATTTATATTGACTTGAGAGTGTCTCTAAGTAATTGCATGTCTGATAATTTTTGCTATTTACAAATTGTCCATTTACAAAGGAGCCTTCTACTAAAACCTCTGGAAGAAATGTCTGTTTGTTGACTATGGAGCAGTGAGGTGGGTGAAAACTAAGTTGGGGGGTGTGTGTGCACATATATTTGTATGCATATACATAGAATCACACACATACATATACATGTATTCATATATATATACATGTATTTTATGTACCACTGGCTGGCAAAGTAGAATTCAAAAATAGGAAGGAATCAATGTGAATTGGGATCTATGGATTCACTGCAGGTTTTCTATTATTATTCTCAGATTTTCAGAATATATTCAGGAAACTTTCAAAAAACGTGTGGAATTTATGCATCCACTGCACTCACTGATATTCATTGGGGTTTAAAGGATTAATTCCATCAGGCTCCATGGAAAAATTTTTCTGCTAGGATTCATACAAGGCTGTTCTTCTAAAGAAATCCCAGTGGTGAGCTTAATAATGTCTTGGCCAAGGGGTAAATCTCTTCAAAGCTCCAAAAGAGCTTATGCATGCCAATAGAGATTGAAGCAGGATCTAGGATCTTTTCATTGATCAGTAGAAAAAACTCAACAAATATACTGGACTGAATTCCACATATACCATGGCATTGGTATTTTTTGTATAGTTAGCTAACAGAAAACAATCATGATAAAGACCTACACATTTTTTAATTATACATTCCAGAGAAACAATTTATTTTAACACTATACAAAATTAAACCCAGTTGGATTTGAAATCTTAAGAGATATAATGATATACTGGAACAATCTTGATTACAGAATTAATTAGAAAGTAGTTTATTTTTCATTAAAAATTAATAATTCATGCACCTTAATTGTTTGATAACAATGGGTTTGTGTGCTACTTGTAGTTAAAAATTATAGAACAGTGTTTTATATCTATGATTTAAAGTATTCATTTTCATAAAATACATGTCAAGGGGTTGTTGATAAAGCAGTAATCAAAAATTTAATGCAAACAAAACTATCACTCGTTTAAAATAAAAAAAACCCAATCCTAATAAGTCTGAGTTGACAGGGCTTTTTTTTTTTTTGCTATATCAGAGAAAGCCACAAAGTGTTCTCTTGAATTAATAGCCAGAATAAACTAGGACCATAAGCAGCCCAGGTATTCTGAAAGGCCAGTCCTCTCATTAAAGTTGAAGGATCCAGACAGGAGCTCATGAGCTTTCCTTCAGATTTAATCCTAGATGTCCTTTTCTAAATGCACACATGAATAAATGGGAAAATTATTTTGGGAGTTAGATATCCCATTTAAGCAGAAATGCAATCATCATGGTACCTAAGTATTGTGTGTAAACTCTCTAACTCAATTTTCTCAGCATTATTTAGATGTGCTTAGCACTTTAACATGATAGAAAGATTTCCCACCCATTCCAATTAACCTTACCCTGAAGTTTTGTTCTAACTAGTTGTCCTTGAATGTTCTCTTCTGCAGTGTTCATTTGAATTAGTTTGAATTTCTTCCCAGAAATTTTTTGTAATTGAAAAATCGTATCATCTGTTTGCCCTTATTTTCCCAATTTCCCAAGAGATATAAGTGGATTTCCCAATTTAAACATATGACAAAGAGCACTCCCCTTCAAAGCATCCTTCCCCTTTTTACTCTCATTTCATTCATACCAGTAACAGCAGTTGTTACCTGGAAAGACAATTTTTGATGAATAAGGGCCTCTCTATACTCCGGTGGAACTCTATGTAACTCTAACACTAGCTGCTGAGTTTACGCTATGTATCAAGTCAAAAAATGTGATATAAAATTACCACAGAATGTCATACTGTCTCCTAAGTGAGAATTAAATAGCAGTAAAGAAAATATGGTGACAATCTATATCCAGTACCATCATAACTAAGATTATTTTTAACTATAGTGTCATGTTGGACATGCTACATCCCATGCTGTCTAAATGTGACCATCATGAGAAGCAATGCAAAATCCATATATATCTGCTGAGAAGCATTCAGTGGAATTTCCCACAGGAATCACAGAGTGGCTTGCATTAGAAAGGACCTCTAAATACCATCTAGTCCAATCCCCCAGCTTTAGGCTGGGACATCATTCACTAGATCAGGAATAAAAGAGTGCTCTCTCCGAAGGCAACCAGATCTAGCAGCCAGAGCAGCAGAGTGTAGGGTGTTATGTTCTTAAGTTCTTATGTACTGAGAGTGTTCCCCTGGGGACTATGTGAGTTCATTGTCTTCTCCATTTCAGAAGATCCAGAACCCTGTCAAAACAGCAGAGGATCTGTGTATCTGGATTTTCCTTGGTACCTGTAGTCTGAAAACATAGATGTGTGAATCTCTCTGTGGTTATGTGCTTTCTGTTTATTAGATGATGTAACAGTGGGAGAGATGGTTGATAAACCAGATGGGTACACAGTCATGAGACACATCTGTAGTGCTGAATTCTGTGCTGGGCTCCCAGTACAAGAAGGACATGGACTTCCTGGAGTGAATCCGGTGAAGGATCACTAAAATGGTGAAGGGCTTTTGGAGCACCTTACAACCAGGGAGAGGCTAAGAGAGTTGGGACTGTTCAGCCTGGGGAAGAGAAGGCTCAGGAGGATCTTATCAATGTGTATATATACCTGTATATCAATGTGTATATTATACCTGATGGGAGAGTGTAAAGAAGACAAAACCAGATGCTTCACAGCATATTCTTACAAACAGCAATACAAGAAATTATGTTTAAACATTAAAAATGTTTTACTGTAGGGTTGATCAAACACTGGAGGGGTCTGGCAAGAAAGGCTGTGGCTCCTCTGGTCTTGGAGATATTCACAACCCACCTGGACACAGCTGTGGGCAAGCTGCTTACTTGGTGCTGCTTGGAGCAGGGGGGGTTTTGACTAGATGATCTCCAGGGGTTCCTGACAAACTCTGCCACTGTTTGATTCTATGGTTCTAAGTGCTTTTTTCATCTCTGTAACTCCAGTCAGCCTTTTTGCTCTCATACTTCACTGGAACCTAAATACATAGTGACACAGTACAGTTTAAGTTTATGCCATGTTTTCAAAATTACAGAATTAGCCCTGCTGTTCATACTGTATATTTTCTAAGTCACTTAATGTATTTGTTGAAGCCAAGCAATATTGTATTTGTCACACTTTGATGCCATAAATAACTATTTTAAGTTGCTGATGTTCACTGATGAAAGTGCTAAGACGACTACTTTTTCTAGTCTGGAATCATAGAGAAAAGCACATATTTGCAAGAAGAAAAGCATGTTAATAGAGGCCTGTTTATGACAACACATAATATAAAGTGATGATTAACCAGGCTTGCACATATGGCAAATGAAAATTACACACAAAATCAAAACCCATACATCTAGCTATAAAGATAAATTGAGCATGGTGTAATTCTAGGACATGTTTTTGCTTTCTTTTGGAAAATGTCTACTTTACTTTGAATGATAACATAATGTAACTACAAAGTAGCATTAAAAGTAGTGCTGTTCTGCAAGTCCAAGGAGGTTGGCATGAATTTCAAGACTAACCAAGACTAAACATTTCCTCTTCTCTCTCACCACCACCATTTAAATTCAGTTAGTACAAGGTGTAGTCATGTAATACTTATGCATGAACAACCTCTCCCTCTTTTGTGTTTCAACAAGGATAGAACCTGCTTCTTAACTTCCGGACATTGTCCTTTGTTAATGAAGTTCCAAAGTCAGGACAGCAAATACAAGATTTATGGCAATAGCTTTTTATGCTGCAATAAAAAATGACTTCTTGAAATTTTAATCAGAAGTTTTTTCAAAATAATCTTTGGTTACCATAGTCCTAATTGCAATAATGAAGATAAAAACATGCATAAGCATAAAGCCCAGCAGCTTGGACATACTGTACAAAGGAAATGAGACAAATGATGGCTCAATCTGCCCAATGCTTTGGAAACCTGTACATCAATGCAAGAAGTAAGGGAAAAAACAAGGGAAGCTCAATAGGAAATTCTCAGTAATAATAATAATTCTTAGTAAATTTCTTAATTACTACCACTACAGAAGCTGAGTGCATTATGCAGTTTACTGCAGTGGAAAAGGCTAGCGTGTTCATCTATGACACTTGTTTTACGATCCGAATTTGGGAAGTTATCCTTATCTGAGGATATCTGATCTGAAAATCTGAGAACTTGAATGTCGGTGTTAAACATGTCCATTGCAGATGACTTAGCCATGCAATGGAAAGAACTTCTGTGAAAAAATACTACAATTATCCAAGACACCATATAAGGTAATAATGGAGGTTTACACTATCCAGAAAATTTTAAAAGGAGAATGAATGCAGTATAACATGGGTTAATCTCAAAGCTAAGGTGATGGTAACTATTACAAATGCACATTCACACAGAGGAGGCAGAAAAAAAAGCAATCAGTTCAAAGACTGTTGTATATTTAATCAATAGAGAGAAATTGACTGAGATCATGGTGAAATGCAGCTTGGATGACAATGACCATGGTATAAGAGCCAAATGAAACTTAGGGAAAAAAGGCTTCATATCAAAATAGAAACAAATAGACTTTAAGAAAACAGAGCTCAATAGGTTCAACAAATTTATTTTTTAGGTAAGAGCTCATATGAGAGGAAAAAAGAATTACAAAGAGCGGCAGTTCCACAAACAATATTAATGGTGCAAGAGCAAACACAAGCTATCTCAATACAGGAAGCTGAAAATAATTGAATCAGAAGCTTCTCACCAGTGTCAGGCAAAAGAAGGAAACACATAGAAAGTGGAACCAGGTAAATTATACTAAAAATATAGGAAAAACATCTAGGAAAAAAAATTAGAAAGGTCAAAGCATATGATGGAAAGAAGCCAGCAAAGAAATCAAAGACAAGAAGAAATCATTGCAGATGTTAGCAGTAAGAGAAGTGTCAGCCTAGTGGTGATTGGAGAAGGAAAGCTATCAGAATGCCAGGACTGCTCACATGCTACATCATATTTCTGCTTTAAAATGTTAACTGCAAGCAGGTGGTTAGAACAATTAGCACTGTAGAAACGCGTAACATCTCAGCTCAGACAAACAGGTTAAAACAATTAAGCTGCTCATAGTGACTAATGAATGTCCTGAACTACCTGCAGCAATTCAGATATATTACAGGTCGTTAAATACCCATGAGAAATTGAAAACCCAAAAAGGTAAAATGCAGTGTCTATCATTAAAAGGGAATACCGGAAACATACGATGTCAGCTATGGAAGTATAATTGCATCACTGAATTTCTCCCCACTCCCAAACTGATCCCAAATGACTAGGCATCTGAAAAAGCATATGATTATGCCTAAGACCTGACATGGATTGGTCCAAGAGAAATCACATCAAACTAATTTTCTGATTTTCTTCTCTGACAGGCTAACAGATCACATGAATGAGGAAGAAATCACTGTATTTCAATGTTAGAAGAGCTTTTGACAGTATATTCTATTAGGTGAACCAGGGAAACACAATCATCACAAAAGTAATAAAGAATAGGTACAAAAATATTTGGGATTACATATACACGGCAGATACAGAGACCTACATGTAGGTGTGGTTCTATTCAATATTTTCATTATTATCCTAGATAAAGGAACAGAAAGTATGCTTGTTAAATATGCAGCTCCCAACAAAATCAGGTCTAGAATTGACAGTGATCTTGACAAACTGAGAAACTATCTGAAACCACATAGATAAAGTTTAAAATCAGAGTTAATTTGTTCAGAATTTGTAATTCTGTAATTCTGTAACACCATTACAAACATGTAACAAAATAAATATTATAAATGTTTGTACCTGTTTTAATAAATGTATTTAACATAAAACCATAACTATATAACATATAAACCACAGGATGTAGGCATACACATATAGAGACACACAATAAATGTGAAAAATCCTTGTGATAATGGTTCTCCTCTAGCACTGTTGGCAAGGCTTCAGCAAGACTACTGGTGCTTCAGTGGAGCAAATGATGCTGTCAACTGTGCTTTAGCAAAGACATGAACCATCTGAGGTAGATAACCAGAGTTTTAGGAAACATAAAAAGTAAAGACCGAAAGAACAGGGTTCTTCTTCAACTGGACAGTTACAGCAGATAAGCAAAAGAGTAACGGGCATAAATTACACTAGCAAATCACTTCAAAGATTGGGAAAAAATTCTGGTAATAATGAAGAAATAGTGAAATTAATTGCCTGAGGTAGTCATGGCACTGGAGGATTTTAAAAACAGGTTATACAAACATTTTTCAGGAACTACATAGCTGTAATTTATTCTGCCTTAAGGGTCCCCCAGATTTCTTTTTCCAAGATTCTGCGATCCAGAATAGTCATTAACAGATAAGGTACTCACACAAAATAAAGGGGTTCTGACATCAAGTTTCTGCTCCTACCTAGACAAATAAATATTTAACAAGCACTTATCCCCCAGACGTGCATGCTGATCCTCCGTATCTCATACAGATGCCCTAGCTCCTGAACTACCCTCTCATTGGCAGTCTGGGGTGCTCTCTCATTTGCTTACCTACAAGAAATTTCTGAAGACTTCAGAGCAGACTTTTCCTTTTAACTGATAGGAATTGTGTGCACATTCTTGTAATTAATGAACTGATCCACAGTTAAAAGTATTTAGGCTGTGATTCCTCCCCACCTTACTTTATTCATCAACCTTGCAGCTTTATGGACTCATCTGAATCTCTTGGGATGGGGTAAACAGCTCAGCTGGTATGTACAGACTAGCCAATTTTCTTGGACTAAACAGACAAGCTTACCTATAGCTACCCATAGTTGAGTCAAAACCCAAAATTCAGAAACCAGTTATCTACATTACCTTGCAAAATTAAGAAAGGTGTCATAGTCTAGCTTTAAAGTTTTTAGCTTACGTTTCAGTTCTCATACAACAGAGATGATAGCTTACACCTTAAAGTTATTTTATGCATATTCAGTCTGTATTAACTATTTTTAGGTCTCTTTTTTAACTGAAGTGAGTAAGCATATCTTGCCAAACTGCAAAGTTCAGCAATGCGTTTAAAGGCAGAATCTCCTTTGAGGTTTAATGCAGTCTTTTTCCAAGTAGAATGATTTCAATCCAAACTCCAAAACATTACCATTTCAATTTGTGTTCTCAAGGCATCAAAAGGGAAAAAAGAAAAAAAATGAAATAACAAAACCAACCCCCTTCATTACCTTCAAGTTTGACAACACTCTATTATTAATGTGATGTAAAACTTCTCCCTGATCATCATATTGTGAGCATACTTAGCAATGACATTCCACCCTTTAGCTAGGAGGGCCTACATGGCTTTGAATGGAAGTAGCTTAGAGGCTTCCATTACTTCAAATTCTCTGGAAATGACAGCACTGCAACCTATGTAATGTTTGCAGTAATCAGGCAAGGACAGAATAGGCTTTGTTCTTCCAAAATAGCTTACAAAGTCTGAGCTAGATCCTGAAGATTAATTTATGAGTCCAAATGCTGTAATACACAGAATATACTGCTTCCCTTCCCTGCTGCAAAGTGAATGCCATGAACATGCTTGTTGGGGAACAGCATATGCAGGCTGAGGGAGGAGAATGAGATTATACTGAAGTGATGAGGAAAGGCTAACCCAGCATATAAATTGAGTGAAGCTAATGAAACCTCTAAAATGTAATCGTCGCCTAGAGAGGTTTTAGTAAGGAATGAGGGGAATAATAGCTTGTGGCCTTGCTAGATTGGTGGTAATTTAGGAACCATAAACACGTCATCCACCAAAAAGCCTCTAAATCCTATGCAGAGGAAATTTTCTATAGTAATTCTACATGAGAAAATCACCAAGTAAATACAGAGAAAAAATGACTAATTCTTTAAAACAGTTTTTTGGAAGAAGAATTTGGACAGATTCTAATATGAAAACAAAGATCTAATTTTATCTTGAGGTTCTCTGTCAATATTATCCATAATATCAGTAAGAGTCTTTCAAGAATGGTGCTGCAGATCTACCAGCCCTGCAATGATCCTTTAATTATAAGTGAGATATAGAATCATCTTCCTTGACAATATTAAACAAAAGAATTTTTTTTCTCCTGCAGAACTATAAATATTGCTAAAGTACTGCAAGATCGTATTTTCATATTTTTATGGAAAAGATCACAAAAAAATTAGGCAGTTTCAGTTATACAGTTCTCATACTATTTTTATACCACATTGTTTCTTATAGTACTATTTCAGAATAACTCATTACTGATTTATCTTACAAATTATACATCTATATATGATGTGAATAATTACATCTAATAGAAAGAACACTTTTTTACAATATACGTAACTCAAAATTAGTAGCTTAATCAATATGGTGTCTCAACCATATCCATGATCAGAATTTTAAATTATATGTTTTGTGTTTTTATCAAAATTTTTGGTAATGGTAAATCATTTAATATAGAAAATACATCATTTATGCAAGCATGCAACACAATTAGAAATAACCTAGTTTGATTTTGTACAGCATAAGTTTACCTCCTACACAGTGATTACATTTTAGTGTTTTCATTGGCTTCATACATGAGTTTATTATGATTTTTTAGATTACTATTTTAAAAATAAATTTAAGGAGAAATATTTTTTGCTACTCTTCCACATTTCTGGCTTCTTAAACATTTTGTTTTTCCTTATTTATACCAAAAATAAGTTCAGAGTGACATAATTTGCTGCTTTCCCTATCAGTGGCATAAACTGTGATATGACCTATAAACAGGACAAAATCAGTGAAATGCCCATATGTAACTTTGTAAGGCACCCTGTGGCTCATCACGTAACTGACATTTGTCAGCTCACTCCACTGAAATCAATTGCTGCTTAAGGTGAACAAACCCCAAGTACTGCCAAAATCTGGCTGTTCCTGATGGTGGACACTTAGGCAACTAGTAAAGTGCTACAGCAGCACTGTAATGGCTCAGATTTTCTCCAGGCTCTGGGTTTGTGTCTATACACATCTTGCCTGTGGAAATATGCTAAAATGTCATAATTTCAGCTTGCCTCTGCTCAGTCATCTTCTATTCCTATACACAGAAACAGAGAGAAGGTTGGAAGAGTAGGACTACAGGACTGTGTCTTTGCTCTCTAGCCTTCAAAGGGAGGTAGCATGAGATACTGAAATTACTAATGATGTTTTCTGTCCAAGACAAGTAGTACTATGTTTCTAACAGAAATGGTATTCCAGTAGTATTTGCTGTTTTAAAAAAAAAAGAATCTGAATATATCTTAAAACATTAACACAAAGGAGGTTTCATTTGCTATAATGATACTCTTATGATCAGCATTTTAACATCTCATGTCTGTGAATTCCTTCACATACTAGTAAAAGTGCATCTTTTCAAAGAAATGTGTGGAGAAAACTCTTCATTTTATGTTACTGTCTGAAAAAATACTGCTTTAGAGAACCCTTCTTCTTCATGAATATTTCTTTGTGGCATTATTCTTTAATTAGCTCAGATGTAAACATTAGAGGGAGGACTAATTAATTAGAAAATATTTTGCACTAGACACCTGATGTCTAGAAAAATTAATCTTTGTTCTTCAGAGAGTCTGGGATCTGATGAAAAGACGTAATTTGAATTAGCTGCGGATAGTTCATGTCAGTGGATAATTAATTTTCTTCATATTTTGTCCTAGATTTCATTAGACAACAGTTGTAGAGTAAACATTTCTGTGTTAGTGAAAGGATGTCAGAATTCAGCTTAGATTATGACTTCTCAGAATCAAAAAGTAAAATATGCAACAGCAAGCATAATCATAAAGGGAAAACAGAATGAAGAAACTTATAGAGAATTCAAAGCATTATTTTGTAGTGGGTTTAATGATTTCTACTGGAAATGAAGAGAATATGACCCTCATCTCTGAAGATATTCTAAAAACTCCTGGACTTCCAAATCGCAGAGGCAACNNNNTCTTAAAACATGCAACTAACAACCCAGTCTTTATTTTTATATATATATATTTCTTTATTTATATATATATAAATAAAGTATATGCTTATACTTTCAGTGTTTCATGTAACCATTTATTTATAAGATCAAGATATTTCTGTACTCAGTGGGGTCTTTTACATTTGCTCATTGATATGCAGATAAGAATTTTTTTGTCTAATAAAATAACAATATTTTACACGATATATGTAATAAACACATTTGATTATTATCTTGGAGACAAGCACTGTGAGAGATAAGTTCTGATTAAGACAAAAACTTAAAATGGGGTTGCCATGACATATCTTGTGAGAAAAGTGTGACTAGCATGTGAGCATGTAACCTACTCGAGCATTAGTTAATCGGAGGTTTGGTGAGTGATAGTTCAGATGTAGCAATACTGGTAACTGACATTTAATTCCAAGGCATGTGGCTGATGACAACCCTATCATCAGTGTCTGCCCTCATTTAGTTTCTATCCTCAGAAACAACCTTAATGCATAAATTAGGCAGATGAAACTCACATAATGTAAGTTTGTTTAACTGATCATCTATTGTGGAGATAAGTGTAAAGGATGAAGGATCCAAAATACTGTTGCTTACACCTATGAGGAAGTGGAGTATGAAGTGTTAAAACATATACCAATCAATCATCCTATAAAACTAAGCACTGTAAAATTTTCTTAGGATATATGCAGAGGATTTGCTTCACTTGAGTCTGGAGGAAGCAACTGAAGCCACTGGGGTATGTTTAAGTATATATTCAAAGCTTTGCTGGCTCAAGCCTTCCAGAGTATTTTTATGGATGCCTTGGGCCACCATATCCTCAAGCAGTTGTTTCACCTTTTCAGTCACTAGCCAAAGAAACAAACCTGATTACTAGTGTTTTTAAGTGCCTGTTAAGCCTCGATAGAGTATTTACTAGATTCAATTTCAGATCTGGAATTCTGTCCTTGCTAGATTGAAAGCAAGACACCTACTACATACTAAAAAGCCCAAAAGGTCTAAGACAGAATTTACTTTAAAGCAGCTCATTGTTATATATTACATTAGAAAGGGAGATTTTCTTCAGTCTAAAAATTAGAAAGACTACTTCTCCAAAGAAAGATAATCAAGAAGACTTACTCTTAAACAAGACTGATCTCATGAATCTGAAGGACAGGGCAAGATCTGAAGATTCCTGCAGGAATATGAAAACAATTTTAAAAGAACTGTAATGTATTCTCAAAGAATAATTAGGCAGACATTAGGACAGCAAGAGTAGTTTTCTGTGCCTACACAACATCTGTCTCATGCAGTGAAATAACCATATTGAAAATAATAGAATGCATCTGTCCTCAGAAATAAAACTCCAACCCAAAATATTTACAATACTCTGTCCTTTATCTAATGGAACTCAAATGAAAATGTGATTTTAACTTAATTGACCTGCATTGTACTGTGGTTTCACAAAAATGCAGATGTCTTAGATTTTAATGAAATAAATCACTTACCAGACTTAGTAATGACACTTCAGGTTTCCTACCACCCTATTAAAAAAAATGGATAGAGAAAAGGGAATTAATGCAACTTACTCAAAACCAATTTTATTTTGCTGTATTGAAAATAAAGATAGTTTCTAATTTCTAATAATTTACTGTGGCAAGTAAGGTTTGGAATTAGTAACATGATATTACTCCAAATAAAATCTTGGGTAAGACTTCCACGGCCTTCACTAAATCAGCTTTAAGACATAGATAAAAGAGAGAGGGTGAGCTAAACCAGAAATAAGTACAGCCCCTGCCGTGTTTGCAGGTGAGACATTGGGAGAAACTGGGCTGCAAAACCACACAACTGCTCTGAGTCATTTTGAACTGGTCTGTGGGAGACTATGGCCCATTTGAGAGCTTTTGCTAACTCTCAGTGAAAAACTTTTTTGACACAGAATGTTTTGGAACTTGCACAAATTTCCCCAAACATCAGGCAGTCAGAGGATGTCAATAAAAAAAGGGAAATTTCTCAGATTCTTCTGTTTGTTTTAATTATGCTTCACTGCTTTAAATCTGCTTTAAAAGTTTGGTTTCCTTTCTCTTGAGCAGAACCTTAAGACAATCAGTAGAAATTCTTTTGTGTAGAAGGTCAAGTTCTTTAGAAGTACATCAATTCTCTTATTTAAATATCTTGCAAATATTTAAGGAAAATACATTTTTGGGGGATACACTGTCTTTTGGGGAGAGGCTAGAAAGCAGTAAGTGCAGTTCATATTTTGATCCTTTCTGCAGACTATAATTTCTGCATAATTGGGTTTCTGTATAATGGACAACAGCACTACTAGATTAACATGGTAAGCCTTAATCAGATGCAGAGCCACAATTACTATACATAAATATATATATATATGTTAACAACTTAATTCTGCCTGTCTCTATATGGAATTTTTAAAGTTATCTGGATAACAAAGTGGACATCTGGCCTTGAAAAACAAAATATTCAACTTGTGAACATGCTTGGTCAAATTCTTCAGAATATGTAAAATTTTCATATCAAAAGAAATCTTGGATTTAATGTATTTTGCATATTTCCTTTAATTCTTAATAAACTGTATATTTGTCACAGTTGACAGCTAATAATTATCCTTTCTGTTTCGATCATGCTTTCTCTATTTAACATATTTGCCATTATTCCTTGGGACATTTTACAGCATCCAGAATATTTTCTTCACATCATTCCTTCCATCACCAATGATTTTTAGTTCTTTCTCTTCTAAGTCAATAGATATTTCCAATACATACTAACCCTCATTGATATTGTAACTATTTGTCACTAGAGGGTGAAGATTTTTCATTATTCTTTTAATTATTTACCATTTTGTCTTCTCATTATGCCTATTTCATTTTTCCCTCTTGATAAGCATTTGTGCTGAGATCCATTTCAGAGTGAAAACACCATATAATTAATTTCAGTGATTTATTTATGAATTAATTTTGGACATAAACAGCATTGGAGAAAATGAACTGCATTTCAGCTGAGACTTTCAGATAAATTCAAAGGAATTAGGTACTCGAATCTTACTGAATGTTGTAAGGAAAGCTCTTTCCTGTCTTCACTATATCTCATCATTCTTCTGTACTTGGAGCCTAAACCAGACCACACTTAGATGATTTTTTAAGATTTGCAGTGATTTCAATGAGCTTCCAGTCAACCATTGAAGACTGTCATGCCTAATAGTGCAGCACCGTATCTTTCATTTACAGTGTTCTCATGGCTTAATGAAGCTACTGGTGATTCTATCCATCCCTGTAGTTACCCAACAGCATTGGCTCTCATGCTGAACGTGTGGTAAGTATAACAGAAAGCAAGACTTATAACTCTTAAAACTACCAGCAATTCAGCAGTCATAGAAAACTGACTGAAAAATCATCATAGAATTTTCTTAGTCTATTTGCTGAATGAATTTTACTGTTGGTTTTTAAGAAAACATTAATTAGTGAGCAAACCATTTACTGAGCACCTTGTGCTCCAAATATTCAGACCTCTACTACACAGTTATTTAAAACTGCAATCCAGTTGCTATGACTACAGCAAGCTCCCGTAGGATGGCCGGATTTAGCTGGCACATCTCAACTACCCAGAATACTAATGAAATGGAAGAGTCCACTTATATGCACCGCAATTCAAAGATGTATTTTACAAAACTAAAATACTTGCAGTAAGTCAACTGCAAACACAATTGTCCTGTTTCTCAATAAATAAATAAATCAAATTCTCTTTTCTGAAACTTTTTCTCTTTCTCTGCCCTGGATTTAATATAGCTGGATTTAAATTTTTTGTATCATTTAAAAAAAACAGAGTTTAAATTGTGTTGCTTAATAGAATGTATCTATATCTATTGTCCTAAAACACAATTAAACAAAACAAAGTAATAAGAATTTCACATTAGTTATATTCAATTGTATTCAAGACAAAAATTAAATATGACAGTTTTTACTTGTTTTTGGCTTTATAAAGCAAAATCCATGAAAAGTACTCTATTGCATGCTTGTTAACCACACAATGTTAACAACAGAGTAACACTGACCAATTCAACCTACGTTGGTGATGGTAAATTTATGCTGAGAAAAGAGAAATATGAAGTTATTTCTGCTTGTATATCAGTTCTGCTTGGTGCTGTTGGGCTGCTCTGGGATATTTTGAAACCTCTGATTTCAAAATCCACTGTAGGTCCACTTGGGCACTGACAATTACATTACAGCTAAAGATTATTGTTTCCTTTTTTCAGGGAGTATTTAAAATACATGCTCCAGAAACTATGGCTGTTAGATATTACCATCTCCATTCATGTCTGTTACCTAATGTTCTCTACTCTATGCAAATTCATACAGAAAATTTCAATCTGAATGTTTAGTGATTCCTGACATTGTCATATATATACACACATATATGGGTCCTGACTTTTGTTTCAGGCAAGATGTCTTTTGTCTCCTTATCATCTATTTGCTTGGTGAACTCCTGCTAAAGATGAACAAAAAAATCTAGGGTTCAAATGGATTTCTCAAGAGGTATCTGTTGCCTTAGAGATGGTTGACTACAGCTGTTATCACTGAGGCATCTGTGGATACTACTAAGATTTAGCAGGCTTTTTGAAAGGGATTACGTATCAGGAATATCCAGGATCATAAAAATAAATATCAAATCTATATTTACAGAATCTTACATCTATGGAGTTTTATAAGCGAAAGAAATACTCAGGTTCCACTGTACAGTTAGTTTGTATATAAGCACTAGGGGAAAATATTTCATCTATTATCCTGTAACTGCCTTTTTACAGAATCCCTGCATTGTGTTATAAATAAAAAAGGATGTGCTGAATGCCCTGAAAAAAGAAGTATTGCTGTGTACAAATCTATTAAAGATTTATAAAAAATTGAATGAAAAATAGAAGCAACCAAAATATTTCACTATTCACATGCAAGCATCATTAATCCATTCCTGACTTAGATACATCTCATATAAGAGCGGCCATTATGTCACATATCCTCTTGGGACTACTAGATTTTTGTGAATACTCTAGATTAGAGGTCTAGAGAAAGCATATAGTTCCCTTCAATTGAATGCATAGAATCAATATGCCTGTTGAGTGATGTAAGGGGATATAGACTGGTTTGGGGATCTATGTCAGGACATGTCAAAATAAAAAGGTATCTAAAAAGACCATATCTTATAATTTGGCAGCAAGTGGTTATCACTAATTAGTTACTTGCTGATTGCCTTTAGGGTCAGGAAAAGCAAAACTACTAAACTGACACTTCCTCTTTTGCCAGAATCATAACTGGCCTTTGTAATGCAGTTTACAGATTCTAATGTTGCTGAAATCATGACAGCCGCTTAAGATTTATCTAACAAAAAAAACAGTTTTCACTGGGACTTAACTCTGATTTTGGGCCACAGAGCGAGGTACTGCCAGGTCATATGCTGCTTCCACAGATATAATGCAGGACTAATTGAATCCTGCCCCCTTTTTATATGACACATTTAACAATTCTTATATTAGATTTTCAGGAATGCCCATTCTTGCTAGGGGACCCTCTAAGTTCATGCAACATCCATAAATAGGCATATCAACACTAAGAGGATTAGTGTTTAGAGATCTTCAGCTGCCAACAAGGATAAAACCAAAATGTTACTAAGTTACTGATACTGATAGCCCAAAAACATTTTTAACCACCACAAAGCAATCCTGCTCAGAGGAAGATAATGACAGAGGTGGATAAGGGTACAAGCTGTGTAGGGCTGTGTAAGGGTACAAACTGTGTAAGGGTACAAACAGTGTACAGAGCAATGCACCCTCTGCCTGGCCACTGACACAAACCTCGTGCTGCACTTAATGGCACGGGCCAGAGATTTTAGCCCCTGTATCCTTCCCCCTCTCTAGATTTAAGAACACAGGATTGACTCAGAAGATGATTAAAATATGTGAGCACAATCTACTTTGCTACTTATCTTTGTGCTAAAAGCCATATATCTATACACCTAGAGGAAATATTTAAGGATTAATTTTTAAAGTGCATGAAAAGGAAATGGACAATTTGCTGCCTTTTTCATATAATCCAGTCTTTACATGAGCAAAATAGTTACTAATGGCAGGTCATCACCTGCTGCTCACATGATCTCCACTCATCCCTTTCTCACAATCACAGAATCACATGTGGTGGAAGGGACCTCTGGAGATCATGTAGTCCAACTCCACTGCCATAGCAGGTCCACCTAGAGCAGTTTGCACG
>JAOXNG010000042.1:36638258-36651762 GCA_028566535.1 Scolopax minor | reverse complement strand
TGAACTAATTGTTTTTCTGTCATGACAAACCATTTAAAGCTGCTGTGTTTTATTAGATTGGGCTTAAAAAAAATCCCCATAATTAAACCTTCTATAAGTTATTAATTTCATTGTAAAAGTTTATTACAATACATCTTCCAGAAAAGCCATTCAAAAGAAAACTGTGCAGTCAATTACCCAACAGAATGAAGCATTAATACTAATTAGCAAGTTAATGTTCAATTGGGTTTAACAAAAATATTGCTGGGAACTTGAGAAGAGTCATCATACTGATGACTTTATGATTAGAATGATAGCATACAACAAAGCAAGTCCTGCTACCAACAAGACCTCAGACTAAATAAGAGTCCCAAGAACAGATGACTTTTCCCAAGATTTGAGCTTTCTACAATCCCTACAGCTCCTTGGGGAGCCATGTCAATTATACCATCATCAATGCAAATGGCATTTTAAAGAGTCTCTGCAACAGGCAGAGAATACTAATGGTGATCAGAGGTGCCATTGTACAGCACGTTTCTCCCAAAAGTTCTTTAACATGTTGTCTGTCTATTCAGTTGGTTCTTATCCTACCATTTTTATGACAGGCCACTCTGCCTTTGGCAGTCAAGAATCTACCATTAAAAACAACCTATTTTCCAACATCAGAGCACTGTGGAATGCAGTAGTAGCAGCAAAAAGATAAACTCCTGTCTAGAGTGTGTGATAATGCAAAGTCTGTTGGCTTTCTTGCTTGATAGGTTATTCTTATTAAGATAAAATGTTTTCCAAAACAACTACTCTAAATAGAAAGTTAATAAAAAAAAGGAGTGATAGAGCATGAAAACACTTAATACTGCTATGTCTCATGAGCATGAAATGAAACTTTGCCTGAAATTTAATTATCACTACTCTCAAAGAAAAAAAAGAAAAATCCCACATGCTCATTTTCCAACGGCATTTAATCTATATACTCCTGATGCTCCACTCATCATATAATAGGGCTTTTCTGGGAATAGATGCACAGAGTATAAATGAAGTAGCCACACAAATCAAAATGAGAATGCAGTATTGTGGAAGCAACTGGCATATCAATTTGAAAACAAATGAGAACCCAGCAAGCCATCCCACTGCAAACACATTAATATATGCACTATATCCACTTCACATTTACATATTGAGGAAAGCCAAATAGAATCATAGGAAACTTAGAGTTTAAGTGTTGAGAAATTGTGATGTCTACCCCAAATGTTAAAGCAATTCCTTTTACTTCCATCAAAATTTTTTATTGACTGAAAACCTAAAAGTTTTTGAATAATGTATTTCAGTTAACCATCATAAGTTATTTTCAAAATTACATAAATGTAATTCCTACGGGTTTTTTTTTTTCTTAAATGTTATTTCTAATACTGGCCCACAGAGGGACAAAGGAGAAATCATTTGGTAAACCATCATACCTGCACAGGAGAAGCAAGAACAAAGATAGAAATATTGAAAGAAGAAATCAAGGCCACAGGTGGAATAAGCATGTAAATTTTCAGTTTTAAAAAAATCAGAGAGAGGCTTTTGAACTGTGCAGTGGTAGGTGATGTTCAGAGAAACCAAAAACCTCATTCTAACATCAGCTTTTTATGAACTGGCTACTCCCTTTTGCTTGGAGCTGTAGCCACACTTCAGAGTACCTGTAGACTGTTTAGACTAGAAGAGGGAAAAGGAATGGGGAGAGAAAAAAGAAAAAAAATTAAACCCAAACATACTCATAGAAGAAATGTCACATGTGGTTTCCCCATATCTTGCTTGGGATTACCTTTCTCTTAATTGTTAAAGTCATTATGAAATTAGTTCTGTTTCAAGGACTGTAAAACCTTCATATTTTCACCACCTTTGTTGGACTGAAGTCCAACAAAAACAGAAGACAGCACAGGAAGGTGAACTTTCCAAGGGATGTTTTGCTTTCCAGGAAGTCATCCCTCTGTGTAAGCTCTTCTGAATACACTTCCCCGAGCACACTCTTTCACAATACAGGAAGAGGTGCTAATGTACTCTTCTCCACTTAACACACTATAAGCATAAGTATATGTAACTTTCTGGGAAAAAATTGTAAGCTATTTTATTTTTTTTTTTTATTTTCTAGCAAGGAGAGCTAGTTGATGAAGTAAAATAATTTTTGAATTCTCATGCCTTCTAAGAACTCAATAGCACTACAGTAGTTTCATAGCTTTTAAAAAGACATAGTCTCCTGCAAGGAATTCTCTCCTTCTGGAAAATAGCCCACTTTCCTAAACATGAACTAAACCGAACACAATTTCCGGCTTTGGTAAGAGCTCCTCTGTTTTCAACAGTGAAGTCTGATCACTCCATATGTCAGTACCAGAGACTGATCAAACAGTGCAAGCATCAAGTGGTATACATCCCACACAGCAGAAAACTTTCAATTAACATCAAGGAAACGTGGCATTCTGGCCCTGCTCCCTCCTCCCCAAAGGTAAGCTCTCCAACTCCTCTGGGACACATCTACTGCTTAACTGAACAATTTATGTGTCAAAATAAGGCATCAGCCTCTTATTCACAGCATGACAGCATTGGTTCCTGCTGGTACCAACAGTATCTCCCAGCTTTCAGTTGGATGCTCAAAATAAGACATCAGTCTCTTATTCACAGCATGACAGCACCGGTTATTGCTGGTACCAGCAGTATCTCCCAGCTTTCAGCTAGATGCTTGGTTGGAGATACATGGCAGGGTAGTCTCATCTGGACCATCCCATCCCACAGCTCCTTTCTGTGCCTGTGCAGATGGAGCCAAGAGAGCTCTCTAGGCAGCAGACATTAGCAGTAGTGATCCCAATGCCCATCCACGCACAACTCTGCACTGCTCTGCCAGAAATGGGGCAATATCCATAACTTTTCCTGATTGAAAGTTCTTACACATTCAATAGCAGGGGGCAACTCAGTGCCCAACTGCAGTGGGCAACTCTGAGCAAATGGATCTCTTCCCTGTAATTAGGTTCACTGGTGTACAGATTTCTATACCTTAGAGAAATATTTTTCTTCCCATACAAAGGATTTTATCAAATATAGCACCATACATTAAAGGGTTGGGTTTATACACATGGACAAATAGAATATTTGATGTTACCAAATGTGAGTTAATTTGGGGAGATTTTGGAGTATGTACATAGTATTTCTAAAGGAATTTAATCTATTCACCTGGATTTAGCTGTAAAGAAAGAAAATAGATTATAGTTGTACTCAGCTCTCCAGTCTGTATCACTGTATTTATAAACATGGAAGACTTGATTGTACAACCATATCCATTTTTCAAAAACCAAAGAACAAAAACTCCACCAGCAGCCATACGAACTGAGCTTCTAAAGTCTACAATGGAATAGGAATCCCTACTGCAAATAGTTTATTTTAAATTATTTTTTAGATTAGTGAGATTATCTGTATTTTTAACTTGGTATTTCAATGAAGGTTTTCATTGATCTAAGTTTTCCAAGTACACTTGAAAGCTTCTGAAAAACAGCAGTAGGGTGATTTCTAATTTTGCTTTCTTGCCACTTGAGTGGCTTCAAATTCTATGAAGCAAAATGATATTTGGCAGCAAATGACACAAGATGCCACTTGGCATCGTACACTGATTTTTAAACAGCAGCTGTTGGAAGGCTTAAAACAATTTCTTTGTCTTATTCTAAGGTATCTGAAATACAGGTCTAATTTGTTAACAACTCCAACACTAGAGAGAAAAAGCTAGCACAGTAAAATCTCTATTTTCTTTGTTTAGACGACATTGATTACATTAATTCAGGCAAAGTTCAAAATATTGCAGGGTATCATATCTGAACATTAAGATCTACTACATGAACAAAAAAAAGCTACAGACAGGTAAAGTTTCTACAGTTCAATGATGATCAGTTTAGTAATTAATACAGACCTATAGTCCACTGCAAACTCAAAGCAGAAATTGATCAACCTAGGTTATATCATGAACACCATTTAAATCAGTATATTTGACTTTGTTTTGTCTAGCCCGTATAAGCACTTATCCTATTTCAGATGACTTGCAGTGCCACTGAGTACTAGGAATATTATTTTTGGGCTTCCCCACCCACCTTCACCTTCCGCTATTCTGTTGTCCTCACTTTCATCTCAGTGACTTCATCATTTTTATGGCAGTTTCTTCTAATAGAAGAAGAAGGAGAAGAAGAAAAAGAACTCATGCTTCCAGACTATGCAAAATGCTAAACAAAGCAGAACAAGAAAATCATGTGTTTAGAATACCTTTAAGGAGAACTACACAGTTCTTTATAAAGCATTAACTAAGCTCCTGAACATTATTTATTTTGCATATTGATTATCACTATGGTCACCAAATTCCACAAGATCCAAAAGCTACATGAATAAGCAATAGTAAAGCATCTACAAGGAAGAGCTTTTCTGTTGAGGGACCCCTCACTCATTGTGAGTACACAACCAGAGTTAGGAAAGAGACGAATAAGAATTAATACTTTAAAGAGTGCTAGTTCTTCCTTACATTTTCTTCTGGTAATCAAGAAGTTTATCAGGAAGAGAGAAGAAAGAATAGAGCACATCTTCCTGTCTTCCTCTGGTACTCCAGGAAAGGATCCATCATTAGGCAATGAAGTGCCCAGAGGTACAACTGCCTAACATCTCTTGTTATTCACTCATAATACAGTGACCAAGGGGTAGAGTTTTTCACTTCTATATTTCACCAACATAGACATCGTGTCATTGAAGTTGAGACACTTAGAAAACCAGTAATGGAATTTGGTTCTGAAGATCCAGAAAGACCCAGTATTAGTACATTCTTCTGCTTTATCACTGGGGATGTAGAGAAGGCCATTCAAACCTCTACTTCAGAGGTGTCCAAATAGCCTAGGGTTCAAACCAAGTTACCCATAACTACAAGTATAGAAGTAGAGCAAGTGAAATAATTATGGTAGGGGTTTCTCCTTTGAGTTCTAACCAGAAGCAACACTTTGGCATTACCAGATCTAGGTTAGTTGAAGTTAGGCCATCCTAAGAAGAATTATTTCATCAAAAGTTTCACTAGTTACACACTGGTGAAAGGCAAATATATTTTTTGCTGTTCCTACTCCACACAGCTTCAGTATCAAACCCTTTATTTCACTCAAGTTGCTCAAGACTCACTTCTTAGCATGTCTTCACACAACTGCCTAGGAGCTCAGCACACACATTAGAGCATAATGCATTTTCACATTAAAAAGTGAGAAATAAGAGCCTAGCAGTCGCTGTTTGTATATAGAAGAAACAAGATTTATTTCTGATAGCTGACAAAAAGGTAGTAGGTTTAATAAATGCATAGATTTCAAGTTTAAACATCACTAAACAAATAGAATGAACCAAAATTGATAACCACTTCAGACTGGTCAAATATCTCTTCATCTGTGGTTCAAAGTTATACAGCTGTTATGTTTGGGGCTCTAAAACTATCCAGATCAGATACTGTAGTAAAACACTCACTCATAAAAACAAACAAACAAAAACCCAAACAAAACCACTTTGTGCCTACAAGTGACTAGGGTCCCATTGCAACTCAGGTCTCCAGGTTACAAAAGAGAAGCTAGTTTCTATTTAAAAGAACCACCAAATTATGCTGGAATGTTGACTGTTTGCATTCAGAAGAGGCATAAGAGAATTCATCCACTCAAAGGTCTGTCCAAGAGTACTGAGGAGAAGTCTCTCAGGCCACCTCCTGTAATTACTTCTTTTGAATGCTAACCAGAAAGCCTGGCTCTGACACAGTGTTCTGAACAGGACGTGGAAGAGAGACCAGGGATAACTGCAGAGGGAACAAGTGCAAAATAAGCTTCATGTGTTTATATATTCACCCACTTCATAGCAAGTGCCCGTCTGCTTTCTCTCAGAGAAAATCCCATCAAGACCAGTTTTTAAACCAAACAGCACACTTAAGTTTATCGTTTTCCACAGAACAACATCAAAAAGTCCCAAACAAAACATTGCCATACATGCACTTTACAGAGCTCATGCCAGAGGGAATTCTCAATGTTACATTTCAAAGTGCTAAAATTGTTGTTCAAAGAAACAAAGAAAATTAACAGAGGTACAGAGGGTGTGCAGGCAAACACAGGCTAACCCTGGACAAGAGCCAGCACTGGAGCTGGGCAGGAACACAGCATTTCATTATAGTCCTGCTCTGACTTTTGACTCAAAAGACTTTTTAACCTCAGTCCAGCTCCCACTGCTGCCAGCCTTTTCACTGATTTCAGCAAAAGTTTGATTGGGCCACAGGGCTTAAGTTTCAGACATGCTAGATATGTGTTGACTTAAGCTGCCTTTGTGAATGCTCAGCAAGACACATCTGGAAGAACAAGTCCTTAGCATGCAAAAGAATTCTGTACTGGTCACATAATCACCTACGGAACCACAAAACTGTTTTAACATGGAAGAGAGCCCCAAGAGTCACAGTGACCAAGAAAACAAAACACTCAAGAGAAGTAAGTGCAGACTGCAGGCTTGTGGGAGCCTGTACATTTACTGGTTTGTATCAGAGTTTTCCAAAGTATACTTATTATTCCAATTAGGTTCTGTTTTATAAAGTAAAGCACATTATGAATGGGGAGGTGGTAATTTCAACATACTGAACTTAAAAACCAATGTAGTTCTGAATGGCTTGATGCAAAACCTTTTTTTTTTTTCTCCCTAGCATGGGAGTAAAATAAGATAAAACTTACATTTTCTTCTCCATTCAAAGATGCCCAAAATATCAAAACACAATTTCTAAGGAATTTGGGGGAAAAAAGGAGAAAAATATCAGGAAAAATAGTTACAATAACTACATGTTGTAAATGCATGATTTCTCTGACATAGGTGCAAGTCTTCTCAACATAATGGGTCTTCTCAACATATCAATAGTTGTCTGTTAAAAAAGTTTTATTTTAAAAGCAAAAAACACTAGAACTAAAACTCCATCTACATCTTCCCTTCTAAATCCTTTTGCCCTGCCATCAAGGGCAAGAAAAGCCTTTGTAATTAAAAAGTAAATGCTGCAATGAGTTATAGCATAGAAGCTCTCTGGAGTATTTATGAAACCTACTGGCTTTCAGTGTTGTCTCAGAGATGTGTCAAGTGAGAGTGACTCACATTAATTATGAAAAACCACAAACTAGGTTACAGGTATAGGGATTGCTAAGTAGAAATACTTGTTTGTTTTTTAAAAGAAATACGCAAAATACATTTCCAATGAAACATAATGAATGAGGATTTAAGGAGTCACCAAAAAAGCTTCCATTTTACTTCACCCATAGTTAAGTTTTGACTAGTTACCAGCTACTCAAGATGGGACTTCTTGCATTTTATCTAGCCACTGTCTGATACACTAATTACTATAGTTCTATAGAAGAATGGAATTGCAGACAGTGTCATAGTTTCTAGCTTGATCACGGGATGTTCATAATTTCACACGCACAGGGAAGAATTAATTACAAGTGTAAAAAACTGTTTCACTTCAGTAAACTGTCATCTATGGCCAATTTACCTGGTTATAAACCTGGTTACAAACTGTGTGCCATCAGCAAATTGACGTGCTGGGACAGCTTAGCAGACAAGCAGCCTGATTTTGAATAATCTCTGTGTGAAAGGAAATAAAAAGGCAGAGCAGAAAATCTTTGGCAAAACAGAAATCCTTGTTAAATTCCCAGTAGCCAGGTGGGCCTAGGCTACCACGCAAAGTGGCTCTTGACTGAGGCGTATGGGTCCATCCAGATGTACCAGCACAACAAGCACTAGAAATTGCAAGTAAAGGCAAGAGGTTGAAGAGAAATTTCAGAGCAGGAGAGGCAAAGGTGGATGCCAGCTTCGCTGCTTCTTAGCCCTGCCATAAACAGGGAAACAGACAGCACCATAGGACCCAAGAAATTACAGGTTAGGCTGTTTGCAGATCACATTCATTAAAGTCCCTCAGTTTATTTCTATTAGCCAGCTTTTCACCTTGTTTCTTAGATAAATTTTGAGATATTAGCTGCTACCAAGTTTATGGAAGTAGCTGTTGATCTTGTCTACCTTTTTGTTTAATGTTTCAAAATATTCCTAACAAAATTAACTTTCTTCTATAAGACAAACTGGAAACATATCTCATATGTTTTCCTACTGTAATAAAGAAAAAAGTTACTGATAATTCATGTCTTCTTTAAATTATTTTTTCCTCAATAGAAATTAGGATACTCAATGGGTGAGCACAGAAAGGAAGAAAAGCAAAAAATCCTTTCATCATGCTGCAGGACTTTATCTCATGGCAATGATTATGAAGACAGCCTCTACAGGTCTCCTTCTGTCAATATGAAAAAAGTTCCCTGTTACAATTAAATTAAATGAAGTTCCATGTTACAATTTAAATTAAGAAAAGCAGAGGCTGGAGAAGCAGAAGGGTAAAGATGCTCATTACTCTGAAAGAAAAATGAAATTGCAGTCACAGAGTAACTGAACAAACCATATCTTCTCTTGTCACCAGCCAATACAAGAGGGTTTTATTGATATATATTTTTTAATCTGACATTAGCTTGAAATAACATTTTCAAACAATAGTTCTTTCCTATTGATTTCCTGTAGAATCCATTACAGTGAATGCTATCACCTTTGAGCCAGCTACAGGGTTTTAACCTCCAAGATGCCTGGGAACACAAGTATGACAGTTTTCCTGAGTGGTATGGATTGTTGTGGTTTTTAAGTTACTCTGAATGGGAACACCAGGAAATCAGCATAATGTATAAGCTTATTTACAGGAAACAAAGAACAAATTGAAGAGAGAGAAGTGACTGAAGAAACTGATAGAAGCAACAGTGATTTTGCTGAGATAGATCACATTGTGGAAATTTAACCTTATGGAGAACTCTATTTAGAGAGGATATTTGATAAACAGCCTTTGAATTTGCAAATTTTGCTTCCCAGAGATAACAAAGAGCAATCAAAATTACAAGAAAGAGTATTGCTCATTGTTTCTGAGCCCACAGGAGACAGATAACCTGTCAAAGCTCCAAAAATACAGGCCCACTTCCATAAACCCCCACTGCACATGGAACAGGGTACAAGGCTTACTTGACATTAGACATATTCACAAACTTAATGATCAATGTTAAATAGAAGGTTTGCTAGCAGAACACTACCTTAACCTTAGTAATACACAAGCAAGACCTAGCCAAACCTCCAGAAAACTGACCAACCAGTTCTCAGCCCAATCCAAAGAAAAGCATCTCAAGCATGCACAAGAGGTTAGCTTTCCTAGTTTCTCCACGTCTGCTGCAGTTCCTCGGACCTGTACTTGTACTACATGGAGATCAGTTGCTAGTTTTGTGTAAATTCCTACTAGGAAGGGCTTCCCAAGCAAAATTAAGGATAAATTGTTTCAGCTGCTTTACAATTTACAACAGATGTGCTTAATGAAGTACAGATTCTCCAGGCAGTTGCAAAGCTCAGTAAAACAGGGGAGGGGTATTTTCCCTGACTAGTTTTTAAGAAAGCATTCCCATACTCCTGTTACTGACCATCCCTGCCCTAACCTTGCACATACATACTGGCCGTCAAAGGAAGCAGCCAGTCCCTCCTGGCTCTAGCACACATATGGCAGACTGTGCCCTGTGTACTATTTCAGTCACAACAACTGACCAGCAAGGATTCTATAAGCTACATATTCCTTATAAAGACAAAGTCAACAAAGTGTCTAAACTGGTGGCTTCAGAACACAAAGTATATCCGTACTAGGAATAAATTCCCATTACAAGGGTGTAAAATTCAATTAATAAGTGCCAGTTTCTCCTTTTATACATTATGAAGGCAGCAGCCACACATTACAATGCAAAATGTAGCCTGCAGTTACCTCTTTGGCAACCTACAGACACTCCCCCAATGTTTTCGTTATCCCATTAAGTTTGCTGCCTACGTACATTTGAAAACTTTATTTTCTATCTGCCAGATTGGTTTTATTCAGATTTGATAGAAATTCTTAACTCTATCCATTCCATTTCTTACCCCACATAGAAAGCGAGAAGCATGATGCTATGGTGTGCTAAGACTGCCTCGGCATATTGGCAGATAATCCAAAGGAAAATTATGGTTAAAATTCTGTGCAAGAAAAGCTAATACACTTGGTTTTCCTCAGCCTAAAATAAAAACTTTGCCTAACAGTTAACACTGGAATCAGAACTGTGGTCTGTGCTCCCTGGCATGTCAAAACCAATAACTCCACCTTAGAACTTTTCATCATCCAGGGATTAGACATCCATCTTTTACATTGCTTTAGCAGAGCCTTCAGGAAACTCTCATAATTTGTGCTGGTGTTAGAATGCATGCAAATACAAACACCTCACCTCTGGCAAGTCAGCAGCAGTTGTGCTTGCATCGAGTTACTCTTTCCACCTCATTGATTAGATCTACAGAGTCTTTTGCAGGAAGGCCTCAATTCACTGTTCTGCATGATTTCTGGCTTGAAACTGCATGGTTTCTAAAGTCAGTGGAGCACAAGCACAACGAGCTTATGTAAAGCTAAGCAGACACAGAGAACAAACAAAAGCAGGTTGGACATCATATATGCAGTTCATTAAAACCATAATACCCAACTGCATAATTAATTGTATCATTCAATCAACTAGGCCAGTCATCATGCAAACTCAGCAAGGTATATGTCCAGTTATAATGCTGTTTAACTGCCCCCAAAATCATGTTACTAGATACCGTATCAAGAGCTTCTCAATCAATAGAGAAGTCATGCTTCAAAAGCTGACACTCATGAGGACACCTACACCAACACATATTGATCTCTTACCAATCTAACATTACTCAATACTGAAAGGCAAAAAAGACAGAAATGACAGCTCTCATGTTAAAGGGGTAATTATTAATCTCATAGTTCCATAACTGCTGCTGCAATGCAACCACATGAGGGTGTAACAGTTAGAAGTACATAATTTAAGTACCTATAAATAGACTTGGTGGGCATTGAACTAAACAGTAAGATTAAACATTGTGTACAGAAAGGAATACATTGGTAAAAATTAAGTTTAATTCCAGTAAAAATTTACAATCTCCTGAAAACCTAGAAAACTTTAAATGCAGGTTTGCCAACTCTACTTGTCAAGTTATAGCATTTTTTCCCCTTCAGCAACTTGTCTTGCTTTTCTTCAGAACTTGAAAAATCATTCTAGTGGGAAGTTAAGTTGAAAGCACTCTTTTTAAAAATATCTCCCTTCACAGTCTTTTCTGGTATTTCTCAGCTCTGAATTTATAAAAGTAATTCCACAACACATTGACTGAAACACCTAATATAAATACACCAAAGCTCACAGTCTTTAATGAGTGTTACATTAAACATGAATAAGGACTATACAAATCATGTGCCACTACTGCCCTCGTTCGGTAGAAAGTTGAAATCTGGCGTTCCTCTTTCTTAAAAGACTAGTTTTACACACAATTGTTTTTATTATTGGCTTTGATATTATAGATTTGAGCATATGTACTGTCACTTAAATTTTCTTTCAATTTGAAATGTCCTCTCCCAATAAGAAGGATTGCTATGAGATTCCTGAACAAGACAAGGAGAAGAACTTGCCAGTGCACTGAAACGGAAATGAAACAAGAAAACCACAACATTTGCTGTGATCACAAGAGACTTCAGTGCTGAATCCATCTGTGTACAAATGCAAGTAACAAATGTACAATCAAAAAAAGCCTTCAAAAGCTGAAAACAACTCACATTCAGAACATATAGAGAGATGTATTAGGAAAAAATTAACAACAAGGGGAATCGTTTAAATATGCTCCACTGTTGTTCAGAAAGGTGTATTTGCCCAAACGTGGATGAAGAACAAATCTAGTGGGGGCAAGGGGAAAAAACCCTATTGAACAAACATGATCTAAAAAAAAAAACCAACAAAAAACACTTGAAATGGCTCTGTTCCACAAAATGTTCATTCATAAAGAGCATTCAGCGCTATTACAGTTGATTTCTAAACACTCCTAAACAAGCTGAAGTCATGATAATATTTTTGAGGAAATACAGTGTTTTGTCTGAATCAATCCCTAATAATATCACTAAATATTTGCCATTTATTCTTTAAATACACTGTTCATTTCATCCTCTTCAGCTGAAAGTTGAGTAAATCATCCCTCTCCAGTAATCCAGTCTCTAAAACTGGCAGTAGATTCCAAGACTCACAACCTAGATTTTAACAGTTTAGTAATCAATGCTGGTTTCTACAGAAAATACTTCTCTTAGCTTTATTTCAGAACTTGTAAGGGGAAAGGGGACATCAAGCGAGAAGTCAGTGGGATTGCTCACACACATTTGATTTATTTAACCAAGGAAGAAAGCTTTCTGTGTTTCTATCCAGCCCAGCCAGCAGCTTTGGGCAGCTGAAAGTAAGTTGCAGGGCACTTACATAATTACTAACTACTTCTACTGCTATTTGAGCCTGAACAAAGTGATGCCAAAGAGACCAATGACCAAAAAGCATTGAACGCTGTCATTTAAGAAAACTGTGCAAAAAATAAGTGGGGACATACATGGTTTGGGAGGGTAAGGTAAGGCACTAAGGGGACTGGAGCCAGCTCTTTCAATTACCAATTCTCAGAACATCTCTGTAACCCATCTATTAAAAAGTCCAAATAAAATTTAAAAAAAGACTACCTTCACCCTCCTCTGGAACCTGCTTTCCAGATGTGCAGAATTACGGGCAGATAAGCAGCACAATAGGGCTTATGTTTACCTCAGAGACAACACTGTCACTCCAGCACATTTGTCTGACATTTTACATTCACACATTAGGAAACGATGACTATTTCTGGACTGCAAAATACTATCTGAAGGACAGACAGATTATATACCATGCATTCTAAAGTGGCAGGTTGCTATGGTTTCCCACTGCAAGAACAAAATTTGCTTCATTAGGTTATCTGAAGATCTCCTCTGCTAAACCAAAAGACTCCATCAGGGAAGCAGATTGCCTTTTAATCACAGCCCTGCCATTGTGAAAACCAGTCCATTTTTTTCATAAAACTGCTTTTGAAAAGAAGGGTGTAGCTCTGCACATGAACTGAAATATCCTAATGCTTCATGTTCTGAGCTGTGTACTAAACACCGAGTTCCTACAACAGCATGGACGCTCACTGACTTGCAAGCTGCTGCACTATACATCTGTAGCTTGGAAAAAGCTATTTAACTCTTGATTTTTTAAAACTACTACCTGAACTACTTAACCCATTCATTTAGTAAAGCACATTAGTAATTACGATCAATTAGTAGACCCTCTTATCTTGGAAATCCAATACAGGTAACAAGAAACAAACAATTTCCTCTTAAAAAAAAAGGATGCAGCACTCTACTGTGGCACTGGGAGAATAAGTTATTTCAACCTGACGTGAAGTAATCTTCTGTATACTCAGAGTATTTATGGGACACCTTGCAGAGTGTGACAGAGCTCTGTTTTGAGAAAAACAGCAGCAAGATTTATTGGAGGAGATTATTCAACAAGGTACA
>JAOXNG010000042.1:36556574-36578003 GCA_028566535.1 Scolopax minor | reverse complement strand
GTAGTTGCAGGCGGGAAGAACAATGAGAAGAGAGACAGGGACTCAGGTGGCCAGGATAAGGCTATAAAGTATCTAAAAGCTAAAAGATTGGGGTGCCTCTGCTTTGAGATGCACCTGATTCAGTACTATTTATTTCGTACAATAAATTTTTATACCTTTGCTTCAGTGACTTTGTTCTCTTTAAAGACTAAGTGTGAGCTGGTGTTTTTCATGGATGTAGCTGTGCTTCTAAGGCCTCAACGTGCTGTTTTTGCTATGAAAAACAAAGCTCTTACAGTTATTGTAGGTAATGGCACATGATGTTTTGAGTTGGTGTGTTCTGTGGCTATATCCCTGTCTTTCAGGATGAGTGAGGTACAGGTGCTGGCTTGGTAAGAAGCCTCCTTTACTGCCTAGTCCCAGTGCAAGAGCAAGCACGGCTGTAACTGGAGGAGTTCACCAACCCTGTTCCTGAGACCAGCTGGTTCTGAAAAGTATACTGTCCTTGACCAGTGTAAATGATCTGGTTTTGTGTTTAGCTGTTCTATTGTGAGAAATGTGGTTGGTGGGGGTTTGTGTGTGTGTATGTTTTGCTGGATTTTGTTTGGTTTGGTTTTTTGAGGGGGTGTGTGTGTTTGTTTGTGTGTGTCACTGGCTTGTTTAACTTAAATCTTGGCATTACCAAAGACAATAGATGTAACAGACTTAAACAGAAGCAAGGCAGCAAGTAACAGCTTTTCCTCTTTGAGCGTTGCTGACTTGTTCAGTCAATCCTTAAGAGCTGTGGTGTTTGCTCTGACTTTGACTTTGTGTCTGAGGCAGAAAGCCCCTGGCTGTGGCCTTGGCTTTCTCGTGTTGCTGCAGCAACAATGGTAAATGCTGCAGACGACAGCATAGAGGGGAATTCCCGCGCTTCCAGAGATGAGCAGTTTGTGTCTGGAGCTGTTTCTCTGAGGAGGTGCCACAGGAGGTCAGTGTTGTCCCATGTAACCGCCGCTCTAGTTTATCAGGTTTTTCACACCAGATGGCACATTTGTTAGACTTCATTGAGTATATTTTTTCGTTTATTGAAGCGTGAGGGAAGTTCATGTTTGAAGGCAGAAGCGGGTAGGTAGTTAAAAATTTATAATGTTTATTATTTCTCTATGTATTTACATTGATGGAAGCGTCAAAGTAGCTGATTTATCTTCGTTTGTCTATTTGATGGACACATGCTAATGGTGCGACTAGGACATTCATTTCCTCTCTGATGTAACACTTGCAGAATAGATGATATTTAGTTGCTAGTGTGTATGCATCACTTGGTGGAGGCTGCCTGCCAAGCCTGTCATTAAGATTTCAGGTGTGTTTTTCTATGTGGAGGTTAGAATGGCTGGAGTCAATAGATTGGTTTTGGGATGTGTGTATGGAAACGTGTCTGCTTGCTCTTTATATGCAGGATAGCTGAGAAGCAATAACAGTGGCCCAGAGTCTGAAAAAATTTTGTGACTTCAAGTAAGTTGTTGCATTGTACTTTTCTCAACTGATAATAAAGTCACAATTGCAATTGGTTTAGGATTTTTCTTGTAAAACATACTGAAATCTTGGGGTGGAAAATACTACATGGGATTTAGTTTCGTTTATCTAATTAAAATATAAACAATCTCATTTTAATAATGTGTGAAATCTCTGGTTTAAATGGAATGTTCATCTGTTTCATTTGGAAGTGCCAATTACTCGTACATGATGACAGAAGTGCATCAATAAAGAAGCCAGGAACAAAATACCAGAGCCTTCTCATTCTGTCTTTTGACACCCTGGAAATCCTAGTGTGTAATTTTCTCTTACTACAGCAGATTGCATAAACGTTGAAAAGAAATGCACCTAGTCCTGAAGTGCACTTTTGCCCCCTTGTCTTTGACCCTGACACACATGGTGGCATTGGAAATAAAATTCTGGCAGTTTTGCTTGGTTCAGTAAAAGACAAGTTTGCAGAGACAGACAGGAAATCCATTCCTACTCTGTAGATTTATCACAAAAACGCCTAAAGCAAACAGCAAAGTAAGTTTGCTTTACTGGAGACAAACTCACACCTTTGCTCTTTCAAAGACCCTGTTTACAAGTTAAAGCCATGGCTCAGTCTGTCTGTCTTCTTAAACTACCAATCTATAGGTGCTGCCTGAAGGCACTTACAAAGAAAGAAATTGGGAGATATCCTGCTGCTATCATGGTTTAACAGAAGCGCTTGATGTTCTGAATATAGAATGATTGTGTTTCAGTAGTCTGAAAGCCTGGAGAGCTGAAACTGAAATGATGGTACATGTGTGCTGTCACCAGCAAAATCTGATTGCTCTGCATAGGAAAAGTCCAATTGAAGTTACCCAGACCAATATAAATCTTTCTGGTGCAAAATGCATTCCCAGTAAGCCTATTAATGGGATATATCATAAAAAGATTTCAAAAAGGTCAGTTGAAATGAGTCTTTATGTTATCTTCCTCAAAGGCTCTGCCTATGCTTGGAATAGAGTTGTATTTGAAAATGGTGTTGAGGCACAGTTTGAGTTCAGCTCTTGCTGTTCCATTACAACAATGATTTGGCAGCCTGGCAAGAGCTTGGATGAGATGTTAGAAGCTATGTTTTTCTTTTGGAGGAGGAGGGGAAGGGTTTTACTTTTATTATACTTAAACAAAGTGCTGTTTGGCCCAGGTACTCTTAATTTTTAAATTTTGTTTTTCTTAATATATCTGGTTTTGTGTTAAACTTTTTTTCTGTGTCATGTGTGATATGGAATCCTTCTTGAATTGCTTTTAAGACTGTTTTCAGCACGGCTTTCCTTATCGGAATCCAGCTGATCTGTATTTGCAAGGGGCATAGATAAATGAAATGATTAAAGATTATGAAACAGACCTAGCAATGCAAGCGTGTTATAAGCACATAACAAGAAATCGCTCCTGTCATAGTGGTTGTGAAAGTAAATGAACAGAAGGAACAAGGAGATGAAGAAATAAAGGTGCAGATTTGTTACACTGGCTAGAAAGTGACTGCAACAAGCTTGTAGTACAATTGAAAAGAAATTTTGATACTCAGTTCCATGCTCTGTTCTGGAAATGATGGATTTTCTTTAGGTACCCAAATGAAACGGTAAGGAGTGGTTATTTGTTAAGAAAGCAGGTAACTTGTCAGTTTTCCACTGGGCACTGTTGGTGGTGGTGTGTCTGTTGCAAAGCTTCATTTTAAATATAGGAACAGATACATAAAAAGAATTTGCCCTTTCTCTCTAAGAAAACGCTGTCTTCTGTCTTTCCAGAAGATCTTATTCAAGTTAATGAAGTAGGCACCATGGTGTGGTAGGAACTACCAAAAAGAAGAAAAGCTCCAAAATTCTTTTCTGTGGAAGCTGCTGCTGACTGCTGCTTTCTTTGTATTGCTTCTTTATGCCTGGTTCTGCATCATTGCTTGCTTGCGTGTGTATATATTACATTCTCAGTTATGTTGTGGTATTTTTCTTTGCATTGAAAGATCACTTACAAATATAATGGAAATGAAAGAGTATTATTGCAATTCCAAATCCAAACGTTTGCTTGTGAATGGATGCCTTATCTTCAAAATCCTCTTGATGGCACTGGAGCCTTAGATATATATGCTCAGAAGCCCTTTATTTCGGCTACCAAATCTTATTATCTGGGTTAGCTCATCTGTATTCAAAAGATCAATGTTGCATTATTACAAAGATCCTTTCATGTGTAAAAAGGATGGCACTTCATTACAGAAAGTAAAAGAAACTAATCAAACTTTCTTGGTGAAATCATTGACTTTTTTAAGTAAAGGGCAAATTTAAAAATTTGAAAGTCCGAAATGTAAGAGTCTTACAGTTGAGGCTCTGTGCTGCTCTAACTGAAGTCACCTGTAACACAGAATTTCATGTAATCTGAAGAAGAAAGTGGTGTGACACAGCTCTCCTGATGGCTTCCGATTAAGCCAAGTTACCATTTGCCCTACTGAAATCTTATGTACTATATAGCTGTAGAGAACTGTCCAGTTCGTGAAGAGGGCCCTTATGTGAAAGAAGAACAGAGGCAGTTTTAGGCAGTTAGGATATGCCTTAGCACTGCCCAGATTTTCAGTAGAACTGAAATCATAGTGGACTTAATTTGAGTCGTCTGGGTTGTCATGTAGAGCTGTGCAAGTTGTCATATCAAACAATCGTCTATTTTACCTTTTTCTTTATTATTATTTCATTTGTGAAAGAACAGCAAACAGTTGTACAGTTCCCTGTTATATTACAGATAGCTAGGTCTCCTGTCTCATGCCTTTTGCTTGTAGTTTTCCAAATACTTTGTTAAAGGAATGGTTATTACCGCTTTACATTGCCTGCAGACAGATACAGGGCAGAACCCAGACCACTGAACTTCCACTCCTCAATGAATTGGTACTGATTAGAAGCTCATCTGTGAAGACCTCACTGTGAATATTTGTAATTTGTGCTAGATTTACATATATTACTGGTTTGTTTGGTTTCTTTTTATTTATTTTTTTTATTTATTTTATTTCCCTTGTCTGATTAGGTGACTTGTGTAGCTCACCAGCTCTGGCAGACCTTGCCATTGAAAATGGCAGCTCAGAATTCCCTTTTGGTAACTGAGTGCTCAGTTCATTTTCATGAATAAATCTCTAGCATCTGATCATCCACAGAAATTAACATAAATGGGTTATGAATGCAGCCAAATCAAAATTCAGCTTTAGTTTGCATGCATATTCATGAATGTTTCTTCCCACTGCTTCCTTTCTCACTGATAACTTGCAGGAGTGCAGCTGAGTTGCCAAAGTTCAATGCAGTGTCAATTCTTGTAGATATTTAAAGCAGATCAGTCTGACCAAGGTGTAACAGTTTTTACATTGAACTTAAAGGAAGGTTGTTTGAATTCAGGATGTAATTGGAGGCTTAATTAAGTCATTTGGAAAAGATAGAAAATATGCCTTAAAAATCTGAACAAACTGAATTCCTTTAGTGATATTCTGGGAATGAGGCAGACTAGCTTTATTGGCTTCCACCCCTCTTATTGCGATTAATAGTTAATAGTGTCTCAGTACCTACCCTCTCTATACTTCAGGGATTTTTTTATCTTTCTTTTTTTTGAGTTTCAGGTTGTCTAAAATGACCTGCAAAGCGCATGCTCATGCTAAAGAGTTGTTTTAAAATAGGAATCTTAAAAAAAAAAATCTTGTTACTTATCTAGGAAGAATTTGCAGGAAGATGTGACTGTAAGATGTAGTCTTGGATCCTGATGTATCCATACTGAGCGAAAATACTTCTTCCAGTTTGTTCTTATCTGCTATTTAGTATGGAGATCAGCTTTTGTGGCTAGTATATGCAAGATGCGTTGGCTTGAAGTCTGTGTCTTCTCAGAATACATGGTTAGAGTCCCATTCTTGACTTTGGGGACATAGGATAGCATCCTGCTGTATTTAAACCTCATCTGGACTTAGGACAGAGCATCTTTCTCTGTTTATGAGCTATTTGGTAAGTGTGCTCTGCGTTTTGACATGGTAACACTGGAGTGGATTCTCTTATTTCATTGTTTTGTGGATTCTCTTTTTCCTTTGTTCCTGAGGAAGCTGTGTATATTTCTTGCATGTGGGAAAATGAGTCTTGTTTGTATGAGGAGAGAAAAATTGTCTCTAAAATTGGCTTCTAAGACTGCTTTTAGTTCCAGTTGAATTTCTCAAAATTAGCTTCTGTAAGAGAAGTAAATATTTCTTCCCAGCCAATTAATTTTACAGGTAACTACAGGTAACTATGTAAAAGGCTTCTGCATGAAGATGAAAAGATGAAATAGAAAGCAAAGGTCAGTCATAGTAAGAAAAGATATATTTGACAATAAACTGGCGTTCTCTGACTGTTAACTTTATGTACCAGGTCTATGTATCACTCAAAACAGTGAAATGCTACAGACTTGGGTGATACTAAAGCAGTGGATAGGGCTTATAATAGGTTTTCTGCAAAGTGGTATACTTTACCCTAAATGAAGGCTAAAATTGTTCAAACTGCTTTTTTTACACTATGCAAAACTCGGTGCTAAGTAGTTTTCAGCAGTGTGGGAATCTTAAGCTAGTGCTGAATCACTTAGTTTTCAGGTTGATGACACTGAATTCTCCAAGAGATTAAAATTTTCACATTGTGGGCAAGACTTTGGTGCTTCCTTACTGTCCCATTAGTGTATATAGAATTTAACGTTTGAAATGGCAGACCAGTTTTATGTGGAGTGCTGCTCTGTTGTTCTCTCTGTATTACAGAATTTATTAATTAAAAAAATGATGATACAATCTGATGTGTATTAGTGACTTTTTTTTTTTTTTTTTTAAATTCTTCAATTATGGTAAAGAGAGTGATAACAACAAGTCAATCTAGATAGCTCTCTCTGTGGCAATTCCCACTATAGACTTGTTTTTTGGGAGTTGGCATATTCAGGTAAGCACACCAGGCCAGCCCTCGTTCCCTTGCTAGCATGTCCAATAAAGGGAGCCTGGCCTGTGCTGTCATCCATAGGGTAATGTATTGTATGTCACTTTAGAGGTTTGCAGGAGGGCCTCGTGTGACACATCTTCTAGTACTAATGAACCAAAAATACCCAAATAAACTGCTGCTTTGAACGGTGGACTCCTGTCACTATTCAACAATTAATGACGAAGACTTTAGGAACATTCTGAAGTACTAAAAACCCAACTATATCTCTAAGCTTGCTTGAAGAAACAAAATTTCATCAGATGTGACTTCTACCCCATCCAGTTTGAAGTGGATTCATTCAGTTGTTTTCAGACCCTTAAAAATGGGTGTTGCTTGTGGTTTCAACGTGCGGAGTGCTATTAACATCACCTCTAAAAATTAGTTTGGATGTCTCTGTTTGTGAAAAGAGACCTTTTTATGCCTTTGATATTATTGAAGACAACCTATTACTGAACACACAAAGAGCTGAGAACAGGTCTCAGTGCTATAACTGCTTCTCAAATCAAAGAAACTTTCCTCACTTGGATGGTGCCATTTATTGGAGTTGTAATTGGCTGATTCAGCCATAGTACATGGTGGCATAAGCAACCAATTACAAAATAAATTAGTTATCCCATTAAAATAATTTGCAACATAACCCTCACCTTGGGAGGTGTGGTATGGATTTGTTAATGCCAGTGTGTTCTCCATTATATATCCAGTATAATGGGGTATAATGTATTTTTGCTCTTCAGTTTATTTAAAAAGCAATTTTTAATTGAAAAGACAAAATTGATAAAATATGTCCATGCTTGTCTTCATGCTCTCTGCCCAATTTATATTGGCTGGATGCTGAACTCAATATATATGGAGGCTGGCAGGAATTTACAAGTGGGGAATCCAGGTAATAAATATATAGAAGTCACCGCATGCTCTGGAGCTGGGAAGGTAACATTTTAGTGCCAGCAACACAAGTACTGTGATAATTTTCCTTTGGTAGCTCTGTGAGGTTTTTAACTTTCTGACTTTTTGTCTAGAGATCAGAAAATAGTGAAATTTCATACAGAATGATACTGGATGTAAGATATTTTTTTTTTTTTTTTTTTTCCTAAAGGAGAACCAGTGTTTGGCATCATTTGGTAGCTAATTGTTCAGACATGCTTGGAAGCATGCTGTTTATGAGCATGTAATCTTCATCATGTCTTTCCTGCTTAAGCTGCTTAAAAAAAGTCCTAGACATAACCTAGATATAGGTGGGTATCTTCTTCCAGTCCTTATATATCAGAAGAGGCTGTTAGCCAGGGGATGTGTATTTTAAAATATGTCAGCAGCTGCATGTATTATCTGCTAAGGTTGAACTGTCCTTGGCGTCTGCCACTATGAAGCTCTGTTCTCCTGTTGGCTTTTTATTCCTGTATTTTCTTTTCTTTTGTTCTTTATTACATTCCAGGTAGCACTGGCTAAGACCTGCCTACCACTTTGAATAGTCAACCTCCCTTCTTCAGACCTACATATACCTATAGGCTGCTTTTTCATGTGTGTTATAACCCTCTGTAATACTCATAACATAGCTGAGGAACAGGACTAGCTGAAGATTGGAGCTAATGTTGTAGTATAATAAAAGACAAGAAAGAAAAGGAAAGAAAGGATGGCTCAAATGAGGCTCTAATCAGATGTACTGACAGAATTTGCTCCCTAATTTATGATGTGACTGCTCTGCTCACAAGGGGCTTGAGTTGAGAGATAATATCTCCTAATATACGCAGTAATTCAAAATAGAACTGTGAATTTTGCTACCATGGCTTGAACAAAAAATTGGAAAATTGTGATTCTATATCCTAGCTCTTATTCCTTGTACTGCCACAAATACAGCTGTTGGTTGGGTGACTTGGTAGTTTTCCATTGCATCTCAGATGGTATATGTCTTTTGCACAGAATGATAAACTGGCTGCTTTATGCTCTAGGTGAGGTGTTGGGAGACAGAAATGTGAAATTAATTATTGTGAGTATAATGTTTGATAGTCCAACTACTCTATCCTCAGTTCTCCACTTCAAGCTAATAATGGCCATTGGAGAGAACTGAGCATAAATTAGTATTTACCTGAAGGAGAGAAAGAAGCACCTTTCCTTATCTGTTATGATGGGATCACCTTGGAGTTTCTGTGTATTTCCTGAAATACCTGGTTTTGGCTGCTTTCAGAGGGGAGATGCACACTTAGATGAACATTGGATAATTGTGGGGTTTGGGTTTGTGTGCTTGGTTTTTGGTTTTTTTCCTTCCCGTTCTGGAAGACATTAGCAACAAATATAGTACATGGGTTGTGCAAGTCTATTAAAGAGAAGAAACATGTCTTGGGCTGAGGTTTTGCATTATTAACTATCCCATTAGAGAACATTTGTTAGAACACCTACAAATGCAGTTAGTAATTATTAGGTTGTTGGTGGGCAATAATAGAAGGACAGTAAAAACTACTTTGTTTCGCTTAGCAGTGATTGTATCTACACTTGATAACGTGATTTCTAAATTATCTTTTAGATGTACTTTTATTCTATTTTTTGTGAGTATTTGCATTTTATCTAGTTTGCTCAGGTCAGGTAACAGTTTTGTTACATGTGTCCTTGGCACTCCTGCCCAAGAACACCATGTGCTAAAGAAAATAAATGGAAGTATCTTTTTTTTTTTTTTTTTTTTCTTGTGGCTTATATTTGCCATTTCTGTCACTGTTATATTGCAGCCTTCGAGGATGCAGGACTGAAATCCTCTGCCATTTTACTGTGAGTTATGAAGGCTAAAGTAGAGTGCACAAAGCTATCAAGCCAGATTGCAAGTCCTTTTATGGGGCTGTTTTCTTTACATTTCAACATTTTATTTGCTCACCAACTGTTTTGACTGATTCATCATCTTCAGGTGTTGATTTCAAGGGAAATGCTGTGCTTGATCTAAAGAAGGATGCAAATAAATGTGGATTGTATCTGTAGCCTAACTTTTTTTTTTTATTAAAACTCAAAGTAGTTTTGCTACTTTTCTACAAAAGTAGCAAGAATTGAGGGGGAAACAATTTTTTTTTTTTTTCCACAGCAAATGTATGTTCTTACTATCCTTCCTTTGTAGAATATGATCCTATTTAAAGAGGTGTAGTAAAAATACTTTTCTCTATTTTTAGATCTTATTTTCTGACTTAAGCAAATGACTTGCACAAAACCTAATGAGGGGCAAGCCAGATACAAGTGAATTTATTTGATTTCACAGTAAATTAAGCTATGATTTTCTTTTACTTGTAATTTAATGTAAGAAAATTAAAACATTGTCTAACTTTTAATCTCTTAGACGTATTGTCCATAGATTAAAATTTGTCCTTGAACTGTCTGACTCCTCTTCCTGTGTCTTTATTTTTTCCTGGTGCTGTGTCCCATGTGAATTAGATCAGCTAGGGCTGATGACTAAGTTAAAGTCCTAGTACATGATACTAGGGGAATCCTCTGTCATCAGAGGATTTTGTTTGACAAGAGCAGGATGTTTCTGTATCTCAAAACATTAATGCCTTAATATTAGCTTCACTGTTAGGAAAAGAATATTTTTATTTTAATAATAAAATTCAAAAGGTGCACTCCTTGGAATGTTAGGTGAATTATAAAGACTCTGAACCTGATGGGTTTTAAAAACATTAAGAGTATGCGTATATCTAGTTCTATCAGATCTTCATTTTGTTTAGCCATGCCCTTTCTTTGGCATATTAGCCATGTGTCAGGGGCCAGTGATCTTACCATGCAAAACCAGCACAGGCCAAATACCTAATAGCCTAATTTTCTATTTTGTATGCATTTATGAAGGGGTCTAGAGTACAGTCCCAAAATAGCTTTGATTCTGGTAAAGAGCTGTGTCTGGCTAAAGTTAATTTTCTTAGTCATTATGATTTTGACTCATGTGGCCCTAACTGTGTCTGGGTTTCCTGTTAATCCTTACCAAAAAAATAACACAAGATGCATCCACATAGTCTATTAAGTCTGTCTTCCCATCACTTTATCTCATTAACTGCTTGATCACTGTTGAAAAAAAAATAATCTTCCATTAGCTCTCAACTTCAAAAGACTCAGATTTTCAGATCAAACAGTCCTTCAACAGCTTTTTAAAAATCTTTAAATCCAAGAGGTTAACTTCAAAGAACACCTTGTGGGTGTTCTGAACCCAGTTGACAGGTAAACAGTAATTTATGACCAAAGATATGCTTTAATGAAATGCCTTTAAACCACGGGCAATCTCTTACTCTTTCCCTTTTGATTCTAGTGGGAGGTTCCTGGATTGACAGCAATACAAGTGGATGGCTTAATTAGCTAGGGAGCAAGCAGTGATGTTCCAGGCTTCTTACAATACCATGCTACCAACACACTTAAAATATGCTTCCTTTAGAGTGGCAAGCTACTCCTCTAAATAAAGGAATAGCTAGAACTTAATTTTCACTTGTTTGTAGGCCCTTTTGTTAAGGCTATTCAAACCTAATTTTGAGACCAGTTGGCTGATGTGTGGTGCAGCAAGGCTTATCAACAGCTGGTGTTCTAGGAAACAGTGGGAAGGAGGAGGAAAGCTGGATGATTTTATGCCATCCCATCACAAGAAAAAATGGGTCAGGCTGTTATTTATTCCATGACTCATGAGGTCTGACTGTTGCTCTTGAGATGTTGCAGAATCCCATCAATTGATTTTTTTAGAGGATGCACAGAACAAGTGGCAATTCACAAGAAAATGTGGGTCTCTTGGCACAATTGCCCTTATGCAAGTCTAGCCTGTTTTCAAAAGCTTAACTGAGAGTGTCCAAGGAAAACTGAAATACTGTGGAATGTGATTAAATGAATTTATTCCTTTTCCCTGAGATTTGAAATCTATCACCTGGTACAATGCTGGGAACTGTGGATGTTTTAAAGCTTCAAAATGGGGCAGCCTGCTCAGTGCCACACACAGGCACAAAAGGGAGGACAATAGGTGTGAGAGATGCATTTTCTAAGGGAAAATCTAGAACTGATTTGAAGAAAGCAATAGGAAACATTAATCAAGCAAACTGTAAGAGACAGACTGTTTGGTGCTCAGCTGGATAATTCGCATCAGGATTTCACTTCTGTCATGCAGTCATTATCTGGTCATTATGATAATAAATGGGGTACCAAAATAGTACCCTGTGAGTTAGGATATTACTGCCTAGTCACTCTAAAGAGAAGTAAAAATACCTATATTCATTATACCTAAATCATTCAGTAGAACATAATCCACTAGGAATCCAGGCCTAAGGAAATGAAAATAGTAAAGGCCATAGTAGGTCATTGCTTCTGACATTTGCGATTGTGTGATCCTGAATGGAAGTGTCTGAATTATATAAATCTGGAAGACAGATATTAGTATGTCCCTGTGTGGAGATGGGGAAAGCAGTATTGCTTTTAGTGAGCAAGCAACATTAATACCACTGTTGTAGGGGGTCTCCTCTTTGAAGTTTCTGCGGTTGCATAAGTATTTTTCTCAACACACTATAGGATTTTAATTCTTGGACTTTGATGCCTTTTATGTAACAGCTCAATCTTGTGTAACAGTAAAGGGGGGAGAAATTTCTTTCATGATCACTGCAAGTTCAAATGTGATTGTAAAGTGAGATAGTGTCTGACATCACCTTATCAGAACCATAATGATACCACTGCTGGAATGAACAGAGAAAAGATTTAATCAAAGACAGTTCTGTTCAAGAAAACCTTAAGCAATTTCACCCATAAGAATACTTTTGAGCTAAGGATCATGGGAAAAATATTTCAAAATCTTTCTTCCTTCTTAGTCTTTCAGACTTACAATATTTTAGATGCTAGACTGAGTAGAAGTAACCCATTGTGATCCTCAGTGTTATGATACAAACTGTTTCATGCAGGGGTTAGTCAAACATCCTACTATGTGGAATCAAGATTTCCATGCACTAGGCTGCTGGAGCTCAGCAGAGAAAGGTGGGCTTACCCCTACAGCTGTATGTCGAAGTAGAGGCTCTTATCTGGGTTTCTAACTAAATAATTAAGTAAATGGTCAAACCAATTTCTGACATAAGTGGAATCCAAATGCTTCTGAGCTGAACAGTGCATCAAAGCTTATACCTTCTCCAAATTCACCCCTGTTGTTATATAGAGCAAACTGTATGTACCATCAAGCTCCTGGTGAATGACATATGACAGTAGAACAAATATCTGTTTTTATTTTCTTAATAATATTGTTTTTGCATTGAGTTGAAATGATAGCATGCGATATGTCAGTGAATAAATTATAGTTCAATGCCACTATTTTCTGATCTTCTGAGGGCTGGGCTCTGCCAGCTTAAAATATTTTAGTCAGTCTGAACATGAAAGCAGCCAAATCTTGAATAACAGACAACCCAAAGGCATAATTTTGGTAACTCAACTGGATGATGTTTTCATAAAAATCTGCGACTGCAGATTCATTTTTATTGATTATTTTCAGCAGTTCACATAAATAGTATAGTGGAATTTTTGGGGTTTGATTGGGCTGGTGGTTTTGGGTTTGTTTTTTTCCTTAATGATACTGGGACTTAAGGTTTTTTTTTAATGTGGATGTCTGCCTTCTGCAAAGTGACTGGTTCCTTTTGCTTTCAGAGGTATTTATCCATTGAGTTTCTTTTGACCTCAGTGATAATTAGTTGCTAATACTTTCAGGGAATTAAGGTTAAGATTGTATTTTAAGAGCCAAATAGCCATTAAAATCTGTTAGGAAGTAGGATCCTGTGATGCCAAACTTACTTTCTGTGGATAAGTGATTGGGTGGGAGTAGTCTATTGGTCTCTAAGAGGAATGCTGCAATCAGTGACATGGGCAGAAAGAAAGAAAACAAAGTGAGAAGGAAGAACACTTTAAATCAAATAATGAGACATGGATACAAACATACCATGGAATTATTAAAATGTAGCATGGTGCTGCAGAATGCAAAACCAGTGACATTTGTGTTATAAAGCCTCACTGTGAGTCTAGCTTCAAGCAGGAACTTCTTTTGCAGGGTAAGAAAAACTTTGTAGATATTTGGGAATAGCTGAATCAGTGCACTCCCTTACAGACGCTTAGGGTATTTGTCAGAATGGCCTATTCATACCTGGAGAAGGTTGAGATAGGAAAGTCTCCTGAATAGTAGTTAAAATGTGGATCAAGGACAAAACATGGAAGAGCTAACTTTTTTTTTTTTTTTTTTCTTTAAATTTAGTGTGAAGGGAGGGAGATTCAAGAGCCTGACTTTTAATTCTAATAACCAGGCTACAAATGTTTGTATACAAAACTCTGAATAGACTTTTCTAGGTCTTAATATGGATCATGACACTTACTGAAAGAAAAATGTTACTTGTTTATCTGGGCTGGTTAGTATTTGGTAGTAGGGATTGTTTGGAGTACCTTATTGAGGTTTCTTTTGACTGTTGTCAAAACAAAGGCCTCCAAATACTTCACTCCTGCTGGCAGTTGTTCAGGCATGTTTTGACAAAGTTTGCTTTTGCAATGCGTTTCTGGCATTGTTTTGTGCTTACTTTTCAATTTGCTGTTTGTTTTCTTTTTCTTTGAAATGGGCTCGGGTTCTGCTTAGTGGCATGACTTCTTTTCCTGGTAGGTGGAATACCAGTAGCCATTATTTCTGTGGGAATATATGGGCATGTGACCAAAAGAATACCAAAAGAAGGACACACATTTAACAGGTGAAACTTTCCATGCCACTGATAATGAAGTCGCCTAGAAGAAGTTAGCAGGATCAGAAAGTCATCCACACTTGGCTTCTTTTGCTAGTGGTCCCATATTTGAACACAGAAAAATAAGTCTGCAAGCAGCTGTGGTTTGATGATAGCTTTGTTTCTTCTGACAGACTCTGGCTTCAAAGCTGTTGACCCAGCAGCTGAAAGTTCAGTGACATGCATGCTCTTGGCCATTCGACCCACTGAGGATTTTCTTTTCCCCCAACTCCTTGAAGTGTATAATCGTGCTCACGCATATTTCTGTAGTTGTACAGAAGCAAATAGATTATGATCTTTACTACTAAATATATTTTCCCTCACTCACTTGTCAGCAAAGACTTAGAAGTGACTGGAAAGAATTGCAGTGACAGCAACAGAATGAAAAGCATAAAGATGGCAGCTGATAGGGTGTGATGAGTAAAAATAAAATATATCTATAAATATATATCTATATAAAATATATCTAATTCATGTTTGAGTATTAAAATATGTGGTACCTGCACAGGTATTCAAACATAATTAGCCAACTGAATTGGGCAAAGTAGTATGAGGCCTAATTTGCGACTCACTACAGTTCTTTCAGCAAAGCTACCTCTTGGGAAAGAAAATATCCTTAAAATATTAACAGTGTATCATGCATATTCGATATTTCAGTTTCTATTGTTTTTAAGAAGCAGATTGGAATGAGAAAAGTCAAAGCCAGTTCAAAAGGAGAGTTGAAATTTGTGGATACAAGTTGCTTTGCTTATATAGTGTGTTTTTCTTGTTCTCTAAATTTGATTTGCTGATGTTAATTATGCAGGTATTTTCACTCTGTCATCTTGATTGTTGCAGTCCTGTTTCTTAGTTCACTTTTTTTTTTTTTGCCCCCTCCCTAGTGTTCTTGCATCTGGAACTCGCTGATCTGTGATTTCCAAGCTCTCAAAGTTCAGATTCTAAGCTCACAGATCATTTCTTACCTCGGCCTTTACTGTTGTGTTTGATCTTCTTGGGCAGACTGTGTTCACACATCTCTTGGCGGTCAGTATCGCAGGAAGCTGGGATAGGGAATTTGAATGCAGGATCAGACTGTGCAGATCAAGTTGCCATTATCTCAGACCAGCAAGTAAATGTAATGATTAAGGTCCTTAGGGCTTCTTTTTAAGTTTGGTGGTTTTATGCCTGACAGAGTCATATTTAAAGCTATAAACTGTTTCTTTGATTCTGTGTTACTTCTATGTGATAGCAATATAAACCTTAATCTGGGGGTAAAACAGAAATGAAAGGAGTAACTCCAGAAGTTAGTGCCTTTTCTGACAATTTGGATATAGTAGAATACAACTATGCTGCCATCCCAGCTATAGTGAGATAGTGGTCAGGTATAAGCTGGCAATTTTCATTTTTATAGGCTTATAAGGAAGCTCCATGAAAGTTGCAACGTATGAACAAGGAGAGTAGAAGCTCTGTAAGAAGACTTTGTTCTCTTCTTAGATATTCTCCTACACCCAAGTATGAACCAGGGTGATAGCCTGAATGGTAACATGCTGCAATAAGCTTTATGCCCCACTAACAATGTGGTTGCAGAACAGGGCTCTAAATGTGGTTGAAATAGTTTTTATTCAATCAGTATGCCAGAAAGCCATACTTTTCAGTTACAAATGAGTTTACTTTTTTGTTTGTTTGTTTCTAACTGTCTTATTTGACGTATGTGAAGTTATTCTGACAGGAAAGAGATTCTCTGTTTTTGATCAGAACTTTTTGGTGATTTGTTTCAAGGAAATTACTTTTGCTTTCTGAGCTTTTAACTTTACACATTGACTTGCAATAATTTGTTGTTTCCAAATGTATTTATTTTCTGTTGGTGATACATACTATAGAGCACACAACCCTTAATGAAAACAGCCTCCCTGATTCTACAATACTAACGAATGTAAATGACTTGAGATCAAAGTTGTGAGTGAACTTACGTGTCCTATCTCTTCCATTTTTCTTTAGCTTCTTTCTTTTTAAGTGAGAAATGTCTATTGAGAAATCTTATTAAATATCAAAACTGAACAGCAGGGTTTTTTTCTGAGTCCCAGAAGCTGTTTTAAATAGGGACAGAAATCTTTCATCTTTTTTGTAGGATTGTGACAGTTGTTCCAAAAAACATCTCCTTCTGTCTTCAAAGTAAAATGGCTTTTTTTGAAATAATTAATTTTCTCACTGAAATTTTTCCCCTCTTCTGGATCTTGTTCTTTCGTCTTCATTTTTTCTAGACTTCTTACTGCTTTGGTACTGTGTGACTACTACCAACATAGTACTACTAATGCTGTTTAGCCAGGTGACTAATGTCTTCTTTGGCCTATGTATTTGATGATAGAAATTATATCATCTGTAAGATTTCTAAAATAACTAATAAAGTCAAAGAATACCTGCCCTTTCAGGTATTTCAAAAATCCAGTTTACTTTTATCTGTCCATGCGCTTTGATACCTGAGGTGCTTCTATCACATGGGGAAAAGAACAAATCTCTTGAACAAATTTATTAATCTTGAAGAGGAAACATCTCTTTGAGTTTTGCAGGGTTGCTGTCTAACTATGTATGGAGAGTAAAACCTGAATAGTCCCATTGTAACAAAACTTGCCTGTCTGAATCTGTTCTGCTTCTGCATACCAATCAACTTCAGAATGGTGTTTGTAGCAGTTTCAAGGCTATTAGGCCATTTGCAACCAAACACAACCAAACATGCTAAATAGTGCTCTGAAAGTGATCTTTGTATTTGACATTATGGGAAAAAAATATTAAAAGAGCATCAACTAGATACAGTATCAGGAAAAAGAATGACATTGAGAGTGAAGTACCAAACCTAGAAAACCTACAGGGTTTTGCTAGTCTTTGATGTAAGTACTGCATAACTTTTGCTTGTGTGATATGGAGCATACCAATTAAGGCAACTCTACTGATTTCAGTAATATTTAGTGTAAAATTTACCTGTCCAATGATATGAATATACACCTGAATATCTTTTGTCTTGCTGTACGGATTTTATTTTCCTTACTTATTTGTAATATTATGTGTTTCTTTAATATATATAATATATGTTAATACAAGAATTTAGATTTGTGATACCTCAACAGTCCCACCCGATTTTTTTTTTTTTTTTTGAGATGATTCTCCATACTTGAGAGAGCCTGTGGCTCAATTACTTAGTTAACTGCTTTACTTTTAGATGTACAAGGTCTTTCCTTGATTTTGTCTTCATTTGTATTAGCAACATCTATCCATGCAGCTATTGCTCTCTGTTCATAGTGTTATGGGACCCAGACAGAATTCTTCACATTAAATAGATGTTTGAAAAGATATTAAAATACTATGGAATCCTGGTTTCAGTTCAGCATAATCCATGTGTTCATTTTTTTTATGTTAATGTAAGTCAGAGTCTTCTGTCCCTGTGAAGGTTTTGGTTAGGTTAGGGCTAGACACCCGTGGAAGCTCTTCACAATATTTTAGGAATTGGTTATGTTCAAGTAAGTAAGCAAATCTTTGACAGAGATGAGCGTAAAAATAGAAAATTCCCATTTCCTAGCTAGAGTAGGTTGCAGAGTTTCCCACTGTACTTTGCTTCCACTGGAAGGACACCAGTTCATTTTAAATTAAACATTTTGAAGCAACATCTCTCTTCTGATTAATATTCAGTAGTGAGGTATGTGACAGGAAAGTAGGCTAATTTTTCTCTGCCTTCTTAATAGCCTACCTTAATGGGTAGAGTGGAACCCCAGCTTGACCAGTGCTTTTACTATTTCTTAGCTTTCCATTGTATGGTGGAAGAGTTATTTGACAGGTCAGTATTTTTCAAGCCACACTTATTTATCACACCACACTTATTTATCATCTTTTTCTTTTTCTTCATGGATTTAGCATAACTAACTGCTCAGGTTTGGGTTTTTTTGTGAAAACACTGCAATTACTTGGAAAGGAAAAAAATTGAATGTGATTTTTGAGGTAAAAGTTAAAATCGTTTTACTATTAAAGTCAGAAATACTGGAAGAAGCATTAGCCTGTTCCAGCACCCTTTCTATCAGCAAACATACAGATGTGCTACTTGACTATTGGACCTTCAATCACAGGTGCCTTTGCTGTTAAAGAGTTGCAGGCAGAAGTCTAGCAGAAAGTTAGCGGGGGTATCTCTGTCTACCTTATCGCAGATGCCCCGAGGTGACCTTTCTGCTGTGGAGTAGCTGCAGGCATGGCTCATCATTTTTCTTCTGGCCCCCTTTTATATCTGGCAATGTGTGTGTTTGTGTGCCTTTTAAAAACAAGCCTCTGCCTAATCCATACGAAGTGTTTGGTGTTTTAATAGCATTATTTATGTTACGTAAAAGAGGCAGAGGGCAGGGAAACAACACTAACACTTAAAGCTTCTTGCTCCATGGGCCATTAAACCTCTGGGTTGTTTTTAGTAAGCAACATTGTGTAATGTAAATGATGACACTGTTGAGGCAGAGAGGTGTGGGAGACAGATAAGGTGTCTGAAGTGATTAATTAGTGCTCTAGTGACAATACTAATTGCATGTGATGTTGAACCCCTGTGCGTGTTGTCTTGTCTGATGGCAACAAACACAGACATATCCTCCTCCCTCTCCCTTTCATTTAATTATGGTCCGGAACAACTAATCCCTTTCCCTAGGCTGAGAGCATCCCTCTCTGTGAAAGGTTTGTTACTCCTTTTCTCTTTCATGTACTTTGTGAAACTGTGTGACTCTTCGAGGTAAAGTATGAATGCAACACACACACAATTGTGTCTGTTCAGAAAAAGCACAAAAGCCTCATGGCAGGCAATTGGAAGTACTGGTCAAGTTCTTTTAAGGTGGGTGTCAGTGTTATTAAGACCAGATAAAATTGCCTATCCTACTGCTCTTCAGCTGCACAAGAAAAGTACATTTAATTTAGACCCAACAGTGGATCCATTCCATAAAGTCATATTGTTAACAGACTCAGCAAGGAACTCTCAAACTGCCTATGCTCAGATGCTTAAGTAGCCTCTCCTCTTCTGTGAGTGGCCAATCCATCTCCATTCAGAATCCAGGCATTCCAATGGGGCAATACTTGAAGGCTTACACCATCCTTGCCTCTGTTGTACCTATCTTCTAGATTACTGGAGAACTTTTGGTTTCTCTTGCTGTCTGTTGCGTTTTTCAAACACTTAAAAACCAAAAAACCTTTTAGAGTGTACTTCTATTATCTCATAGCTCACACTGATCAAATTATAGTCCTGAACTACTGCTTAATGCAGATATGATGACACTGTAGGATGGTGGTGTTCAAACGAAAGACTAGGTCGTGTCAGTAAACACAAGGGGAGCTTACAAAAGTGTGGTACAGAAGAGATGAACATTAAGGGTAAGGCTGGGCTAAGCATTGTTGGGGAAGGCATTAAACTGCAAAAGAAAGGCAGGTGACTCAAAGGCAGTTCAGAGAGCAGAATGAATCAACAGCTGGATCACTGGAACTTATTCAGAGGTTAATTTGACAAATAAATTTGTATGAAAGCCTTTTCATATTTTCTCACTTTCGTGGGGAGTTTTGCCTGAATAAGCAAGATTGATTGAGCCTGCAGGTGTTGCATGACTATTAAAATTGTTATTTGCATATTGTGATTTGGACATTAAGATCCCTTAGGCAGCTTGGAAAATGTCAGCCCTACCCTCGTAATAAATATGACCCATATTAACCTACTGTGGAACTTTGTTTCCCTTGTTCCTGGACTCCTGAAAGAGACTATTAATGCCTTTGAGATAACTGTCCTGGTCTCAATTCAGGCTCAGAAACCTGTGCATTTGTGTACAAAGGTCACAGATACAAAATGACCAGATAACCTAATTCTGGGCAATTGTACACAAAGGATAAGTCAATCCAGTTTATTAATGACCAAGCCCCACAGACAATACCCTGTTATAGAAAGGAATGTATTCCTGCTGCTGCATGCAATTTATGATATACTTATGCAAATGTCTTTATATTGATTCACAAGAATATGAACAAAATGTAAAAAAAAAAAGTAGGTGATTAATGATGAGGGAAGTTGAAAAGGTTCAGTATTTAGGCTGAGGTCAGGAAAAAAAATGGTCTGAAACTATATCCAGAGTTTGTTCAGCATGCCTGCATTTTGTGAAGCAAAAAAGCTGAGACGGTGTCGTGTTGTTGCCTAAGTTTTCTTTTTAAGAGCTGAGAACTTGATGTTTCAGGTTTTTTGACTGTGTGCACGTCTTGTTTTCTGTCTTTTGAAAAGATGTGGACTGATTTCCATGTCTATGATAAGAAAAATAAATATATAGGCCACAGCTTGAGAACCACCTGTGACTAACTTGCTCTTTTATTTTTAGCTTGCTTTGTTTTGTGATGTGTTGGCATATATTGATTACATGGGTAGATTTTTAAGATGATGAGCTAAAGAAATTGAGCAGCACATGCATTGAGAATAAAACAGTTTCATGAATAATGCTATTTTTATCTTCAGTGCTACTTGCATTTTGACAAATTCCATCTTTACTTCTTACTCTTACCTTTAAGTGCTCTGTTGTAATCTGGAAGTATAAAATCGGAATTCAGCATCACAAAACTACTTTTTTCTTGACTTTGACTCTTTACTTACTTATTTCGCTATTGTTTTCAATTTAAACTGACTCCTATACTTCTTTCATGGCTTATAATTGTGAAGTTTTATCTATACTAATTCTACCTGAATGATGTGGAATGTAAGTGGTAGGATAGTCAAACCCTATTGTTTAAGGATTGAAGGGGGGAAATTACAAGGATGCTTGACACTGTAGGAATTAGCACTAAATGGTTGATGGAAAAAGAATTTTTCTTGCTGCACTTTCTCACCTGATTGAAAATCTAATGGAATATAAGAATAACGGCACTATTAATGTTAATTGGATAACTTGCAGAATATAGAACATGGATTTTCGCAGGAGCGTGTTGAATTTCAGGAAGGACAGGCATGAAACTAAAGATCACCTTTACTACGTTTTAAATCTTGTATATCTTTTTTTTGTTCTTCTCACTTACTGATTATTTTTTGTTCTTACTGTTCCAAACTGAATTAAATAACTAAACCAATTCAAACTGGGAATATACTTAACAGGAAAGGTCATGAAGGTTGATAGTATTAAATATAAAAGTCTCCCCTGTGATTTGGACATATAGGCTAGCTTTTTAATAATCTTAATGTCTGGTGCCAAGAACCACAAATAACAAGTTGGGTTGTTGGATTCCCC